>OX392539.1:36605412-37023412 GCA_947623455.1 Mimachlamys varia
TTTTTGCTTGAAAAACCAGATTAATGTATAAAGGCAATGTTTTTATAGAGGCTTTATAAGCATTAAAGATTTGTATCATATAATGGTATCAAATTTGGAAGCATACACGAGCAATGTGCGGGGAAATTAGTCATATCTCGGACAGCTTTAGTTTATTTTTAATTGTCAACGATATTCCAAATTATTTTGACGTCAATGGTATCCTTCTACATGCAGCTGTAAAACCTTCAATGAAGCATTCGGTCTTGAAGTATAAACCCATGTTGTATTCTCATAGTCAAGAGGCAATTAATAAGCGATAACACATTTTACGATTTTATTGTGACTCTCATATTCCGGAAGTGAAGCAGATCTTTTCAGAATGATGCTAGATTAAAATATGCATAGTTAGTCTATCGAAACTCAAATCGCATCGGTATGTGATTATTCTAATTTTAAATAAAGGGGTTTTACGCACCTGATTCTTCTGCTTCTACGTTAGTTTAGGCATTTTGGATTCCCACCTTTCGGTCCATAGCATCACTGAAGAGTCCTACAGCTGTATGATACAGTTACATTCATTTTTCGGCATACTGTATCTATTGCTTAATTGAAAAGGTGCATCATATGTGTGTGTTACGTCAACTTTCAAGGGCTGCTAGAACAATTAATAAAAAAAAAACAAATATATTTTGATTTAACTATACAAGCTAAACAAATAGCTATGAAATATAATGAATATGCATTTCTATTCCTTATACATATTCAATGTTTTGAGGTAAAAAATGCATTTTAAACTGGTTTCTTATTCTCCTGCTTTAGTTTTCGTCAACTGTTCTATATGTATAGAGTTATTGTTTGCCGTCTTTGGTTTCACTTTTGGACCGTGTCGCGCTAGATTTTATTTTTAGATAATATGAATTAGCATATATATAAACTTTATTTATGTTACAACAATTATGAATCAAGTTACAAAACTTAAATTAATCTCTCTTGGTGGCCCGACTGTTAGTACGTAGAAACCGGAGTACCCATCAGGTGACCTCTATACCTTTTCACGTCCGATCGGGGAATAGAAACCTGGTCGCCTTGGTGAAAAACAAGTACGCTATCCAGTGCTCAATCCGAGGAAACCATGAAAACAGTACATTTACATTAATACGATAAATAAAGAAATGAAATTTTACATACTCGACTTCGGCTTAGATTTTCTGATCGAGGGGTCATCAATGAAGCAGAAGACGAGAACCCTTCTAGAACAACTGGTGTTCTTCTACCTGTACTGTTTTAAGGGAGTCCATGTACATTTTTGATTTGTTTTTATGCTGGTCTTGAAAGAAAAACTTTTTTCGATACAGTTTATTTTTAATTTCACGGGAGAAAAGTTCGCGTTTTTCTTATTTGGACTTATTCACGGATATGAAATTTCGCGCTCTGCTAGAATTATTTGATGGCAATAAGTCTTAAGAGAGTGGTATATTTCACGGATATTTTATTTTGCGTATTTTTATTTGACCACGAATATAGCGAAATTCACTTTCCCACAAATAAAAACAGATATACAGTATATGAGGTCGTGAATGAAAATTACCAATAAAATCAAACCTAGTTGAAATTAGCATTGTTCCAATAGATTTGCATTTACTTTGTATTTTTAGTGTGAAGGACAAAACTGACAAAGTCAGATTATTGTCAAATTAACTGATATCACATGTTTTAGCATTGCGCTAGTTTGATTGTTGCAGTAGGTAAGGAAATCTTAGTTGTCTCTTGCGCTAGAGCGATTTCTAATGCGTATATTATATATCTTTATGACCGGAGACATCCACAAACATAGCGATCGTGCGACGCCTGTTTCAATTTAAACGGTCGTCTTATGACTTGTTATTAACCCGTTACATCATAAATCTCATTTTCAAATTTACAGTAACAAGAATGAAAGAGCTCATTATCTTACGAATGTTGTATCAGTTAGCTGGTGGTTTTATCAATTTTCGGTAGTGACTCTTTATGATATTGTTATTACTTATTAAAAGATGACAAAACACACACATATGCTGCACCTTTTAGATTTAGTAATAGATACAGTATGCCGAAAAAGATTAATTATATTGTATCATACAGCTGTTTCGTCCTCCTAGGACTCTTCAATGATATAAGCCACTGGTCCTTTTGATTTAGAATTCGAATAATCAAGAATGTTTTGCGCAACTTCCAATCTGTTAAAATGGTAGCAAAGACTAATTAAGCTTTTCATCTTTAGGTCCTTGCATAAAAAAAGTCCAAGGAATAAACGGTTGTATGGTGCAGTGTGATATATTTTGTTTTTGACACATTTTATAATCATTATATTTTTTAACGAGTAGAACCATTTCCTTCTCTTTAAATCAGGTTTTTCTATCTATGATAACCAAGTCAAAATGAGAAAAAGGTCAATATATTTCATAATACTTTATACTGTTCTACCGTCGGTGGTACTTCATCTCGTCACCCCCACAAGTCAGTGCGGGCATTGCACACCTGGTAATTGTTTTAGGACAAACAAACAATACCAAACCACTTAAACGCAATGCATCCTAATCTTGCCTTACGCTCCATGTTTACTTTACACACCCGATCACACCAGGCTTCTAATTGGAAGTGATTGGCATATTGACAGGTCCGCGTTCAGACTCTGGGAATGCAATAAAGGGTCGTGGCCTTTCTGTGAGAATCACAATACACGGTACATGTCATTTGAGAAGATTCCTATATGGAAACTCCTAATAAGATTTTAACAATTTGTAATTATATTTGTCTCTATCTTGTACAGTACTTTGCATTGAATTAATTTCTCAACACTCCCCCGTAAACAAACAAGCAATATTTATTATGGCGACCTTGTTAGCACCATCACCGCCATGTACACTGTATTGGCATCTTTATCAGCGATAATTTCCAGAATGTGTTTAACATAAAAGTATATTTAAGAAATAGTCATAACAATTGAAATAGCATATGAAGTACATTAATGATTGGGGTAATTGGTTTTCTTTTTTCATTTTTCGGTTTTTTTTTTTAGGGTTTTTTTTCGCAAGTATACATTGGAGGGTTCTGAAATGAATAAGCTTACAAATAATAAATTCGGACATGTACATGTATGTGGGTGGAAGCCTTCGTTTATAGTTGTTATAAAGTCATATCGATTAGATATCGATTTTAGTCTCAGGTTTTGATGAGAAATGTATTTCACATTTTCATGCAAAAAATATGACGATTAATTAATGATTTTTTTTCTCCAAATTTAACCTTAATTATTTTTATATCTAGAATTACAATAAAGTCAATTTACTAATAGCACAAGGTATAATTAATATGTGTATATTTAGCTTTTACGACAGTGTTCCCAATACATGACACTGCTGGAAAAGCGGTCAAAGAAACGAGCACGTTTGCTTAACTCCAATATACTTTTTAACAAATATAACTTTCGCAATGATTTACGAAACAAAAGCATCTTTATTTACCAGCTTAGTAATCTTAATTACTAAATAAATCCAATCATTCACCATTATTATTAACTATTAACTATTTGGAACTGGTATTAACTAAAAATCCGGATATCTATTTTTAAAAACTGGTTCGGTACTGAAAACAATCAAAATATTATAAACTTTCTAAAAAAAACACTACAGATGCCGGATACTTGTAAATGAGTATCTCACTCATATGTCCAACTTTCGTTTAAGGTTTAAACTCACGACTTGGTTAATATCAAACAGGAAGGTATCAGAATGGCTCTCCCACCTTTCCATATCGTTAATAGTCTCGTGCATTGACGCTGTTACCGTGAACCCATATACCGTAGCATCAATAAATATGTTGCTCTTGAACTTAATGACAAAATTGATGACGCGATCTTCTGTATTAGGTTGACATTTTCAGCATGAAGTCTCATGCAATCTGTCATTATTTTAGTAGGAAAAGGAGGAAGATTCATCTTTTACCTAACAAAAATGAAAAAGGGTTTTGAAGGGTTGATAATATCGACACGAACAACAAACAAAAAATCATGTTATTGTTGATAAAGTTACGTATGTATACTTGTTTTATAGTGCAAAAGAGCCTGATAAATTATTCAAGACACACATAACTTCGTTAATTAATTTGTCATTATTAGGATATACTTGCTGATGATCTGTATTTAACCTTGGCTGACTATCCTGTTAATATCGTGTACCATAGTGGAAAATAATTACCACTTTAGCCGACAATAGTCAAGACAAAGTGCGGACATTATGGTGACAGATTGTGCTATGTCGGCCAAAGATCCGCTTAATAGTATCGCGTTTTACACGTGAATATTCAGTAGACAGTAATCTAGAGAATCTGACACAGATTTAGTATTGCTTTACTTAAACTCTCCTAGTTGATGTGTGTTATCTATTCTTCGTTAGTATTAACTGTACAGGAAAGGAACATGATCTTGCGCGGCACATGATCTTGCGCATGGGCTATATCTGGTCATCTTTCAAAATATTGATAAACACGATTGACCTATAAGTGGGTGCATTTGAAATTTTGCACGACAATTGAACGTTTGTTGGAAAATTACGACTTTCTTTGTCCTTTATGCACCAAACACCAAACCCCTTTCACACGTTTTAATGTGTTTGCAACCAAAGAAAGTTAAAATACCACACCCCTTTCACACGTGTTAATGTGTTTGAAACCAAGGAAAGTTAAAATACCACACCCCTTTCACACGTGTTAATGTGTTTGCCACAAAGGAAAGTTAAAATACCACACCCCTTTCACACGTGTTAATGTGTTTGGCTCCAAAGAAAGTTAAAATACCACACCCCTTTCACACGTGTTAATGTGTTTGTCACCAAAGAAAGTTAAAATACCACACCCCTTTCACCCGTGTTCATGTGTTTGTCACCAAAGAAAGTTAAAATATCACACCCCTTTCACACGTGTTAATGTGTTTGTCACCAAAGAAAGTTAAAATACCACACCCCTTTCACACGTGTTAATGTGTTTGTCACCAAAGAAAGTTAAAATACCACACCCCTTTCACACGTGTTAATGTGTTTGTCACCAAAGAAAGTTAAAATATCACACCCCTTTCACACGTGTTAATGTGTTTGTCACCAAAGAAAGTTAAAATACCACACTCCTTTTACACTTTGTAATGTTTTTGCCACCAAAGAAATTTAAATACCACACCCCTTCACACTTGTTAATGTTTTTGCTGTTATCATTTCACTCAAACTTTAAAAAAAAAATGAAAAAAATTGACATTGACTTTAACCTGTGTTCCCATCGTGTCGCTGATAATTGGTTGTTTTTGTTTTGCTCTTCTGAGCCACCTTTAGATGACAACATGAAACATCAACGATCTGCGCAAGATCATGTGCCATGTTTACACCCGATTGAAACAGGGGGTACATGTATTGTTTGACCTACATTCAATGTATATCAAAACAATAGCAATGTCTTTTGGGGAATTTAATGAAAAACAAATACATTCTTTGTTATTGCGATATCACGCTTTCATATATATATCGTTTTCATTTACTATCGGCAAGTGTGTCTTTAGGTGCGCAAGATCATGTGCCGGCATAGTATTTACTAACATAATATGTAACTTGTAACAAAACGATAGTTCAAAATACTGTTTTCGTACTTTATTCTGCGCACTCAAATTTTAGCACATAACTGGATTCAAACACATAAGCACAAGGATGAACTGGTGAACTAACACTACTTGTTATAAAAAGCAATATACAGAAACTGTAATTAGCATTATGATAACTTATTGCAATTATTTTAGCGCACAAATCGCTAAAATACTATTACCACTAAGACATGTGCGTTTACAACAGTCTGTATTTGGGGTTTTCAAAGTGGCACTTTGAATGCATATACGTGTATCATACATGTACCTACACCCATCTTTATAGCGCCCTAAAACTCATTTTATTGAGCAAACAGTATACGGTATTTTGGCATTTAATGTTCATCTTTAAATGTTTTGTACATTTTTCATACGCAAAATGCATATTTGAGCCGTTCTTTGTCATGACATTGAATTTTTACTAGTTATGGAATGAATTTTAAATTTTATTTTAACGTACTTCTTTTATCCGATATAATGTTTGAAGCCACTGAGTTTAAATCTACCCTTTACGACTCGTTCGAAATCCAAAATCCCAAATTGATGTTTACTTGGATATGACCAATATTTACATGGCGGGTGTCGACGATGAAGCAGAAGATGCTTTCTTTTTCGGAACACCAGGGCCCGTATTCATGAAACCGTTCTCATGCTCAAGCATGGATTCTGTGCTCAAGCCAGCTTTCTTGAAACTGCCCTGAATCATGCCAAAGTGGCACTTTGTATTCGTATATCATACATGTACCTACACCCATCTTTATAGCGCCCTAAAACACAAAAAGTAAAAGTAAAATTTGAAAATAGCTTTCAACTTTATGCCTCTTCAACTCTTTACCAAAACGTTGACAAAACTAAATTGTTTAGATAATTTAAAGCCATAAAGAAATAAGGCTTGAGCACCGAATTCATGCTTAAGCATGAGACTGGTTTCATGAATATGGGCCCTGGTCTTGTTTTCTTTTACTTTGACAAGGGTCTTCATGTAAATCTTTCTTTGTTCATATTTTGCCCATAGTTTCATCGATGTTGAGTTTGATTTTGTTAACGCTTCGGTTTTCTCTAATTTTACCATAACATGACGCCAATATGGCCAGATTACTGGTTGAAATACAGATATTGTCGATACAAAGCCTGTTTGTTACTGGTTTTTATATTGCAAATGTGTGGCATTACGTTTTCCAATAGCTCACGTCGTGGACGTAACATTCAAATGCCTGACAATCAGAAGGTGTATAGATAAAAACGGTAAAATACGATACGAAATTAATATCAGGTATTCGTTAATCCTCACGTGTTTTGTTTACCAATGTGCTAGTACACTGTCATTGTCAGGTTTGCAATTGCAGTTTCACAACTTTCTAATAATTTGGAAGATGCATGTGATTTTATTTGTAAGCATATTTAGTGACGCCATGGCAACCGTCCTACTTACAAACGCCTTTAGGGTATATGCCGACCGTTAAAGTAACGCACACGTGAGGAAAGGCATGTGAGCAACGTGATAAAGGAATCCCCCTACCCCCAGAGACTATTTCATGCTTTATTCGATAGACTTAAAGGTTATCTGTGTATAAAATACACAAATGTACTATGGAAAATTCTAGGAAATTGTTTTGAAACAACTGCAATTGGAAAGATGAACACAATATCCAAGACATGGTTTTTTTTACAGATTTTAGACATAATGTTTTATTTCTATGTTCACAGATATGATGAGCTAATTGACAAAAGACAATGAACACTGCAAAACAGATGTAAAGTTTAAAACTAATAGAACAAAAAAGAAACATAATAGAAAAAGACCAAATATATGTGTAAACTAAAACAAATACTCAGAGTATACAAAAGCGTCAACAAAACCATAATCAGAACCTAAAACTCGATTAAACTACAGGCAAAATATGAACCAAGGCAAGATTTGCATGGATACCCTCGTAAACGTGAAAGAGAATAGAACATAAAGTAATAGAATTTGAAAGTAAGAATAAATAAGAATGAAATGGTAAAATAAATGTTAAATAATTTAAATTGTAAGCAAACAATAGGGAAATAATGAAAATAGAAAACACTGATGTAATAAGCGGAGGTGGGATGCAACAATGTAGAGAGTTTGTATGCATCGGCTCCGTAATCACTTGATACAGAAAGACAAAATCTGAAAATGTTACTAAAATAATTCAAAGGATTAACAAAAAAACGAAAGTAGATTATGAAGGTGTACGTCTATTCGACACATTATGTGGGATTGACAATGTACCTACGTTAACGATCAACTGAAGGAAAATATTGAAGTGAAGAGGGAAATGTTAGTGTATATCTACGTATATTATTTTGTATATGGAAATTCGGGGGGGGGGGGAGGGTATATTAAAGGGGGGGGGGGTTATGGGTTCGGTTGTAAATATAATTGTACATTTAATCAATTTAGATTTGTTTTCTTTTTTTTTCATTTTTTTTTCAATGCAAATGCAATTTTATTTATATGGTTCAATATTAATTTGTAATAAAAAGAAGAACAAACTGTATTGTTTTACTTTACGACAGCCTCAAGAAACTTGGGAAACGTGATATACTGTAACAAAGAGTACTATAACAGTGCAAGAACTAGCACACGACAGCCTTCAATTCCGGTATATCAACAACGGCTTAGCTGTGTCCATTGAGTATTTGGTGGACCATTTTGAGAAATGCAATTGTGTGGGGGGTTTGTCTGAACTCAGCTATGTTTACCTTCATTACCAGAGATAGGAAAACTGTGTTACGGAAGAGATGCTTCTTCAATGGGTAAATTCCACACTCCGTCGCAGTATTCAGTATCTACAAACAGCTATTACTCAAGAACAGTTGACAATGTACTTCCGTTTTTATTCTATTTTAATCCCTGAGGTCTGTTCCGTCCTGGAATGATTAATCTTTAAGTCGTCTCCGTAACAATAAAACAATTCTAAGAGATTCATTTCCAGACATGATATGTATTAGAAAGTTAAAGCATGTATTTAGAAAAATAATCAATCCACAAAAACAGTTTGTCTTAACTCTAGATGTCTGTAGCAGTATATAATCATTATCAGTGTACAAGTGGCGTATCCAATATCATAGAAAGAACAAGGAGAAACCTTGGAAAAAAATTAAATGTGATATCAATGGTGTCAACCTTTTTACGTACATCTCAAATTGACATTAAACTTATGTTAGAATGCACTAGTTTGCCATTTGTTAAAGCTACCAAAACGTTCAAAAGCACATTACCAGTCGATCTAACAGTGTCAATACAAATTCTTTCAGAAAATAAATGTGTGAAATGAATAGACATATAGCACCTACAACTATGATACCTTCCCTTAGATAAGTAAAGAGGGATTTTGAAAATGATAACTATTTCGAGCGTTGAACTTCGTGCTTCCTTTTTCAATGGTAAAATCGAACATCCGCCTTTTAAAACGAGGTGTTTGTTTTATGTTTTTTTTTTTTTTTAAACATAGATGTTAGTGGGCCTGGCTTTTAACCTTTTGTCAACGAAATCGATAGCGTGGAATGTATTTCTTTCTCTCAGATCGCAACAACATACACGTGTACAAGAAACGTCAGCAATGCAAAAGTACTCAAAATTCTCATTCTCCCCCTACTCCCTTTTCCCCCTACTCTGCAGAAAAAAAAAAGAAAAAAATCTTAAATACAGAAATAGTAACCTTAGTAACGTCTTGCAAATGCGTACAATTTTATAACAATGTTAAAAAGAAACATGAAACAACTACAATAGCCCGAAAACAATATTTCTTTTCTGTTGTTCTTTTTTAAAATACATTTCTTACTGCTAACACACCAGTTATTTACAGTGGCAAATTAATTTGTGAACTTAATATATTTCTGAATTTTAATTCCTTTTCTCTTATCAACCTGTAGCAATTCTACGATGGAATATTTACGCAGGCTTACATTTTTGCAATTTGTTATCCAAAAATTTAGAGAATAAGCCGGGGATATGATTTTGTTATCTGGACATGTAAATTGAATTACATTTTTGCGCTGTTTTAATTGCAACACAAAAATGTGATACCCGAAATTTGAAGAACGTTCACGACAGAATATTAAGCAACAACGTAAAGTTTATGCTTGTATATCAATCACCAACAAAATCACTTGATGTGTACTATTATTCATTTTCAAACATCACTATACTATTTATGTATATGAATTATTTTGCTTACTCGATGTATCATGGCGGTCATGAAAATTATTTTCGCGGCTCAATTTTACGCGACACCACGGAAAATAGCATCTCCGCGGTAATATCCTGTTGTACGGAATTATAAAATTATAAGTTATTAAAGTTATTATGACAAAAACTTACAAGAACGTGAGGAACTTACTTTATACATTATAAACATCGCGTTACACGTTGTTCTTGTCGACAGTTTGCGTGTTATTGTAGTTGACAAGTAACTACAAACACATTAGCGCGGTAATCGAATCATTCATCAGAACGCGAAGGGGCCAAGCTGTATACGACAAGCAAAGAACTTCTATCTAACTGAGAAACACTTAGGTCGAAGATCCACCAGTTGTACGACAGTGACCTGACTGTTTCCGGTTCCCCGAACCGTCTTTATGAAGACCATGATCATGCACCGCACGAACAAATAAAAAGTACATTTGTAGCATCATAAACGACCCTGCCTAATGTTACAACTTCCGTTAATCTAGGTAGCGTTTTACCTTGTATGCTGTCACATCACACAGGCCTATTAAAACGCTCTACTGATGTTGATTGCCAGTCAAGCAATTGTTGTCTTCGTAGTCACGCGCACACAAATTTTAAGCTTGTTGTTCACAAGAATTTCGGGTTTTTTAATGAATATGTTTGCGTCCTTGGCTTCAAATTTATTCTAAACAAAGGTTTGACATTAAATTGTATTATACATTTTGTTATCCAAGAAAATGTGTCATTAATTTTCTGCTGCATTGATTTACATGTTCCTGTATGCTGGTGATTTATTTCATAATATGCAGAAAAGCCCAGACTAGATAAGACATTCTTTTTTCTTTAAGGTCGAACTTTGTTGTCTCGAAGTCGGTGGGACTGTAGAAAACTTCGAGTTATCAGAGTTAAGTGTGTTCGAAGGCTAAAACATTGACATGGACCTAATGAATATTTAAATCAAATGAATAATTAAACATGATTTTCAAGTTATTCGAGTTCGAGATTCGCATGTATCGAACTAAGAATGTTTTGTTGAAAGCAAACTATATGTTCCTGAAGGTGATACGCCTTCTTTTCCAAGTGTTTCAAAGGTGCAGCATATATGTGTGTCACGTCATCATTCATGATAAGAGGTGGCAGACAGAGATGGTGGAAGTGTTTACTCCCCAATGTTCGCTGAAGCCTCCATAGCCACAGTTAAATCTCATTTGAGTAGTAGAACGGTTCATAATATAACATATTCGTATTACATGATTTGAAATTATACAGAACAAGTTTATTTTTTCATCTAAATTCATAAATTAAATTGTATACGCACCTTACCCTTCTATTTCTTTTTTAGTTTAAAAAATTGCATTCCGACCTTTTTGACACAACCTCAGGGTTGGCCTTCATTTGGACGTTCACCCCATGTAAGGAATGGCTTTTTTGTTCTGTCCCCTGGACGAGATATACCAAAGTCTTAAACAATGGTAGTCACTTCTCCTTGCTTGACCCTCAACATTATGGAAGTGGAACGACTGGTTCACTCGTTGTCAATATAATGTTACCGGGTGGTGTGTTCTGCTGAGGCCTTTGACAGTCTACTTTAGTTTGGGGCACTTTAAATCGGCAAAAGATCTTGACTCTCACTAAAGGGCTTACACACACTAACATCGATGACCCTTGCTGTGATGAGGACGTAAAACAATCAAAACAAACATTTCTATTTGGAAAAACAGGTACGTTTCTCCCCTACCTGAGAAGATTTTTTAACATGGAATAGACATGACCTCTAAGACTTTAGACGTTAATTTTGCTTATTCCACCAATATTATTTTTTTTCAGGTTATATCGGAAACGTCAAAAATCAGACAACGTCAAAAGTGATGACGCATAAACCGCCATGTTTTGCACGGTGTGTTGTAATCAAACTTCTGATTGGTTAAGGTTGCTCGGAGATGAAATTAAGGCACATTGTTGTGTTGTTTTTTTGAAAACCATTTGATTTTTGTCATAATTAATACAAATTATTGATTAGACCTATGTATAATCTATCTTATAGAAATGAAATTATAAGGAATAACCATATTTTTGTTTGGAGCCAAACAAACTTTATGCAATGTTTTGCATAAACTGCTTCGCGGATTTATGAAAAGTGCATACATTTTCTTCGGTATATACCGTGTAACACACAAACATATGAGGTTGTTCCTTAAATAGATCATAATAATACAAAAACAAAGCAACTGTATGGCAACATGGTAACTGTGTTTGTTTCTTCACTTGAACATCGTGATATGAAAGCATGAGGATGTAAGATATGTTTCTCAAAATATTTAAGAAATTATCTATTTCACATCAAAAAGAATGGAAGCGTAATTAAAGAAAATTAGCACTAAATAAATACGTGTTCAAATATAATTTCTGAATATTGTTTATGTTACGTAATGTTTGTTATGTGATATGCTTTTTGTCATTCACTTTGAGATAATTACACAAAAAGGTCCGTCCTAGTGTAAGACAGCCGAAAATCATTATCTCGTACTCGTATAACTCGAAGACTACATTTGATTTGAAACATTTTGTCGGTCCCCTTTTAAGATCATGCCAAATGTTCGAACACGCTTTTCTCGAATACTGGGATAATTGGGGGTTTTTTTTACATCCTATCAACAGCCATGATCATTTTAGGCCGTGCCAGGATTTTGAGGTGGAGGAAAGCCGGAGTACCCGGAGGAAAATCACCGACCTACCGTCAGTACCTGGCAATGTTGGTTTCGAACTCGTAACCAAGAGCTGGATTTAGGAAAACTAAAAGAAGCAATGTACTGATGAAGAGGGAAAAACCATTATTAATTAAAACAAAATTTTCATTGATTTGCAAAATTAGCAAGTTGTGTAATACTGGGATCTAGTGGGCGAGATTACGTCACATAGTTTGAAAACAATATCACGTGTACAAAGATGTATATATACTGTACGTACATGTATGTGTATTATCGCGTTAAATAAGCCAATGGCAGCAGTACGTAAATAATGTATATACATATCAAACACGGATATAAACCAAGCGATTACGGTTGCCAGTTTCGTCACTGTTAGGTTGGGCTTAACTTCCATGGCGTGTTAAATAACAGATTTCCGTTAGAAGCGTAAATGTTACTTAATAGTTTATGTAACGCTTTCCCTTCTGCTAAGGCTGTAGCAAACTTTCGTAATACGCGATTTCAAATTATACACTACTCTTTCAGGGTTACGCACATGACCCTTCTGCTTCTACATTAGTTTTATTAGAAATGTTCGACTCCAGCCTATTGGCCCCTAGCATCACTAACGAGTCCTTGAATTATTAAACAGCTGTTTGATGCAGTTTAATTCATTTTTTGTATACTGTACTTATTACTAGATTTAAAAGGTGCAGCATATGTGGGTTACGTCATCTGCATGGACGGATTGTTCGAGACAAGTTACACTACTTTCCTTTACATTTGTTTGTTTATTGATTGATTTCCAATGCACCGTGCCCCAGAGTCAACTTACCGAATAAATAACAACAATACAACACAGGTAATTAAATAACTAGATAAACAAACATCAGACAATAATACGTCTTTCGTTTATATATATACAGTGAAACCTCGATATAATCCCTTCGTTTATATATACAGTGAAACCTCGATATAATCCCCTCGTTTATATATACAGTGAAACCTCGATATAATCCCATCGTTTATATATACATTAAAACCTCGATATAATGCCCCCTTGTTTATATTTAAAATAACAAAACCTTGAGAAAATGCCCCTCGTTCGTATATTAAATAAAACTTTGATATAATGCCCCTCATTTATATATAAAATAAAAAACCTTGTTATAATGCCCCTAGTTTAAATATGAAATCTTTACATAATGTCCCTCGTTTATATCTTAATTAAAAATTTGATATAATAGTAATAGTTATAACATAGTACAAAAGTTTTGTTCTTAAAGCAACCTATACGTCATAGGTGTTACGTCATGATATATTCATATGACGACACTGAAAATAAAATAAAAAATAAATAAAAGTACAGATAAATGTACAGACAGATACGTAGTAGCAATGTCACCCTATAATGAATGTGGTGTATATACAACAAAGATGACGTAACACACACATCTGCTGCGCCTTTAAATTTCGCAATAGAACGAAACGTAAAATTTAAATCCATCATACAGCTGTTTCGTCCCTTTTAGGACTTGTCAGTGATGCTAGGGGCAAAAAGGTGGAAATCCAAATGTTATACTAAACTAAAACAAATCAGAGAATAACAAAGCGTCAACAAAACCATAATTCGAACTCAAAATCGATTAAACTAGGGGCAAAATAGGACAAAGGAAAGATTTACATGGAGACTCTCGTAAAAGCACAAGATAATAAGACCAGGTGTTCCGGAAGAGTAAGCGTCTTCTGCTTCATCGACGACAACGGCCATGTTAGTCTTGGTCACATCAAAGTAAGCATCAATCCTCAAAATGAGAACCGAGTCATCATTGTCATTACAACAAGTAACACACTAACAAGCAAATTCAAAAACGTCCATCTTCATATCACACAAAGATACAGAATATTTCTCGATGAGATCAAGATGGCGACAATAAAACTTGCCTATAGTCTTCATCAACCTGCATCTCTAGCAGGAAGCAGAAGAAGAAGCAGAAGGATCAGGTCCGTAAAACCCCTTTAATTTATGAATTTTGAAACAGAATTGCATTAGTACCGTATAATTTCAAATTGTGAACTACGAAAATGTGTATATTATGTACTGTGCCACTTCTCAAACAAGATACATGTTGCTGTGGAGGTGCGTTCTGTCAATGCATAAAAATCACACCATTCCCCCGTTGGTTAAATTATTTCTCAGAAACAGATTAATCTGAATCAAGTTGATATAAATGTATCATGCACATACCATGGATATGTTGGTGAAATAGTTACAAAACGTTTATGTAGGTAAAATGTATCACATATATTTCAGCTGAACTGAAAGGCTTACTTGTAACGTATAATGCGCTATTTTTTAAGTTTAAATTAAAACATTTACATTTTGTTTTTAAGAGATATTAAGGTAGTGTTTCATGTTTGCAGGACGCTCAACATATTTAATTTTAAATTGTCATTAAATACTACATAAAATTATTACAGCAATACGTAAATGTTAAGTTCGCATTTTTTTTTTTTTTTACGTTAATCATATGATTCTGTGAATTATATGTTAACGATTTCGTTATCGACTGGCAAATTCGCAAAAAACTTTCGGGAGTCCTGCTTTCACATACTACAATGTACTGTAAACATGTTTAATGATAAGCATGAAAAACCTGTCGGTCTATTAGGAAGTAAATATCGAATATTTCATTGATTTGTTTAGTCGAACGTCGTTTTCTCCCGATAAAATAAATGACTAAGAATTGTCCAGACAGCTCCGAAGTTGCTTTTACATATAGACAATAGCCGTAGTGTGCTAAACGATAGACGCGGGATTGCTATCCTCATGGAAAAGCTCCCCAATGAAGTTCCATACTAAGCCAGTAAGTGCTGGAAAATGTTGTCGCTGGTGTATTAAAATCTGGAAATAAAACCCAAATACGTCAATATGTTAATCTTAAAGTTGCAGGGGGAGAACAGTAATGTCTTTGATAGGCCCAGGGCTGTCGGAGTTTTCTCCGAAATAACACCACTGACTCCCAACTCTCAACGTTGTCCAGCCATGGAATGCTATTGAGAACCAACTGAAAAAAGCATAGGTACAAACAATCAACAAAGACGTTGATGTGTTCTAGGAATATCAATTAGGAGCAACAAATGCTATTGGTTCAGGTAAATGAAGCCAGTTGCCTATATTATTGCTTATTTAAGATCATTTCAGTAGATTTTGGGTGAATAAAAGCAACTTTACTTCCTCCGGTCTGTTTATCTCTTACTTTTCAGTTTCTTTCCTTCCGTTGTGTTTCCTTTTTTTCTAGTTTGTTTCTTCTAACCTTGTCAGTTTCTCCCATCCCGGTCTGTTTCTCTCCTTCAAGTTTGTTTCTCACTTTCCGGCTTATTTCTCTCCTTCCTGACCGTTTCTCATCTTCTGATCGGTTTCTCTCTCTCTCCGGTCTGTTTTCTCCTTCAAGTTTGTCTCTCTCTTTCCGGATTATTTCTCTCCTTCCTGACCGTTCCATCTTGCGATCGGATTCTCTCTCCGGTCTGTTTTCTCCTACATGTACTTTTCCGTTCCTTTTTTTATTTTGCGGTCTGTCCGTTTCTCGTTTTTTGGGCTGATACTCATCCCTTTCCTTTTTTTTCTTTTCCGTCCGTTACCCTCTAGGCACATGTTTATGTTTCCTTTTTTATCTTATAAACAGCCCTTTCCCGTTAAATTAATTTTGGACAAGACAGCAGTGGCTTAAAAGCATATAAGACATTTTGAAAACATAAATATAGGAGAGATACACACATAATTACACTATCTATAGAATTTTAAAATCGTTACAATTGGTCAACTTGATTTATACGACTATTGAAATGTACGTTTTAAGTTCAAATAAATCACAAGTTGGATGTATAATTTATCAACCGTGCCACCTATCATAAAAAAAACCATTGGCACGGTAATCCTGGGGTCAACAGCATCCATCAGCAGAGTCAACCATCTTAAACTGTCCTTAAATGATCTTGGCCGTTAAAGACACACAGAACTAAAAAAAAAATATGCTATATATCATTACTAAGCTTTCGAGCTAATAACTTTAATATTTGAAGTTCAAAACTAGGAACAACTGTCTATGCTCACAGATTCATACACGGAAAAGGCTTCAAAGGACATTTTATGGCATTTGAGCTCGCTACAGGTGTCTGCTTGAACAACCTAAAATTTACATGTCAAACCAGTGAAATTGGACAGGAACACCCTCTGACTTTTGACCCAATATATCAATCCGTCATCACATATCAAAACCTACCACAAGTATACTTTTTTGTTAAGTTAAAAATATCAAAAGATTGGAATATGTCAACAATTAACTTTATAAATTGCTCAGAATCACTGTACTAGAAATTTTTGGTGGGGACTACAATCGTATGAAACACTTAATAACAAGCTGAGTTGGTTATGTGAGTCTTTAATAAGATGTAAAACAGAATAAAACAAAATAATCATCTTGTATCTAGAAAATTGAACACAAAAACATGAACTTGCGATTAAATATGTTTGAACGACAGCATAAACATTGGTTGTCCCTAGTTCGAAGAATGATCCAAACCAGCTGAACTTACAAAATATACCATCAGAAAAATATGTCGAAATCATTTGGTTTATTTCAAATTCATTGAATTTACAATTTACTTCTTAAAGGGATAATCTATAAAGTTATATCAATATAGGAAATCTTACAATGTGCGGATATATTTTTGGCAATGCTGCTACATACACTTAGAAACTTATATAAAGAAAAACCCACCATCCGGGTAGATGCATTGTAATAACGTAACTCAAAGGTCAAAGGGCAAGTCAAAAGAGCTTGAAGGCCCAATATACGTTACTTTCGGCAAAACTTGAAGCGAAAATCAAGCCATATAACTTTATATATTTATAGATTTAGTTAAGATTAACTGATATCAGCAATATTCAAGATGAATCCTTACTCGGTTACCGGTACAGCAGCAGTTGAAACTCGGTATTTGTAAACATGCGTCAATTTTGACTTCGGCTTGTGGTTGAAGTGGGTCCCACCTGAATTATTTGGAATTATTTGGAATTTTCTGTCAAGAGTTTCTTGTTAGTTACCGCTCAAGTTTACTTCGTTTTAGGCTTACTTTTGCATGGTTATCAACTTGACTTTTTTTCAAAATATTCCAAATTACGAAAAATTTCCTGAAGTTACGTTTATTGGGCCGTTAATGCTATGTTGAAGAAAGTCTATTGAGTGATTAACGAGAAACAAACTAATTTAAACGTACTCTACTGGCTACATCTGTCATGAGACGAATGCATAAGAAATAATTTGATATTTATAGTTCATGTCAAATGAACAGCAATTAATATGCGCCCTTCACTTATAATTAAACATATTCTGGGTCTAGTTTCACCACTTACTAATGTATTGCAATTTTATATATCTTTTTTCGAAGGGAAACCGTTTATCAATTGTACACGGTTCATTTCGATTAGAAATATGCATCATGATGCAAGAAATGGGAGCCGCGGCTTTCTTCGCCTTAATTTGCAAACCGACATCCAGACAGAGATTTCTGAAATTGAAATTATTTAAATCCTTCTAGCGGTTAATGGAAGGTGGCGACACAATAAAAATAGATCCAGCCACCGTGCGAGACAATCCCCCAAAGAAATGTTTTTCGATCATGATATATTGAGGAGAAAGTACTGAAAAAAAAACATATAAATCAAATTATATTGAATGAACTGGTCAGCACATTGGACAAGTATTGCGAAAAATATCATTTTCCACGGAAATACAAATTATCGAACTCATCTGAATGGATAGGAGATACCAGGCGTTTATAAAGCGTTTTCATTGCCACATATTACCAGACGATATTTCCAATGTATACCTTTACCATTCCGACTATTTCATATTGTTTATTATTTTAGCTTTGAACTGTTCATAGGCAAAATGAATGTTAACTGGACACAGGCAAATCCAACATGAAACGCGCTTATACATGCTAACAAGCAATTCAATGTGTACAATGTATGTATACAATTTTGTTCATCTGTGGAGAAGTTCCAATACACTTACCATTTTTTCAGCATTTAGCCCAGATAAAGTATTATCGTGCATGTTTGTTCAATTAACAGAACAGCCTACCCCGACGAACGTCAAAATTATGATGTATTATTTTAACGCTATGTTATACAATTATAAAATTTAAATGTGGTTCTATGGAACACCTCTATAAAAGAGGGGTATTTTTGTATCCATACCGATTGGAATAAACTGATTTAACAAACTACGCTATGCTACATGATATCTGATTTGAAATGCGTTGTTATTTCTTAGCTGAAGTTTTTCCGTGTGTACGTGTAACATTTAACCTTTAGCGACGAAGGACAAGGCACGTACGACTTAGAGATGGTGACCTTTCTCTACTTAGGCCTTGGTCATGCATCACCCTTTCCACTCCGTCTAGTCCTATCATTGTGGCAGAATGCACTTTTGGAGAGAAAACCTCCCTGCTGAGTGTTGCGACACATCCAGGACCATTAATATTCTCTACACACCAATCAATGCTTAAAAGGCGAGCGTATCATAAACTCTCTTAATTCTCTGACTATTTCACCAAATTAGTCCGAAAGCCTCTATAATGCCGATTAAGATACTGCTCGGCCTATCAAATGGCTACTCAGTTATCTTAGATCTCAAAACTTCATTTGTCTGATGAAATCTACATGGTCCGAGTCTCGCTCATGACGTCCGAATCGTCAGCATTTTACTAGTTCTTGGGACATCGAGACTGGCTCTGCTTATTCATTTACATTTAATGTACGGGAATGCATTCAACCGAAGGTATTAATTAAGCCATTTATTCCCCCTGAACAGAACGTTTTCGACTGGAGGTAGGGAAATGGTTAGCAATAATACCACGCGCTTGGATCACGTGTTACAGCAGACGTCAGTATTAGAGAGAGATGTGTTTGGATTATCTAGATACACCATATACATTGTAATAGTCTCCTTTGTAGGAACTATTTAAAGCAGGGGATTCGCTTGGCTTTCAGATTCGCCATTGCGTTAAAATATTAATTCAAGTTTTGTTTAAATTTGATATGTTTCAAGAGTGATTCACCTGGTTGTTTTTCATTGTCCTTAATGATCCCTTTTCAACAACACGTTAGTTTTTCGTTTACACAAAAACGCGGTCATTTAAAAATTTATTAGAGCTGATGAAACATCGTATTTATATGGACGTCCGTTATCTAAGAGTCGTTGTACTAGGGAATGACGTGCAATTTCCCGCCATCTTGGATCCGTTGCTGAGCCCATAGCAACGTGATGAACGGTGTTTTACTGTATTTGCTGATATCGTAAATTGACGTTAACTTTGATACAAAATATGCAATATTCAATAAAAATAACAGAAGAAAGTGTATAACCGATGTCTTTATATATTATATATAATGTAAGAAGAAATTCGTAAGTGCATTTAGAATTACAGCTGGAACGATTCATACATTAAAGCATTTAATTTTAAATCTTGGATGTGACCAAGACTACATAGCGGGTGTCGTCGATGAAGCAGAAAACGCTCATTCATTGGAGCACCAGGTCTTATTCTCTTGTACTTCTACAAGGGTATTTATGTAAATCTCTCCTATGTTCATATTTTGACCCAGTAAAATTGATTTTGAGTTTAGATTATAGTTTTGTTGTCGCCTTTGGTAATCGTTTAAATAACATCGGAGTGTCCATAAATAATCGGACTTCGTTATCTCGATCTTGCATACCAGGAACACCCTGTTTATTTCGATGTATTTCGTCTGCCCGACCGAACTTCCTACCTTCGACTGTTTCACAACGATGGTCACAGGACTAAATACTGTCCTGTCAGAGTTTTATATTTCCATAAAATGGATAGGGTAGAAACAAACTATATTTGTACTGGTGCATCAAGGTTATTCATTAAGTATTTTTAAAGTGGTTTATAGAGACATTTAAACATCAGCTTTAACCTTCTTTAAATCATTGCAATATCTTAATTTAATGAGTTTAATATTCAATGGCGTATACCATGTTGCAGAAAAAGGCATCTTTATATGCATTGCCTTACCGTTTTTCGTAAGACAGTTTACGCGAAGGGTACAACATAAATATGTATATTTTTATCAGTCATGTTTCAGTTCCCCGTACTTAGGAGCCCCGCATCGCACTGTTGTTTATTGGATTTGTACCACAATGATGTGGGTGGTTACGGGATAGAGAAATTTATCATTGTGAGCCTAAGATAATCACAGTATTGATGTTTACTTGGTATGGGACACGACCTTTCACATGATAAATACCTAATTGTTTCTCCCTTCATTTTTTGCTTTTCTAGTATTTAGCTGTTTTTGTAATACTGAGTTAACAAAGACAAAATTTGATGGATTGAGAAGTTACAAGTATCATTTATATTTGCTGTACATCCTTCCATTGTAATGCTTTGTGAAAACAAATGTTATTACTGTACTATATTTACCGTCGCATGACACTGTCTCTATGCTGTATAACCCTACCAAATTCAGTTTTGCTCTGCATCCTTCCATTGTAATGCATTGTGAAAACAAACAAATGTTATCACTGGACTATATTTCCCATCGCATGACATTGTCTCCATACATTGTATAAACCTACCGAATTCAGTTTTGCTCTGCATCCTTCCATTGTAATGTTTTGTGAAAACAAATGTTATCACTGGACTATATTTACCATTGTTTGACATTGTCTCTATACATTGTATAACCCTACCGAATTCAGTTTTGCTATGCATCCTTCCATTGTAAGGTTTTGTGAAAACAAATGTTATCGCTGGACTATATTTACCATTGTTTGACATTGTTTCTATACATTGAATAAACCTACTGAATTCAGATTTGCTCTGTACCCTTCCATTGTAATGAATTGTGAAAACAAACAAATGTTATCACTGGACTATATTTACCATTGCATGGCATTGTCTCTATACTGTATAACCCTACCGAAATCAGTTTACATTCATGATATGGCGTCATAATTGTTATGATGGATACCACTTACTGTACCAGGCGATATGACTACTCTATTCGTTGATCAAGTATACACTAGAAATACATTACTTGAGCAAATGTTAAAAATAACAATTATTTGAAATTTTATTGAAATGAACATATTCTAAAAATGGTAAATATAAGCTATGATCTGCATTCAGTTGGCATTCATAGGAAATATGTGTGCCTACTGAAATTAGTTCAATCCTTATATGACGTCATCATTTCAAAATTTGCGGTTAAAAAACTGTTCAAAATAACTAAAAAGGCATAATTTGTCTACAAATATCTATCTATCTATCTATATCTATTGTCTGTAGACAATAAATATTTTATATAACAACCCAGGAATTCAGTAGTGAAAATAGTACATTTAAACAAATTTTATACGAAAACGTCATGCTTGGAAATAATATAATATTATCAGGCCTGTCAATAATAATATGCTAGTTGCTGAAGAATTTACAGTGGCAAATTAGAATTAGTGTTTTAAGTGAGAGCAGCATTATATAGCCGACAGATGACAACGTTACTTATGACCCAGGCATTTAAACATGTTCATATCATCTTAGAGATTATTCACAGAACCATGGATCAACTTCCCCCATTATAGAATAGGAAACACAATTGCATAAAAAATTAATATATATAAATCGATAAAGACGAAAGATTGTAAGCCAGGTTTTAGCAGTTCATGTACATTTGTGTTTTCGATGAATTATTCACCGTTAAAGAAATGTATTCCCGATTAAATGTAACAAACATCCGTAACCTTCATACACAGCAGGTAACGAGAGCAGGCCAGCCCGTAGAACGGTGTCAATTCCATATCGTTTGAATTAGTTACAATGACACCAGTCGATGTGAAAAATGACACTGGGTGGCAACATTCTATTGTCGACCTTGTGAAAAAAAATCAGAGAATACCAAAGCGTCAACAAAACCAAAATCTGAACTCAAAATCGATTAAACTAGAGGCAAAATAGGAAAAAAGGAAATATTAACAAACTCTCGCAAAAGCACAAGAGAATGAGACCAGGTGTTTCGGAAGAGTAAGCGTCTTCTGCTTCATCGACGACACCCGCCATTTAAATCTTGGTCACATTCAAGTAAGCATCAATCCTCAAAATGAGAACCGAGTCATCATTGTCATCACAACAAGTAAACACACTAACAAGCAAACTCAAAAACGTCCATCTTCATATCACATAAGGATACAGAATATTTCTCGATGATATTAAGATGGCGACCATAAAACTTGCCTATAGTCTTCCACAACCTGTGCCGTAAGTTTGTTCGTCAGCAGCTGACATCTATCACGAAAATCGAACAAGCCCTAGAATAACGAATCAACTGCGACATTTAAACACCATAAGATGGAGAATCAGTGATGTTACTATCAAGAAAGGTAAAGTTCACGATCGGAAAATCGAAATCGTCACGTTTATTATACAGCTTAGTAGTAAGTTGCCCCTGTTGATCATAGTTTAAGTAAAGATCGAGGCAAGAAGCTGACGTAGGAGAGTATGTTGTGTCTTAAATCTCTTCAATAGTAGGGTTATCAATTTGAAGATGATGCAAATGTATCCAATGTCATATGAATCATGCCGACGACGTATTTACGGAGGATTGCTTTCAACTTGGGGCGGAAAAGGAATTGATCAAGAATATAATTAGACTCTCAGCAGCCTTCAGAAGCAGAGCAGTACGTTTTTGGGCTCATGGTTAGGAAGGACACTCCTTAAGAGGCAAGATACGTGATTTACACATTTTCGTTGTACATGATTTGAAATTATACAGAACAAGTATATTCTTTTACTTCTAAATTCATAAATTAAAGGGTTTAACGCAGCTGACCCTTCTCCTTCTACATTTTTAGAAATTTTGGATTCCCACCTTTTTGCCCCTAGCATCACTGACGAGTCCTAGGAGGACGAAACAGCTATATGATGTAGTTAAATTCATTTTTTCGGCATAATGAATCTATTTCTAAATTTAAAAGGTGCAGCATGTGTGTGTGTTACGTCATCTTTAGATTATCTTTAAGTCAAAACTTTGATAATAAGTAAAACTTAAAATGAAGAAAGTCATGTAGATGTTGTCTCAAATGTTCAGTCTTGACATTTAGGATATGGGCTCATTCTTAATAAATCTCGTTTTGATGAAAATTATAGACAATGTCTTATTTATTCGCATTTAAATAAAAAGGAAGCATCGTCAACGTAACACAAGTATACGTTTTTTATTACTCACTGCCCGCCATAAAGAGGGCCCCCTCCCCGATTCTCGAAGTGTGCAGTATTATTTCAGTAGGCACATCGTCCGAAGTAATATATGTTTTGTCACCAATCTTGACACCACATACATACATCTGTAGTACATTTATAAAAAGACCAAATAAAACAGTTATGCATTAGGATTATTATACAACACAATAGTATATACCATTCCTTTCTCATTATAACAAAAACAGGACGTTGACAACTCTTTGCATGGCATTGCCTCTATATTACCCTACCATTTTCAGTTCATTCATAAGGCTATGCATGCCATTGGCCGATTGTCGACGTCATAATTGTTACGTTGGATACCAATGACCGTTCTCGGCCGATGGCTATTCTGTTTATTAGCATGTATACAAAATGTAGATACATTATTTGAGGAAACTGTCAAAAATAAAGTGTAATTTGTATGAGATGAGCAGATTCTATAAATGATGAATATATGTATTGAACTGTTTAATTTGGCATTTATAGGCATTTTGTTTAATTTGTGGTTGAAATAATTCTTGTCTATAGAAATAAAATGAAATGTAAATATAAGCATAAAAGTGTATTCTGTTTCGAGTCATTACAGAAAATAAAACATGAAATGCTAATTTCCCTATCTTACACCTTTGGTCATGAAAGAGTATTTTTCTCTCATTTCAACTACCTGAATAAGCTCAAATACCACGACAATACTTTTGATTGGCCACCATTTTGAAAATATTAACTTTTCCGTTGAGCTTTTTTGACGAAAACAAATGATACAGCAAGATAAAGCATACTCCATATTTGCAAACATAGTTTGCACAGAAAAAATAATCTCAGCTTTCTAATGGACACGGTTAAAAGATATCGTTGAAGGTTTTAATTTCATCACGTCGCCATTTTCCTCTTTTTAGCATCAGATTTTACCGAACTCGTAACGTCACGTCCTTGTTGCGCCATTGTGACGTCAATGCTATAATGCATTGGTAGGTGTGTAATACAGCCACAGCGATCATAGGTGTATTGCCCTACACAGGCCAGTATTACACACTTAGAAATAAGAGAATAAGGTATTCGGAAGGAGGCACAGTACACCATTACGTATGTGTGCATTGTACGCACACGCAACGTATAACGGAAAACAATATCTAGGTGCGACATCGTGACGATTAAAAGTGATGTGGAAAATATTTAAAGCTATAAGTATCTTAAATCGCGAATATGAACCATTACGAAAAAGATTATAAGTCAGGGCAACATGGATTATGACATGTAGGAAGTTAGGAATGTTAAAAAGTATCCTGTGGTTTCGCCCCCGTCATTGAAGTTGTTCACCTACAGAGCTGCAAACTTGAAAATCAAATTATTGTTCAAGAAAATGAATGGAGATTCTTGTTTTATCCATGCAAGAGCATGATAAAACATTGACCATGTATATAAAACATTTGACAAAGTTTCTAATCTTTAAACCGCTCTAAAACACTGTACAGAATATGTATATGTATATTGGTATACAAACAAACATCAGGGAATGCCAAAGCGCCAATAAAACAATAATTCGAACTCAAAAACGATTACATTAGGGGCAAAATAGAAACATGCAGAGTTCACATTCAAGTAAATGTGACGTCCTCAATGTCAGAACTGAGGCATCGTTCTCACTCACTACAAGTAAGCATACCAATGAGCATATTCAAATGCGTCAACTTCCATATCATAAATGATACAAAATATCTCTCAAAGAGACCAATGTACAAAAAATGTATGTTATTGGGAAATAACAAATAAAATTAAAGGGGTTTTACGCACATGACCCTTCCGCTTCTACACTAGTTTAGAAATGTTAGATTCCCACCTTTTTGCCCCTAGCATCACTGAAGAGTCATAGGAGGACGAAACAGCTGTACGGTGAAGTTAAATTAATTTTTCGGCATACTGATCTATTACTTAATTTAAAAGGTGCAGCACGTGTGTGTCACGTCATCTTTATGTACATCTGCCTTTGTTTTTTCTGTAACTGTGAATCGTACGATCGTTGGTGTTTCATACATACAAATTACGTCAAAATAAATTCATCGCAATTTCTGATACCTCACGTGTACGAGCTTATAATATAACACTATTTTACAAACGTGATACAATATAATATAAAGTGACACATTTCATCCTATTATCTGTTGAAGTTGCAACGTAAAAATCGTGTACATCAGCTTTAAACCAGACCTGAACACGTGCGGGAGATAATTATAAATGAAACAGCTATATAATACAGTTTAATGTATTTTTTCGGCATCCTGTGTATTTCTATTACTAAGTTGCAGCATGTGTTTGTGATAGGTCATCATCATACATTGCAGGGCGTAGTAGATTCATCGAGTATGTGTGCAATGGAAATGAAAACATCTACAATTGCATGATAAAGCCACTCTTAAAAACTAACCAGGAATACTAGCAATTTACGAAACAAATAATGATATCAAACACGTGTGTATGACGTCATTTGGGGCATAGAAACGGCAAAAGATCACCGTCAAAATGGCTGTCCCATTTTTTGTATTTCGATGTCACTAAAGAAGCATTTTTCATATTTTAAATCAAATTTAAATCAGTATAAGTCAGCAACATACATAGGAATTAAATATAAATCGGAATGTCTTGAAATGATCTTTACGTTCGTTATAAATGACAGACCTTTGCTAGCAGACATGTCACATTAAACTGGTGCCCAATATGATGTTTGTCTGCAAAGGTCTGTCATTTATATCGATCATAAAGACCATATTAAGACACTTCAATGCCAAAAGATATGCTGAATATGGTCATGCCTACTAACCTTTGGTGTCGTTTGGAGAAAACAAATCCCAGATTTTCGCGAAAGATTAATTGCATGACATTCTTCAATATTTTAATATTTTTTGCAAAAAACAAAGTACTTCGCGTTAAGTGTCCTAGTATGGCGTTGCAAAAAAACAGTTAAGTTCTAAATACTGCTGCAAATTTTGTGGCAGATAATTCTGTTTTAAAAAATGTATACATTTGAGGATGAAGACTTTAACAAAGTTATTTTAATATTACAAAAACAAACGACGCTTACCGAAACACTTACTTGTACTTTGTGAAAAGTGTTGCGTCACGGAAGATCATATTCTGATAATAGCTTCTTGTATCTTTAATCTTTTTTGTGTATTTCAAATGCTACACATGTATATGATACGCTTAAAATTAATTATACAACGCAAAAACTCTGATAGCATCTTGACTGTGTTTTTAAGTGATACATACTGCATTTTCTGATCGAATATATATCAGCTAACGACGCCTGGTCGTATTAACACACAATAGCATGTATACGTAGCTCATGTAAAGGTGTTTCCTATAAAGATAGGACAGCATAAATATATTACAATTTTAAATCAAAACCTAGCGATCACAACTACATATCATCTACTTTCTGCGTATATTACTATTTAAAAGATGCATATTCTGTGTGTGTTACGTCATCTTCCATGATAGGAGGTGGTAGACTCTGGTGCTAGTGGATGCTTTAGTCTTAGTTGAGGTTTACTGGAGCCTCCATAGCCATATTTATCTCATTTGAGTAGTGACACGGTACATAATAAACATGAGTTGTCTATAAACAACAATAAAAGACACAACAGACTCTTCTACATCAGCTGATACCTCGATCTCTACTTAAACTACGACCAACATGGAGTACATGTACAAAGTGTAAGTCATTTTTTGTTCTGAATCATTTAATAATTGACCAGTGTCATTATATAAACGCAGACAATCCCCGTGAAAGATAGTCATTGATACTGGTTTATCCTTTATGATAGTTTACTATGACAATAGTGATATAATATTTGTGTAATAGTATCTAGCGTCAATAACTTAACCTAACGGATACCTTTGACGCGTTGCCTTAAAAGCTGAACGTATCAAATACAGGGATGGAAAGATGCGATCATTGTTATGGCTGTAATTCATTGTATAATATATACATGTAATCCGCCCGTGTTTTAACTTCAGCTTACAAAAGCTCACGATAAAGATTTTGTATGCCCCCGCAATGAAATGGGGGACATATAGTGTTACCCATGCCCGTTACGTCCCATCCCGTCCGCGTCGCGTTCTGTCCCATGGTAATGTAACCAGTTTATTTTAATAACTGCTGATCCGATTGTCATCAAACTTCGCACACGTAATAAGCATGAAGAACTAATTTTATATGGGGGAAGGGGTGGGGGGGGGGCATTAATGTCTCACAGACATTTCTAGTTCCTGGAATTTCACACCTGTACATTTATACGTACACTATATCTAGCGAGCATATCGGGCAATTGAAGGAATATAAGAAATTATTTTTTTAGGATTATTTTCAAATAATTTAATTTTCATTGGTTTAAACATTTTGTTATTAGCCCATAACTTAAAACATGACGCCGCCGTTTATAACGTCGCTTTTGATTGGTTGATGCTGCAGCGTATTAATTTGTAAGAGAAAAAAGTCCATCAATAAAGTTAATTTTCGCAGGGCATTAAATGATAAGGATTAACTTGAATCATTCCCTATATTATGGGGTTATAGCACAAAAAGCGGGGTGTACTCTCATCATAAACCCCTTCACGGTTTATTTAGAGAACACGTTTTTTTGTGTTATACCTCCATGATATATAAAATAGATTCAAGTTAATCCTTAAATGATAATATTCTAATTATAAAACAAAAATATTTCAAAAACAGGAAGAAAATAGGAAAACTCTGTTATACCAAGTGCTTGTAGAATTTTTATTCAAAATAAAGGGGTTTATCAGAGGTTTACACCATATTGTATTCATGATAAATGATATGAACAAATTACAAATTCATTTCATTCTGATGAATAGGAAACAGGCCATATTAAACTTATACATGATCCGTTTCATCGTTCATGACAATGTCAAGCTTAGCTCAAAGACGACTATTTTAAACTTAGTAATAGATACAGTATGCCGAGAATATGAATTAAACTTCGTCCTCCTAGCACTCTTCAGTGATGCCAAGGGCAAAAAGGTGGAAATCCAAAATTTCTTAACTAATGCAAAAGCAGAAGGGTCAGGTGCGTAAAACCCCTTTAATTTACAAATTTAGAAGTAAATTTAAACTAGTAATGTATAATTTCAAATCGTGTACTACGAAAATGTTTATATTATGTACAGTGCTACTACTCAAATGAGATAAATGTGGCTCCAGCAAACCTAAGGGACAAAACATACCCACCAGCAGAGTCTGCCACTCCCTGTCATGAAAAATGATATCAAACTGCATAATCATATAATATTTTGATAAGCAGTAATAGTTTGATATAAACATGTGCACTTGTACAAATTCGAAACTAATGATATGAGGTAAAGAAATACACTTATTGCGTTTTAATTGATTGGATGGGTGATTTAGTTTACATTATTATAACTGATTGTAATTGAAATATAATTGCTTTGAAATATTTTTGTTGGTTTAATATACTTGAAAGTAGTTTTAAAACATTTACCTTTTGGTTAAAAGATGAAGATAAATTACCAAATAGTAACAATCAATACTTTATAAGTAAGGCAGAGATTCTCAATTACCTTTGCTTTGATTTGGTTTAGTCTGTTTCCATTGCATCTTACCTCGATCTTTTCTTAAACTATGACCAACATGGGCAACTTACTACTAAGCTGTATGATAAACGTTAAGATTTCGATTTTCAGATCGTAAACTTTCCCTTTCTTGATAGTAACATCCCTGCTTCTCCATCCTATGGCGATTACATGTCGCAGTTGATTCGTTATTCTAGGGCTTGCTCTGAATATCGAGATTTTCGTGATAGATGTCAACTGCTGACGAACAAACTTAAGGCACAGGGATTCGAGAGATGCAGGTTGATGAAGACTCTGTTTTTTAATGCCAGGGTCATTTTAGAACGGCCTCCCTGTGTATGCGATGTGGATGCTACTGTTGTAAGTGTGTGCATTTATGTGTTCGTGTAAGCCCTCTTGCGATAGTCCGGATGTTTTGCCGTATTAAAGTGCTATCACATTGAGGTATACTGCTAAAGGTCCCAACAGAACCCCGCCTGGTCATATTATACTGAAAACGGGTGAAACCAGTCGTTCCGCTTCAAAATTGCTGAATGTCAAGCAGGGGACAGTAACTGCCATTATTTGAGACTCTGGTATGCCTCGGCTTAGGCGACAGAACCCATAGCCTTCCATGGCCAAACGATCAACTTCAGGCCAAAAGTCAAGGAAGAAATTAGGAGGAAAAAGATCCTTAGAAAGAATGAAATTTTAGTCGCCTCTTCCGATCATGCAATGGGGGCAACAGGTAAAATGCGTGAAATATTTGCCGTTATAATAACGCGTTATTGAAAGTTTAAGTAGTTATTCTAACTATTTTTGAAATAGATATTCTGTAATATTTTTAAGCAATCCCGTACAAAGGATATTATGTCGATAAAGGTCATCGTTCTTCTTTAACATTTGATATCCACCTTCAAAATGTGACTTCACACACCCTGCTTCAATAGTTAATTCTTCCCACAAGTTTACCCTTATACAAATATCTATAACAATATTGATATAATATTTGTGTAATAGTATCTAGCGCCAATCCGATCATTTATATGAGTCCTGTGACGTTTTTCCTTAAAATCTGTAAGTATCTAAAAAAAATATATTAAGGATTGGAAGTTAAGTCGTGATATTTGGTATGTCGTAATTTATTATATAATCCGCCCCTGTTTTAACTTCACCTTACCAAAGTTCGCGTTTTATTTCCGAGAATTTCAAGTATGCGTATGTACAATATACAAGTGTAACTAGCGGGTATTGCGGGCAATAAAAGGAATATCAGAAAATCTCGTTTTGTGTTAGATCAGCCTTCAGTATAAGCTGTATTCATTTGATAAATTTATGAAAATAGTTACATTTTGTATCCTTATTGATATCAACCACTCCTCTTTGTCTGGCTGGAAATTATTAAAGATTTTGTTTAGATATATTTTTTAGTATGGGAAGTGAAACCGGTGTACCCACAAAACCATTTTGCTTGGGCAGGTGACCTTGTATTTGCTATGGTAATCGAACATCGGTCCTGTGATGAAAGGCGAATACATTATTCACTGCAACGATCAACCAGCAGATATGTCTAATTACTCGAATACATGTTAAGTACGTGCAATTTTTGGTTTGCTTATTAAACAATTGCATCGTATTATTCTGTTGTATGGAATGATACCCATCGGCCTGAAGGCTGAGAGTGACTAAACAATAAAAACAAGAATTGCTTAGTTGACATTCCGGATAAATTCAATCTTGTTTTGGATATTTTATTCCACCGGCTTTGCCTTATCTCTCTCCTATCCTTTACGACCTTATCTTTGACACAGACTATAGCATTTGTTTTGTTGGGCAGTATAATTCTATAGGCTATCGTACACGTTTATCAAACCCCATTGTTCGTATTGGATGTCTCGTACTGTACTCCCAGCGGTATTTCCCGACACACAACTGTCCCCTGTCGCCATCATAACATCGAGACTTCGCCCAGGACTAGTGTATATGTTCACATACGTGTCTGCGACTATTCGTCAAGTTAGAAATACAATAACGCTGAATAATAACCATTATGGTATATTGCGTAAGAAAACAAAATTATGGAGTACCTACTATTTTTTATTCCAAGAAAAATATTGATTAATTTTTTTCAAGCGGGAGGGAAGTTGCCACACATGGGGTGCTGACGATTGTTAATCTTTCACATCTTTCGGTTTCGGTCATTTTCGATTTTTTGTTTCGCTTCTTTTTTGATAGATTTTATATAGTTTACTAACATATAATTCTGGTTTCTACTAACCTCATATTTATTTGGTTTCGTTGGTTATTTGCGGTCTTAACAACGCTATCATCACCTTAAGAGATGCCCTCATGTGCAATGTATATCTGTATGCCGGAAGCGCTAGACTGGCTTTTTCTCTATCTGCGATAGTGTGAATTCGATGCCGACTATTGCGTGTTTCCTTACTAAAACTAAAACGTCGAAAGCACCGAGCAAATTATTCCACACTATTGTCGATAATGCTTTAAAAGAGGTTGTAGTCAACTCGTCTTTAAGAGTTGCATCTCGTTTTGGGAATTCTTACACAAACGTTGAAAGATATAATAACTACTATTCTAAAAAAAAGTCCATCATTGCTGAAACGAATATGTCATTGATGATAAACTCGGCATATTTTTTATGCTAAAATGTTCAAACACATTTCACTGTTAGAAAATAATTTCTCTTTTTATGAAATTAAAGGCGTCAACACCTGAGGACGAACTCTCGTTAGTTCACACGATAGGTAAGACCGGAGAGGAATTAAAAAAAAAAAAAGAAATTTGGAACTCCCACTGAAACCGAAAGTGGACACGAGGTGATCCGAAGGATAGGCGTTTTCTACACACTTCATGTCGCTCGTCATGATATTCACGTTCCGACGACTGAACAATCTAGAATTAATCCGTAAATACATATTGATCCTTGACCGATGTCCATTTTGGACGGAAAGGATTATTTTTGGAAAGAAAAAAGAAATATCACTATCTATCGATCGAGACGGAACAGGACCATGCCATGAATTTTTGAATACAAGAACCTAAGCTGAAAGCTACTTTAGTTTCACAAAATGGAAATCTGTCGAATGGTTGTTCCGAGTGTAGACCAAACGCATATTATAACAGCGTAGAGATTGGTTCCCTAGATGTTAGTTTTCACGTGTCGGACATTTTTATTTAAACAAACAAAATTTTGAAAAATACCGAATCGTCAACAAAACCATAATCCGAACTCAAAATCGATTAAACTTAAACAATTCATAAACAATGGTTCTCAATTCATTTAGGAAAAATAATGCTGATCAATATTTACTCAATTTATTTAGATAGATTTTGAGTTTAATGGATGAAGTAACACTCACACATATTGCATCTTCTAAATTTAGTAATGCATAAAGAAACAGCATGCCAAAAAAAGGAAGTAAACTGCACCATACAGATGTTTCGTCCTCCTAGGACTCTCCAATGATGCTAGGGGCAAAAAGGTGGGAATTGAAATTTTCTGAACTAGTTTAGAAGCAAGCAGAAAGATTAGGTTCGTAAATTGTCTCTAATTTTTGAATCAAAACAATTTTAAGTTAGTAATGTTTAATTCCAAATCGTATATTACGAAAACGTATATATTATGAACCATGCCACTACTTAAATGAAATAACTGTGGCTAGGGAGGCTCCAGCAAACCTCGGGGACTAAACAATCCATCAACAGATTCGGCCACCTCCTATCATAGAATATAACGTAACACACACACTTACTGCACCATTGAAATTTAGTTATAAATACAGTCTTAGAATTAATATCATCCAATTATCTGAATTATTAATTTATATATAAACACTATAAGGTCGAAGCAGCCGACTTACTGGCGGTATTGACGAGTCCGATATACTCCTAGCATCAATACAATTAACCAACCACCGGCAACTGTCAATAAGGCGAAACTCTGTAACAAACAAAATCTATAATACATAGTTCTTGAATGATAAATGGAAATTCAAAATAACAGCAACATACCATGAATCCATGATAATAGGCGATACATGTCCATACAAAATAAAAAGGAAGGGTGGATTTGTGACGCCATGCTTAAAGCCTGATAAGCTTATTCCCATTTGAAGTCGATTGTTTATATTTCAAATTTTTCCCTGAACTAAATTTGAAGCTTGGATGTAGAAATGTTCAGGTAACACAAATAGGATTGTATTAAAATTGTGCTGCAAGAAAACGTTCATACACTTTGTAAGTTCATAATGTTTTTTCCAACCTGAAGAATTTCCTTAAAAGAAATTAATTCTAAACTGATTTTGAGTTTTATTCCAATATTAAGTGTTATTTTCATTATATTTACATTATATCTGTCTTTGAAAGAAGCAGAAGAATTAAGTTCTGCACACACAGTTGAAATCATCATTACGTATGAAAACACCACTTTGACGAAGAATGAAACTACATATATTGTTTATAATTCCTAATTTAGGTGGTATTTTTATAAAATCATATGATCTCGACAAATTATATGAAAGATGGTTTTAAAAACAAACAAAATTGCCCTGTAATATGGACGATTGTTATGATTAATGCAAGTTTATCATAAAGAAGAAGACTGAAATTAACTTATATTGCTTTGTAAAAAATATTCTAGACATGCAATTGTATTTTCTAAAATGTATTGTTTAAAATGATATCGTTTCTCGTTTGAATAGCATGTAGTGATGTTAAACTTAAACTTTTTGTCTCCAACCGTCCGAAAACATCGTTAATAATTTTGTCCAGCCAATATGACCATAGAAAATATGAATGGTTAGCCACCAACACAAACACAAATACGAAAACAGCACCAAAGGTTAGCATTATTACATTTTCGACATTATATGGTACCAGCATCCCAACGTCATTGTACGAGGACCCAAAACACAGAAACATATTGCCTTCTCAAAAAGGTGTACGGCTCTATAATGGCGCATAGTACGTCCCACAACTGAGATCATCCACTACCCTTAAGTCGATATATTATAGATAACAAACCTTGTAAACTACACCGAAAAATGTCCCCCACACGCCAAAGGACGAATTAAATGAATGTACTCGAGTGGGAGATGATCAAGAAACATTACCATTGTCATTTTCTACGTGTTCAAGGGTAGGGCCCAGGGGAAAGGTAAGTTCGGGAGATATTGACTGATCATTTCAACCTAACGATTGGATGAGGCAGCTGATTTCGTCGTTAAGAGAGGCGTGGCTTATCAGGATGGAGATTTCAACGACAAAAGAGTTAATCGCAGATCAATGATTCGAGGTTGGACGTTTGGCGTCACTTGCCGTCACAGCTAAGATATAAGAGCGGTTTCACCCGTTACCAGCAACAAAGGTGGCACACGACAAGCGCTCAGCACCAACTGATAATCGACGACAACCACCGTTTATATAATACTGGACTCTGGTGAAAGGACTTGCTTATCGTATAAGTGACTTTTTTGGGGATAGCTCGTGTGTGAGTTTGAGAGAACTCTATGATGAAATACATTTTACCTCTAATACTGCTACTGCATTGCCATCAACTAATAACAGGTAAGTCAATATTACGTATCTTGAAAGCATATGTAAAATAATTCTAAATTTTCTCCTTTTTGTGATAATTGGTACACTGGAAAATGTTCGCCGAGTGCAACTTTTGACTTCACTGGTAACAATAAAAATATCTTTTTAATGATAATTATCAAGGGACTACTATGCACAATTGGTTTAAAACTGTTACTCTGTTACCCTCGGGAATCGTAAATTCGTGAAATAACGGTATGAACAAAAAGCGAAATTTCTAGTTATAACTTTGTATTGTTCATTGCAACAATGTAACTTTAATATTTGATTGAGATTAATGTAGAAAGTTTGTTTTTATATATTATTTAGTTTTCTTATCAGTTAAAAAAAATCCAAAAAAAAATTTACACTTTAATGATATATCTATTTATAAGGTCCCGTTCAGAGCCTAATGCGTGACGTATCTCAGCGTCACAGAGATACGTTAACGAGCTTCTTATCATTATCAATATTTCTGGAGATACACCGGAAAATGTAGTCGACGCATAACTATCTTAACTTTTACGTTGTATCAATGGCAGGAGCTGAAGGTTTAATTATTATCGTTAATCTGACTCAAACTTTCTATAAAGCGCCAATTCAGTAACATATAATAAAAGGCACTATAAAGTGTCGCCCTTTACAACACCGCTGTTCTTCAACGCGCTTCTAAGATAAGAACCAAAACATAACAAACAATTTTAAACTACTTTATTTGATTTTGACGATAAGAAGTACTGTTTAGTGATTTTGAATATCGGCAAATTTCAATTCGATGCATTAACAGGTAATTATGATGTTGTATAATTGTCATTAGAAATTTTCAAAACAAATCTATGCAGTTAAGCAGAATGGCTGAGTATCGATATAATGTAATACGATACCTTTGTCGTAATTTCAATACCGCGATGTCCATTGTTGGGTGCCGGGGTATCATAATGATATGTCGTCTGGGAAGGTGTGACCTAGGTAACCTAGGTGGCGCAACTGTCTCTGGAACAGACCCGCGATGACGTAATGAACCGATATCCACTCTAACTGGCCGTTGCGCGTTCACGCCTGGCGTAACAACATCGACTTTTCGAACAAACGCTGATCGGGGAAGACTTTGCCGGTCTGTCAGACGAGATTTACGTCTCTTCCAAAGCACTTCTCTTTTTGATAATGATAAAATTTGTAAAAGTTAAAGGTTTAATTTGATTTTCGTTCATCCATTTTAGTTCGTAAAACCGGCTTAGAGATGTCATTTGTAGAAAACCGGAGATTTATAGAATCTGACGTCGCTTTTTGACTTGGACAAATGAGAGAAATTAAAATATTGTAGAAAGTGCACAAGCTTAAAATTGATAAAATTTAGCTGGAAGTCCATTTGTTTCTGAAATCACAAATATTAGGGCGAGAGTGCATAATAAATTGGACCCATAATGGTTCTTGATTACATTACGAAAATAAACCAACTTCATGGAACAAATAATCTGAGCATAGCTCTTAGATATCTTAGAAGATGAGACTTAGCTGATTTCCTGAGAGTAGCATCTGTTCTTAACTTCCATTGGCCAAAGTTTATCTACTAAATATTGGGTGGCTAAATCCCTAAAATATACTTGAAACATTTCAGCATTAGAAATGGATTTGTGTTTTCAAAACAATTTATGGTAAATTAATAGATATAATTTGTGGAATTATACGAAAAAGCGGGTTTTCATTCAGTATTTACCAACGACCAAATGGCAAAACCTGTTGAGTATTTTGTGAAGGACTGGCTTTTCATTTTAATATTGAAGATCTTTCACTAAGTAGTCGCTTTAACACATAAAGACAAATTCTATGCCGAAGTTATACAAATGTTTCAACTTTTCAAATACTGTCCATACTTTTACTGCGTAATCAATCTGAACCAGGCTAAAACAATGAACTTAGGGCATTCCGAAGCCAAATCTGGAAGAAAATTAAATAGATTTGATCGATAGAGACATAAACAGCCCCATTATTCCTGAGCTTACATTGTAAAGCAGAGAAACATATATACGTGATTACCTATGTGCGTAGATTTAGGCATGTGACTTAGTCCTACTGGCGTTTTAAACTCGATTTATTTTAGATCATCATACCTAACCATGTAATAGAATTAAAAAACGCATGTACTTGTTTATCTAGCAGAGAGTGTTGTCTGGAAAAAGACATCACGGATCGGTATTCGGGCTCTATTCGTACATAGATTGGGCGTTAATTCTTTTACATACCGCTGGCATTTCGATGAATCCTGGTTTGGATTTGACTATGTCATCAACAGATTCTTATTACCATAGTTAAAGTACATACATAAGCAATTGTAATTAATTACTTGTAAAAATGTGTCTTTCATTTTCTAAGAGATGGCATTTTCCTGTCTACATATGGGCTCCTGAATTCTCAAGTGTATATCGTAATGGGTGTTTATACATAACATGCTTAGATATAACATACGATATTCTATCGAAAAGAATTGTGTTTCGAAACGTTTATCCACACTATAAAACTCACTATTGTTTGCACTGTTACAATGCCCCGTACTTATAATTCTTTTTAATGTTGTAATTAAGCTTTATTTTCTAGTCAACCAGATTTTCTTAATTAAGCGATAAATCATTTAAATTGCATCTTGTTCCAATTTTGTGGATAACATTTGTTGAAATATCAAGCTTTATACACTTTTCAATTTGTAGACTTTCAATGTTTGATTATTTAGCATACGTTTAGTGTGGCACAAAACTGCTGGTTTGAGTTTGAACACGAGAAGAGCTTTAATGGACACTGAACCATTGGTTCAATAAATAGGCCCAGAACATTTGAATCCCAGACAGTGGACGAAAAGAAGACGTCTTTACAATTGATATTACCGCATACAAATTACACATGTTTATCCTGCGCAAACTTCAAAAGCTATTCCATATGCACTTGTCTACGTTTAGATGCTTAGATGGTATGATATACAACTTCACATTTTTTACCTATTAAAAGAACAACATTGTTTGGTGCTGGTTTCATAAAGAATATTAGACCAGAATTTATCACCGAAACTTCTAATGTTTTCCTCTAATCTGATTAGTACTCATAACAAATATTTTGTGATGAATTACGCTCATGAAAAATTAATTATGTTGGTTTTTCATATTATCAAAAAAACACAACTGTCCATGCAATCAAAACAAACCATTCATCTACATTAGGTGCTTTCCCTATTAGTTTAAACTTTATTAACCGACACATTGAACAAAATTGTAACTTGATAACATAGATTGGAGGAAATTAATTGCATTTTGTTCATCATTTCAAAGTCAATTTAAACAGATTCACATTGATTTTGACACCGTCATTGTAATTGCAATGTTCCAAGAAGACTTGGCGTCAGGAAAACATTCAATGAAACACCCTAAACGGTCAATGTTTCGCATGACATATGGTTACTCTGTTCTCGGGATTGAGACGATGGTGCTATTAATCTTTTTCGTGGTCGTCAAACAAACTCACAGAGGTTTAACAAATGGTGTCGTCTGGAGCAGAGGTCTAAATACGAAGGGGATCTCGATGGTAGCCCGTTTCAAGAGCTGAGCTCCTAGGCCTAGACCAACACCAGTGCTATGCCTAAGATACAAATAAAGACTTTTATATATGACATGTGCTAAAGAATGTTCACATTTTGTTCGATTGGTTAGTTTAAATGTTATGTTATGCTTATAAGGCATTTAAAAACCTTACAATAGCAGTCATAAACAGGTATAAATTTTCCTTATAAGCCATATCCAAGAACCTATTTTTTTCAATAGAAAAGTATGATAAGAGCAAAAGGTATAAGACTTTAATCAAGTTCACGTATCTTATTAAATGTTTAAACTGTTGCTTGAAATTAAGCTTTTCCCCCTTTAAGCATACTTAATTTAACATATTTCAACTTATATGAATCTCTCTGGATGTCCCAGATGAAGCGTGTAAAGGTTTTAATTTGGGGGGAAATGGGGTTTTAGTATAGATGAAATACTGTATAAAATATCTGCGACAAAAACACATTCATAGGCTTTCTACAAATACATATGAACATCATGAAATATACGTTTTTGGTTAAAATACTGAGTAACATAAAATGTTCTTTATTAACAACGAAAACAATACAATATTTTTTAATAATTAATGTATGTCTAAAATCCACATCGTTTGACACATAATAATATGAAATGCACAACAATGTTTTATAAATCATTATCGTGCCATGAATACAATACTAGAGATTGATTTAGAATGCTATACAAACATAAAAAAACGGCATTGTATAAAATTGTATTGCACTACATAGAACACAATAGCAGAATAAATAAAATATCAAATGTAAATAAATTGAAATAATGACCATGTCAATCATACAACTAATATTATATGTAATATGATCCATCTACAGGTGCGGGCACCTTTATTTTGTGGACACGTTTTGAATTACATCACAGAATCAACTGTTAATGTTTGTCCCCATATCATCTGCTTTAAAACCATATTTTATTTAGCATTTAAGCTATATCACATATTTATACGTCCAATGAAACCATATACCTTTAGACGTTGACACTTCCACTACTAATATCAAATATCAGGTACCTATATCAAATATCTGGTACTTTGACATCTCTGTTAGCCTCGTTTTAAACAATTCTCACCTGTGAATAATAGATACCTATAATCATTAAATATCTATTATTTTCGGCATTTTATTGTACTCACTCACCTGTAATAACAGTTTCCGTATGAATGTTTCATAGAACTTGAACAGCTTATGAATGGGATTTGGATCGGCTCGCTTCCGCCATGATTTAAAATTCTGTCGTTGTCCCAAGTGACAAGGATCGGATTTATTCCATAACAATTTGGCCATAACTCGGATGGTATGAAAGGAAGCGATTGTAATTGTGAAAGCCGATTGGTATATACGTCGGATCCGCGCTCATCACTCGTGATAATGCATTAGATATTTTTGGTTTGCGTCTGACACAAAAGGGCCCACACGCCACACATACCGCCATCAAGGCAAAAACGATTGGCGATAGCTAGTACCTAAAGCTTGATGAAGTCATAAGTCAAATTGAGATGGATCGTTTATAGATAAATCAACATTTTTCATTATCTTCTACAATTTGACACTTGAATGTACTTACTGTTGTCAAAACCATTTTCCAGGTGGCACAAAGCCAACTTGATGCATAACCTTATGCACAGTAAGACATTCGCCGCAATACTTCGTGCCGTTTATACCGTTTATTGGAGTTCAATTAGGTCTCTCTCCTTCTCAACTTCTCTCTTCTAAACATGCGTAAAAGTGTATTAGCTCAATCATGCCGAAGCATAAGCATCTAGTCTTAACAGTCAGAGATAAGAAATGGCCAATTAGATGCAATTATCGGATAACCATTCTGTTCCGATAGCGAGCGATGTATTGCGCCTTAGCGACAAGAGGTACTCCAGCCAAGTTAGCGGATAGACACGAAATGTCAAAGGCGACTAGTAAACGTATGATATATTATGTCTTATTTAAATTACCACTAATTACATAACCTGTTCCTCCCCGACTTGAGAGTTGTGATTTGGCATTATGAAAGACGCTTGCACTAAGCTCAGTTCATGCTTTCTGATACTGTATAATACTCAAGAACCGGCGCAGAATTCACGGTATTATAAGGTTATTCAATTTCCTAGTCAAGCTAAATTATTGTGGGCGATCATCACTGGGCCTGTGGTATGTATTTTTCCTCTGTGGCTGTCATAAAACGATTCCGACTGTTGGCCTTTGGTGGTTTTTTACTTGCCACTAGACATATACTCAACGAAGAATTACACATCGGAAGCTATAAATAGGGTAATTTTAGAAAATTATATTTGTATTAAAGTCAATGTATGGATGTTCCAATTACAGCCTGACCGCGGATTCCTTTAATATTTCGCCATTTGCAATGTGTTCATATGTTAACTGCTTTTCCGTAAAAAATCCAACAGACGCTTATTGTTCTGAGCTCGTGCAAGCTCATTTAAGTTGACAAACAAGAATAAAGCGATAGAAAAGCTTTCAGATTCATACATGATTAGGCATTTATAGGCTTTCAGTTTTCCTATAGGCAGCTAATTGAAAGGCCAACACTCGTCAAATCTATAATCGGGCCCTTTGCTGTTCTGATAGCCATTCTTCTTGTAAAGCGAAAAAACCCGTTCAAACCATACGTAGAAATCGCTGTACAATTTGGTAATTTGTTATCAATTTCAGAAATCTGTTTACGCTATGATCTATTTTGCTTCTGTTTTTACTTTATCTTAAAGATTGGCCTTAAAGGCCCAATAAACGTAACTTCAGGAAATATTTCGTGATTCTGAAAAATTCTGAAAAACGATCCAGTTGATAACCATGTAAAAAATAAGCCTAAAACGAAGTAAACCTGAGCGGTAACTTACAAGAAACTCTTGATAGAAAGAAAATCTAAAGAATTGAAAATATTTCATGTGTTGCCCACTACAAAAACAAGCCGAAGTTAGAAGACAGTTCAAATTGGACGCGGGTTTACAAATACCGAGTTTCAACTGCTGCTGTACCGTTAACCACGTAAAAATTCATCTTGGATATTGCTGATATCAGTTAATCTTTACTAAATCTATAAATGTAATAAGTTCTTATGCTTGATTTTCGCTTCAAGTTTTGCCGAAAGTTACGAATACTGGGCCTTTAAACAACACATGGTTAACCAATTCTGTTCAAGTTTCATTATCTGACAGCGATATCTATATTTGTGATAATTAATACAAGCTCAATATAAATCACTTTTAATAGAAACAAAACGCAACTCAGTTGAGGCAAATAACTTAGAACAGTTCTAGCACAGGAACAGGAAATAAACACACCAAAATACAAAATCAGATCCGGACCAAGCTCTAAAAATCCGGAACACAACTGACTGTTGGCACGTTGGAGGCCAATCTTTCATATTACAGATCGCTTGTTTGTGACGTCAAATGATTTAAATTCTAGCGGAAAAACAGTCTTAGTTTCAGATAAACACTTTGGATCAGTAATCGAACCAATTCTTAGCGGAAGCGAGTTCAATGAAAGGAAAGATTCTTGTGATAAGCGCTGATTTATCGACAGAAACAGGACGAGGTCCGAGACAGCCATTGGTACGGAACACTCAAAATCAGATAAACAAGCCAATCGTCGGTCAGGAGCTACCTCGCTTCGTCGCAAACATCGCTATGTCAACTCCGTAATCATCTACCCAATCATCGATTGCCCTAATTGGCCAAGACCTATCTTCAGCTTAGCTAAATACCGTCGCAAGTTCCAACGAAAAAAAAAAACACATGAAGATATTATATCTTGTTTTTGAAACAACAAGTGTATTTGGACGGTAATTAAATCTATTTTTGACAAACAGACATTACAAAATAGTGATTAATTTACAAATTAGTCAATAGTTAGCAGACAGAAGATATATATTTAACAAATCGCTTGGGATGATAGATGTGTTTATAAGTACACTTCGTTAATGAAAGTTTTTTGACAATGATGACTCGGTTCTCACTTCGAGGACTTGATGTTTACTGGATGTGACCAAAATTTACATGACAGGTGTCATCGATGAAGAAAAAGACGCTTGCTCTTCCGGAACACATTGTCTTATTCTTTTGTACTTTTCCAAGGGTTTCCATGTGGATGTTTGCTTTTTTCGTATTTTGCCCATAGTTTAATCGAATTTTGTTTCGGATAATGGTTTTGTTAACGCTTCGGTATTCTCTATTTTTTGTAGATAAGTATAATAAATTATGATTGAAAAGAGTTCCCATTCTTTCAGAGTCATAGAAATACCACGAATACATAAAGATTGTTTGAAATATTTTTTTATTAATGTTTGAATGTTTTTTATTCAGAAATTGACTTTTGTGTGTCTCTAAGCAATACCTTTCTGAATCATGTTCATATTCCAATATGATAAATCGTATTATTAATTATGAAGGCATGCGCAATGATACCCTTTGTCGAAGTAAATGAATTGACCCTGACCTCTGGCACGTAAAGGTGACACAGTCTGTCTATTGTTCCGTTCTAAGTAATCTCGTCCGTATCTCGGTAATTTCTTTACACATGACAAGCATATTCTGGGTATAGTACGAAAATCACATTACAACAGGATATATCCCGGCTGATATCAATGTTAGACCTTCGATACAGAATATTGCATTATCAGATTAGGAAGACATTGGCTAAACGAGCCAATAAGCATTGATATTGTAGAAACAAATTCATGGAATGACTGACACGGTTTAGTTTCGTATTTTTTTCCTTTTCATTAATTTTATGGTTTTATTTTAAGATGATTCAATGCATAGTTGACAATTTTTCTAATCCCTCGTACCTAGCTACATGATGCCATTGTGCATTTGTAGTCTCTATGCTACACACCTTTTACTTTTCATTGATGGCAGGATGGTCAATATTTAAGCATTTAGTAAAGGAAAATTCAAATTATTTCATAAAAAAAAACTAGAACAAAGGCATTAAGTAGATTTTTATTTCAAAAAGAAAATATCGGCGCAGTGAATGTGTTCTTCACAAAAGTGCGAAAATGCGGCTGCCAAAGGAGTGCATTATTGTACCTTGATATGACACGTCTGAGAAAATGACAAGCGTGTTAATGACAATGACACAGTAGTCGGCGGTTGTTTGCCGGAAGCTCCAACTCTGCTTTATGTTGTGCGCGACTGGTTATAGTCCGAGAGGGCACGAATGGTCGCCATTACACACATTAGACAGATCAATTAATAATTGTATCTTTGGGCAATTCTAGATAATTTTACCCATCAAAGAAAAAAATTACATTGATTTATGATCGAGTTCACTGGTTAGTTCCGTACTAAAGGTCACGTGTCCCTTGTGGCGTTTATGGTCCCGGAATCATGATCGTCAGAAAAATGAAAAACCATATACCTCAATGATACATGACCTTGCTATTTCTGTTTATAAAACACCTGTATAACCGGGAGCGGTAGTGTAGTTTTCGTGAACTTGGTGGCAAGTGGGTGTTAATATGGACGCCATTATGTAACACCATTGAATTGGCTAAAATGGGGGTTACATGTACTTCAGCAAGACGTGTTAAGGCCAGTACCGGAAGTTGCCTACCCATTTTTCCTCTCTGATTTATATTATTTTTTTTTCTTTGTGGTCTGTTTCTTTGTCATTGCTTAATTTCGTTGTCCGTCTCTTATTTCGTTTGAGAGTAATTAAACCCAATCAATAAATCGTTTAGCGAGTCATATAAATTGTCCTTAGATGTCAAACGAACACGAAATATTCTACCTCTTGCGGTGATTACAAATATAGCGACGATCGTGTAAAGGTACTTGGAACACAAAACATGAGAAACCAGCCGCTTTCAATAGATTTATTGCTGGGAAGGATCGAAAGGCTGAAATTAATTGAATGTTAACATTGCTAGTCAAACAGATCGTATTTGTACCGCAAAGTGCCACGGTTGCACGAAACAAAATATGTGTGTTTTTAATTTTGGAAATTTACATGCCAGAGTTGTGAGAAGATAATACCGGTTCTGTTTGCTTTAATTATATATTGACACAAATTTTATCATTATGTTTTTTTCGTTCGTGGTAAATGTATAGAGTGTTTGTCAGTACAGTGTTTGCATTCCACTAGAGGGTGGGTTTATTTGTTGATGGTGTGGGTGTTGAGTTGTATAGGATAACATAGAGATGACGTTGCTTAAGGTAACGATCCGTATTTGCATGCACCTTTATTGTAGTTTGAATAAGGGTGACCGAGAGAAAAATCAAATGTTTCTCTATCTTCTCAAGGAGCCGCGGTGGCCGAGTGGTTGAGGTGTCCCAACATTCTACCAATAGCCATCCACCTCTGGGCCGCGGTGGTCGAGTGTTTAAGGTGTTCCGACATTCTACCATTAGCCCTCCAACTCTGGGTTGCGAGTTCTAAACCCACGGGAGGCAGATGCCACGTACTGACCGTAGGTCGGTTGTTCCTCTCCGGGCACTCCAGCTTTCTTCCACCTCCAAAACCTGGCACGTGCTTAAATTACATGGACCGTTAATAGGACGTTAAACAAAATAAACCAGACCAATCTTCTTATGATCTGTCAAATCTGTCAAGACACTTTTCCATAACAATCGAAAGGAAAAGCCATGTTCCAAATTAACTTGTCAGTCAGGGATTTTCTATGAAGAAAATAAAATTCCGGTTCCTTGTTCTATGTTTCCTGTTCGTGTAACTGATTTTTTCTATGCTTACGGAATATAATCGGTAAGAACAAAAAGATTATATTCAACAAGAAGGTTAAAAAAAAAATTTTTTAATGTTATTCGTTGTGTTTAGCACTGCATGGCTTGTATTAAAATATCCTGTTGTGTGATACGAAGTTCTCTCAAAAGCATTCATATAATTCGTTAAACTAAACTGAACTACTCACTTGGGTTAAATTTTAAGCTTAGGTAGAATAAAGTTTTATCGAATGGACAACGGTCATCGGTCAGGCAACCTTAAACGAGTGTATTTGTCTTTATATTGGAAAATTTAAATTGAATTTAAAGTGATTGCGTAAAGCTTTACATTATGATGACGACTTCATGACTACAGGCATCATTAGTATAAGAGTTAAGGGTGGATTAGGTACGGTATCTTCAATAACATTACGTTGCTATTCATAGTTGAATGTACAACTTATAGCCCGATTACATTAGATTTAGACATATTCAGGTGCGAATCGTAGGCGGTCAAGTGCAACATAATGACCAGTCACGTGACAGTGTTAGCCTCACTCGTCAATCAGGAAAATCCGTAATTCTTTTGTCCGCCTCCTCTCCGCATACTACAATTTACTCTGCCATTATCCTAGCGTTCAATGGGCTATTTTTCCTCACTTCCGGCACTTCTGCTGCTAGCCTTGGCGGTACCTATTTATTGAATTAAGGCAAAGTAGTTATTAATATTAATTCGAATGTATAGAAGCTACCCATTATCACAGTGATACGATGAGCAGACGACAATAACACCGAGTGCAGGCAGCAATCATCCGGGTACTTGCCACGCCTCGGTACGAGTACCCTAACCACTCGAAATCATTGAAATACGAATAATTAATAGCGAATAGATAATACCGAAAATTCTAACACGTGTACACGAAATAGAACATGAGGATTTAACTGAATTACAATAAAATCAAGTTTAATTTGACAATAGGAAAAAATCACTAAAAAGTAAAGTACATCAGTGTTTGGGAGCATTGGTAATACAAATAATTTGTTTGACGGGATAAAATACGTGGGCGTTCGCTATGGTATGTGTTTTGGCGATATGTTTACTTTTGTTAAGTCGCTATTGTTGAAAAATTAATTATGAGACTCTAACAATTAACTAAAATCTAACGATGTTCATCCACCATTAATATTTAAAATGAGAACTGGTTTAGCCTAAAAGGGTTTTGAATCTTTACAAAGAACATAAAGCAAGATACTTTACTCCGCGTGTTCCAAAGTATTCAGCTGTAAATAAGTGCCTGGCTTTGCAGTGTTAGACATTGTTGAACGCTACAGTAGTATTGAACGCCGAAATGGCAACACCGGCTGTATGATCCCTAGGTAGTTAAAAAGATGTTGGATGGCTGCTAAAGCCTAATAATAATGAATGATAATTTTAGAACCGCTTTGATACGACCTACGAGCAAGGTTGTGAAAAAGGGGTAATTAAAACCTTCAATTTATAGTAGTACATGTTGTTTTTTACCCATTGTTACAAATACCATGTAGTGCATTTTAATATATACTAGCAGTATAATAGTATGTCTATGGCACAACATGCGCATTTTTTTTTTATAAACGGAGGTTCTAAGAAAACCCCACTCATGAACGGATGTGCGTCACTGTCACGTGATACAAATTGCATAGTGCTTTAGTAATCAAACACTTTCGAATGAAAAAGGAAGTGATAAATTGTGCAATAATCGCGTATGAAATTTGGACTGTTTGGGTGGGGGCAAAGAAAGCACAATTATCATTTCTAACGACATTCAAAGTCGTCTTACAACGCTAGTTTGACACATAAATATTAAAACTTCCAAAAAAAAACAACGGCTGATAATGGCCGATCATGTCAAACTATTATTTAGTTGTTCTGGGAACTGTCAGACAAACAAGCGTTGTTACATTTACGATAAAATTACATACAAAGCATAAAAATCGAATTTCAAGGTTTCAGGAAAATTTTTATGTTTTCCTATTTCCTCTCTTGACACCAATTGCTTGTTTAACAATCGTGATTTGAGGAAAAGCTAATATAAATATCACACTTTTATGAATGAATGTTCCGTTTAACCCATTACGTAGGTAATATATCATGGCCTGTGAGCGTTCGGTGATCCACGCATTTTATGGCGGTCTATATTTCCATAACGTTTCCAGAAAGGTATTTAACATATACAGCCATTCACAATGACTTAAGTTTGCGTCACCGCAGGCTGTTTATAAGCGCGCAGCGCCCAGCCCTGAGAGAAAACACGAGGTTAGGCACCTGTGATTGTTTGTCGAAACCTCGACAGAAATTGAGATGACATTGTTTTATGAGCAATTATCTCGTAACACGGCGGGGGTGCCATTAAAAATCATTGGGATAAAGTTTATGGGCTTATAGAATGCCTACTTGGACAGCGCCGGACGGGGGTTTTGTTCTGACATGCATATGACGGTCGAAAACTTTCCCACCGAAAAGTATAGACAGATCAATCGTACGCTTGACGATCCGGGGTTTCATTTCTAAGCCTAAAAACAGCGATTATTGATGGGGTTTTATAAAGACACATTGTCTGAAAATATCGTAAATCCCCAGCAAAACATCAGCAGCTTTCTCATACATCGAATGGTTTTTTCATCGATTATCTCCCCTTAAGACCATGCAGTCGACATCATGGCGGCGCCCAAGTTGTACACCGGGGCAATGACGCCGAAATTATAAAGCTATGAATTTTCACATCAGACAATTGTCAGGATTTGTTTCACCAATACAAAGATGTAAATCTAGTTTTGCAACGATTAATCTTTAATGTCGATGAATGGAATTCAACCTGTCTCCAGAAACCATATTCTGTTGAATACAAGATGCTCTTGAAATTTCCAATTCAAATAATCAGTAATCTGACGAAATATTAAACTGTATAAAATGGCGATTTTTATAGATTATGTCCGTATAGTAAAAGAATTAATTTTGTTTTGATGTCCTTTTTAAGATATTATTGGGGAGTCGGTTCAATGTTAATAAAAATATCTCTAAAATTGTGCACTCGATTATTAGGAATAATGAAAACAACTCTAAAAATACTAATTTTTTTTTTTTTTTTTATTTTGCTGTTCTTTCTATTATTCTAAAATTTATGATATCTCCATCTTTAACTTTCCTTTTATTTTTATGAGAAATGTGACCAAATTATTTTATATTGTTAAGTGTACTGTAGTACAAATTAAGGAACAGATTATTTAAACGCCCTTATTTCATCAATTGTCTCAATTGTGAAATACGCATTACTTTCGAAGACATCCCTCAGGCGAGTTTTTTAGTGTAGGTGTTAGCCCACATGTAACGGCGAACACTCGTACCTATCTATGTATAGTGTAAGAATCGAGTAATTCAATCAGACCTCACCAGCGAACAATCAGATTCAATTCTACATAGATAACCTTGACAGTCCGATGATTAAAACAACCCTTGGGGGACCTTTTTTCTTCAGTTAAGACTTGCCCGTCCAGAAATAAACAGTTTAAGTTATATATATAATCTGTGTTGTCGTAAGATTAACGTCAAACGAAACTGATAAAAAATTAACACTTTTTCTCTCTCTCTCTCTCTCTGCGCGTCAGTGAAATCAACGCCATACCTTCTCATGTACTGTACATTACGATTCAAAGCAAGGGAATTCCAATTTCGAATTTCGATTTAATATTTATCGAATTTCCATTTATTCCGATATGTATATATCTGATTTAATGTGTTATTAATTCCAGCCAAAACAAAATGTTTCAGATATAAATATTCAGGAGAGTGTTGAATTTAAACGCAACATGAATACTGTGCGATATGAAAGAATCGGTTTAACTGGTGCCGTATCAGAAAGATCAGAAACAGCAAACACACTCGTCCCGTTATAGTTATTGATAAAATATTTTCCGCATCACGACTTCATCTAATTTACTTTAAATGATAGATTGGTTTGAAAGATTATCCGGAATTTCTCCGCTTTTCTGATTACTCGATCCTTTACATGTTGAGATATGTGAATCCGTTTCCGGTGACGGGTCGCTTATGTCATCGTCATATTTCTAAATGCAATCAGCTAAAATCAAATTATTGGCTCTGTCAGTGACAAGCACGAAGAACGAAGCACAAGCTTTTTTTTCCTTCTTTATCTCAAAAGTATCTATTTTCCTGTTATCTCGAAGTTTAGAAATCGAATCCTTAATGAGTATGTTTACGAGTATGTTGCAGAGGCGTGGTTTTTTATCACTGGAAAAAATAACAATTGCTAAATATTATGCTTAATCGCTTTAAATTGTTTTGTAATAAAATATTTATGAAATTAGCAAATAAATATACAAGACAATGAACCAAAACCCAATGGGACCATAATTAAATATATTGAAAATATTCCGATATTATCCAATTTTTTTCTGTTTTTTTTTATTTTTTATTCGAATTTCCCGTTTCGTTTGCGTGTTAAGATGGATACTTTCGCTTGTCCATGATATTTAAGGAAAGGTCAAACGATGTACTTCTGTTTTCTGACTTTCAGCCCCCCCCCCCCTCCCCCTCCTTCCACATACAAATCCCTGTACCAGCTCGTTTAATCGATCCTGAGTAATTAGCCGAGACTTGCTAGATCGGACCAGTTAATCGAGACACTGAGTACATAATCTCGCTCTCGGTGTTTACCGACCAACTTGTACAGACGCCATGCTTAACACAGCTCTGTGACAAACGACCGTTTCATCGACAGTAAAGTTTATCTTGCAACCCCCGTAACCTTACAACCAGTCAAAACCACTCTGTCAAAACTATACAGTACACGCCATTTAGGTGTTACTCGGAAACGCTGCGTTAACGATGTTGTCTGGTAGGCAAGAATCTGTCCTGGTGTTTTCCTTTCTCCATCAAATGTCGATATGTTTCGCTTTACACTTTGTCAATGTGTTGTTGCTCTTGATCCACCACGAGACAACAGTCGGATGGTGTGTCCTGATTTAACTGTTTCTAAATCTGTTATCTGGATGAAATATAATCTGTTCATTACAAGTTCCGGGAGTGCCATTTTCACATCCGGTCTAGAAACAAAGAAATTTATTGTCTATTGTTGTTGTCGTTGTTGTTTAGTTACATACAATTAAAAGCTTCAAATGATATTTTATCATTATTACTTCTCAGTGCATGACTAATCTCTTCTTCTTTTTATATTTTCCAGGATCAACAGATGATGAAAACACATCCGAGGAAAATGGATCCCCGCTTAATAGAGTACGTCGCGGCGGGCTCAGTATGTTGCGATTAGGGCGTGGTCTTCAGATGCTGAGATTAGGCAAGCGTAGCATGCCCATGGCCAGAATTGGCCGATCTTTGGACACTCTAAGCTCTGACGAACTCAAATACCTATTAGTATCAGTTTTGGGGGACAAGTTTAACCATCGCAGACAGGTGCCCCTTCCAAGGTACGGTCGCGAGGATCGCGAAGACGCCGAGCTACAATGGCTTTTAGATCACATAGGATCCGACAGGATTAACGCTGACGAGGCCGGCGAGGGAATCTACGATCTTGACGATGAGTCACCCCGACAAATCCGTTTGGCGCCGCGCCCAGGGCGCTTCAGGCGTTCCACGGACGAACAAGACAAACAGGACGCTACACAGAAAGACGCTTATATCCAAGATGTTGATGAAGACAAAAGTGAAGAAGCAAAAGCACTTCCATTACCTAGAGTAGGACGTCTTCTTTACGGGGATGAGCGTGCTCTGCCCCTACCCAGACTTGGACGGGATGACATGTATGACTACGTGTATACTCTCGAACCCGTCAAGGAATCCGAAGACAGCGATGTAGACAAACGAGGAATGCACATGCTCAGACTTGGACGCGGCATGAATATGTTGAGGCTTGGAAAACGACCAATGAGCATGCTCAGACTCGGTAGAAGTGAACTCCAACAGGAAGCTAATAAAGGAGACGACAAACGATCACTGAGCATGCTCCGTCTTGGAAAACGTTTACGCATGCTTCGTCTTGGCAAGCGTCCCGATGGCGGTGACCGATCATTACGTATGATGCGCTTGGGTAAAAAGGACGTTGACGATAGCGGGTCTGACTCTGAACACAGTGTGGAAACACGAGGCATGCACATGCTCAGATTGGGCAGAAATGTATATAAATAGTTACAATGGACCATTATCAGATAGTATATATTTTTGACTCTTGTACAATAGTGTTTATATACAAACCGTGATGATTTTTATTTAAAAGACAAAAAAAAGATACTGGGTGAAAACTTCGATTCTACGACTCAGATCACCGCGGGGCCGGCTTATTTATTGAACAAATTTAGTGTTTCTGTATTTCCTGTTTTGTTTTGTTTAATTGTTTAAATATGCAGATTGTTTTTATCAACATTATCTTTACATGACTATGTATAAAGATTCGCCCATTATGCTCATGATATCTATCGTTGGAAAATACAATGATAAACACAATAATCTGGTTTTTGTATTCAATTTATGAATTAATAAGGAAGTGCATTGTACCAAACGTTTTGTAGAGATTACACTCTGGTTCCCAAATTATATAATCTAAAGAAGTATACATTTATACAAAAAAAACATTTAACGATTAATAAAGCTGTATAAAAACATATAAAACACATAATATTCAACACGAATTCGGAAAAAAAATTGAAATTCAAGAAAATATATTTTGAGAATAATATATGGTCGACATGTTTTTCAAATTTTTCCTGAAGTTGGTTCATGGTAGATGCTTCAACCTTTTCCGTAACCTTGATTGAAGATGTAAACCAAACTGACAAGAAATCACATTCAGGACAGATTCTGTCTACCCAAACAATAACGTTTAGAGTACACGATAGTCTAGTGGCAGGACGCCGGGCTTGTGATCAACGGGTTGCGGGTTCGAGTCAGGACAGGTAGTCAAGTGGTACATGAAGGACGCTGGGCTTGTGGCCGAAGGGTTGCGGGTTCGAGTCAAAGCACGGCAATCTAGTCGTAGGACGCCGGGCTCGTGACCGAAGGGTTGCGGGTTCGATTAAAAACACGTTAGTCTAATGGTAGGACGCTGGACTCATGATCGTCGGGTTGCGGGTTCGAATCACGACACGGTGGTCTAGTGCTAGGACACCGGGCTTGTGACCAAAGGGTTGCGGGGTGGAATCACTTCACGATAGTCTAAAGTGGTACAGTGTAGACTATACAGTATAACCCACGTCAGTGGAGATTGCCAAAAGGACCTTCTATCAATATATTGTAATGAATATTTATAAAATATATTTATCAAAATATACATATTCAATGTACTTGAATGCATTACAGTGTACATTTCCTTAACAGCTAGTTAAAATTCGTTGGCCAGGTATCTTTATTATCTACAATATGGAACAACAAATGTAATAATATTTAAGCGAGTTATGGAATCATTTTAACACTAGTATTTACCTATTGAAAATATATTCAGAACACGAAATCTGTTCAAATTTAACATTCGTCAAATATCCACATTTTTACGTATAACTCAATGCGAACAGCCAGCGACAATGCGAACAGCCAGCGACATCGTTTTAGCTCAAACTATCGTCAACCATTGCGACTTACTCAAGACTTGTGTTTCATCAGAAGAATCGAAACTTGAAGTACGCATTCATAAAGTCCGATTATTCTAAAATTCTGAAGTTTTGTGCTTGCTAAACTAAAAACAAAAATCAGTTATCACATAGCGATTTCATATAAAAGGATATAAACTATAGTATTTGTCCATAAAGGGTTCGGACTCGTTTCAGTTGAGACTTAAAGAGTATTGACCAATAAACAACCACGATGAACATATGTACTGAACAGTGCCAATCAATGCAAACATTCAACGACACCAGACACTAGCAATACAATGCAAATCAAACCACAGACGCTTAATTGAGTTGGTACATAAATGTACGCCATCGTTAAAAGCTACGGTTTCTATCGAAATACGGATGTTAATTATCTTTTAAGCATTTACATTTACACAGCTACCCGTCATATTGACTTTCTTTTCACACAACTAGTTAATTTTTTTCTTCTAAATTCATAAATTAAAGGGGTTTTACGCACCAGACCCTTCTGTTTCTATATTAGTTTAGAAATTTTGGATTCCCACCTTTTGGCCCCTGGCAACTCTGAAGAGTCTTAGTAGGACGAAACAGCTGTATGATGCAGTTTAATTAATTTTTACGGCATACTGTATGTATAACTAAATTTAAAAGGTGCAGCATATGTGTGTGTTTCGTCATCTTCAAAAAGACTGCCTATCATTGTACGTGAGCTTGAAAATCAGGTGTCACTTTGACGCTTCTTCCGCATCTTTGCATTATTGAAGACTTCGTGAAATTGTTGCACCAAACAACTACCAGCGATTAAAACCTATTATTTAAACTAAGAGATACCTATAAATCCGAAATACAGGTACAAAATCAGTCGTTTGTCAAATAAACAATAATAAAAAAGAACAGAAAATGCGAAATATATCAACTGGCTTACAATCTCAGAATTCTAAAAATCATATACATGTACAACCCTTGATAAATCCTGCATGTACGATTCACTGTTATTTTGATAATAACTACATGTATGAACTCACAATTTAAAATATAAGAGAACTTACTTTCAGACCTTTGAGTATTACAAACTAGCATCTCCTAACATCTTTAACTACGTTTAATGTGAAAAGGCTAACATTACTATAAAGAATAAATAAAATGTTGAACACTACAAGACAGTGGGTTGTTACTAGCATCATATTTTTAATCAAAATCCCAGATGCTCCAATGATAAACAAATCACACAAGTAAATTCGATCATTTCATTTTTCAAAAAAATGATATCCTTTTCGAAGAATCTGAATGGTAGCCGAGAAATTATCAACTCCCCCTTGTAAATCAAATTCATGAAAGGAATCCACGCCTCAAAAACAATCCCTAATTAAAGATAAGTAACATACACTGTATATTCCATTTCTACTCATATATGCAACAATTTCTGCCATTTCTTGAAATATGTTGGCGTTTACACAGATAACCATGACCATGAAAATATATCACCATTAAACTGCAAAAAGAAATACACAAACAAGTTCAGGAACTGAGGTAACACCTCTTTGTCCATCACTCAAACACGAACCTGAGACAACACCGCAAATGTACAGATGAACAATGACAGACAGACAGACAGACAGACACGGTTTGGCTATTTTAACAACTGTTTGTCAAAATCTAGCATCTTGGAGTTTCTTCAAGTGCTACCATAGATACCGCTGGAACTTGCTGGAAATGGCTTGGGGAAAATGTTGGTAACAACTTGAATACATCGATTTCCTAATAATGTTAGGATACTTTCCAGCTCTCTTTCATCCAAATAAACCTCACAAAACATTAAACATAGCTCAGAAAACTCACATACTTTAACTATGAACGATATATTCTCATCCCGGGTCTACATTTGCAAACAGAAATACTCTCCAATAAAATAACAGATTTATCCTCTAATTGAAGAGTTTCTTGTTCTCCTATTTATTTACAATATACTGTACATGTAGCTGCCCCTGGTAACATGTGTTTCTGTCAACCCATTATGGGGACGTTTTAACATTCGTTTTAATAAATTTATCTAATACTTTTCATTCCAATTAAAGAAACTTTCTCATTCATAACATGGAGATCGATATTAGTTATAAAAGACTAAACAATGTTTTGGGACAATATCAACTTTTCCTTCGAATTTGTTTGACGAGAAGGAATCAATCGAGAGGTATCAGTCGAGAGGTATCCAGTGGGGAATTTGTTGTCAGGAATTGTAATGTACTGAATCAGTAACTGTCCTAACGGGTCAGAACATCACCGGAAAACTATAACTCAGCGAACAATGAGTCGGGAATTTACAGTTGGTATTATTTCGTCGGATTGATGAACTTTAATGCATTCTGTTTTTGTCTGTCACTCGGTCCCTTTGTCAAAATCCATTGGTTAACTTCTAGCTAGATTTTATCAGGCGCTTGTACCTTTACCGTATTGCAAACTACATGATCATCGACATTTACACCACCTTACGCATCTCCTTTATTGGAGAGTTCTACTTGATGCACCATGAATGTCTTACTCATAATAAGTATCAAATTTTATATCCGTCAAAACGGCCATCTTTTTGCCAAGAACGATCATCAACGGACCGAGAGGCCTTAACACGTGATTATTTTGAAGTGGTGTTTTATAGTTATGTAACAGGAGAAGAAAACGGCCAGACTGGGGTTTTAACCCAGGACCTTCCGAACTCTAGACGGACGCACAACCAATTGAGCTATCAGGTCGCAGACGATTGACCCGATCTACAGTGTAGATAAGTTACATTACTCTCTCCTTTAACAAAGTCTTCGACCCCGAAGACACACACGAGACCCTATACCACATTCTGTGGGTATATTTTATTGAGCGCCAAATGTAACAGGGGGAGAAAAATACACGGTCACACCGGGGTTCGAACCCGGGACCTTCCGAATTCTAGACGGACGCTCAACTAATTGAGTTATCTGGTCGCCGACGATCGACCCGGTCTAGATTCGCTACATATACAACACATTATATTAATTATACTTCATCTTTTGGTTTATTGCAACCAGCTCAATATTAAATCACAGCTTTCTGCCTCGATGTTTCTATCTAAAAAGCGTGCCCTACTTTGCAGAGAGCGAGTACGACAAACTTGACATCCCTTTCCTTCTTCACAGTTTTATGGAAATTAAGGAGCCAATCCGATTAAAGGATTGTGGTGTAAACAATCAACTGTCCAATCAGATAAGACGTTGTCGGCGTCTTGACCCTATGTTTATCTATGTTTAAATAAAGGAATAAGATCTACCATCGTCAGGTTCTAGAAATTTGGGATTTATCTGAATAAATATACAATTACAACTAAAACGTGGAATTTGACTAAAGCAAGTATCTTGCTACCTTCATAATACCCGGTTTTTTTCGATAAAATGAAAGAAGACGCATTTGTAAATCGGATGAAATATAGCTTAATTCGTGAAGAAAATGTTACTCAACTTGATTTGTGGAAAAAAATATTACTATTTGTGAACCGCTATTCTTTCAATTCATGTCTTTTTCGTAATTCATTTTTGAAAATCGAATACATTGATACGGGTTTTTATCCACTTCCCCTTCTACTTGAACACTAAGTAACAGGAATTTTGATTTCAATTATGTTTGTCCCTATTGTCACCGATATGTCCAAGAAGGACAAAACAGCTGTTTGATTCATTGTAATTGGCATGTTGTGTCGATTTCTAAATTCGATATGTGCTATCATACGTGGGTCTTTACGTTCATCCTTTAGGAATGCTCAAACAATATTCCTTTTTTGACAGGAACATCTTCACAGATGTACGAAACTATTGTAGCCAGCTTTGAATGTAAAAAGTACTGATACCATCTTACTGATTTGAATACTTACGGAACGAAATTCGTATTTCTTTTAAATTGTAAAACTCGATGTACAATAGAAGATTCTTACTTCAAAAGCTTACTACATATGACGTTTCTATTATCAACATTTTTATCTATCAAAATACGGCTCATACGCTGGTCTTCAAAACAGATTTCTTCTTTTGACAATCATATCTCTATAGCACAGGATCAGTCGCTGTGTGATATCCGGATTCCTTCGCTGACTTTTTTAGATTGCCGCGGTTACATTGATTGAATCAGAAGCAGATTGAAAACCTGTTTTTGTTTGAGATCCTGGTGTGACTGTATTTACACACTTTCGAAAATAATTGATAATAGCATCACAGGAACCATTTCCGTTATTTTCATGCCGTTTCCCGCCGGATGTGGATCAGATGGTGGCACTGTGAATATGTAATTGGCATGGACGACACGAAGTGTTTTTAGGTGTGTCCCAATATTTTAAGTAAAGAAACAAATATATATCCAATGACTTATGTTGAAATGGTCTGTTTGTTTGGTTTGTTTTGTTTTACGTTCGTTAACAACTTTGTTTATTTTTTTCAACGTGCCACGTTTTAGTAGTGGAGGAAACCGGAGTTCCTGGAAAAAAACCAACGACCAACTTCTAGTAGCGTGCGACTGCCCCGCGTAAGCCTTGACCCCGCGACCCAGAGATGGAGGGCTAGTGGTAGCAGAACGTCAGACAAGTTTTTTATGAATACCGAAAAATTAGGAAATTGTTTAAAACTTCCAAACTCCGGATGTTTCGAAACATTTGATTGGTTGTTAAAATCACATGACGCAGTTGATATTGATTCAATATAAACATTACATCATTTCTATCGAATGGGTCCCTTTGTATGTATCTTCACTACATTAAATATATCAATTTTTATCATACTGATATAACCCATATTTCAGAGATAAAAAAAAAATTAAATGTTTCATGTGCGTGTAAATTGAAAACATCACTGATAAAGAACGCTAATTGAAACCCCATTACATGCGTGAACTTTCTTGTATACGACCGCACGTACATGTATATAATATATATATATATCAACTAATCAAGCAAGGCTTCATTGAGTTGCGGATGCTGATTTTGATATTCGTCAGAATCAGGTACATGTAGCTCGGACTTGCCGAGCGTTGTTTTGTTTGAAACGAAATAATTAATTATGGGAGAAGGACAACCAACACCTGGTCTGTCCATAACCTGTAACACGTCTCGCGTATCAGGTTTAAAGATTTAATAATCACCTTGTCAAAGGGTGACAACAGATACGAAAGAAAACAAAACTCATTAGCGTTTGATTACAGATGGTACATGTATAACTAACCGGGTGAAGTCTCGTCGACATGGTATTTGTTGTAAACATAATGTGAACCATGTATATTACGTACTAGAAAAAAATCCGGAATGAGTTATTACTTTTCAAAGCGCGGATTGATGTTTCATTTTTCCTACAATATCCATGTACTTTTTGAGCCGTGCACAGACGGCAACATTTATTTTAAACGTGTTCCCTGATTCAAAATATCTAGATCGTGTGCAATGAATATACGCCATGTCCCCTCTTCGTTAAATTATAAATCAACTCTCCTTCATCAGATCTCATTTTGTATTATATTGTATTGTATATTCATGATTATGCTAAATACAATACTGTTTAAATCAACTCTAGTAATTGCTAAAGGAACTAGAATAAGGAGGGGGGTGTATTTGCAAGATTGGTAAATCGTAAGTAAGACTACTTATGTGAACAAAAGTAACAAAACCAACGCCATGCCTCATTTAACTGCCCATCTTAAGTCCATCATAGAAACTACCAGAGGATCTAGAGAATTTCCACGCCATGTTCGTTGATATGTATTCATCTTGTAAATCTATAACAAAAAGTATAGTGAGTGTCGAGAATTGTTTATGTTTTGTTTACAAATCTTAATGAACAGTTGTAACAGTACACTTCACTGACGCAAGGAGGTATACACTAGTGCAAACGCACTCATATGCACTCACATCATATACAAAGGAGGTCGTTTTTAAATGACTGTAGAAGGACTTTGACAAACTAACCTAATTCTGGTATTCCAAATCTAATATTTATATATAATTGTTTATATAATTGACTTAATGTAAAAAGTCATTGACGTAACATCCATAGTCTACCACCAGGATCAATTTATCAGCCGTGGACTTCAAGTCACCATAGACATTGCTTCATTGACCTTGAAATGTGTCGTCTGCGAAGACTGAAATATCAAGAGGAGATGGAGAGGTGCTTTTGGGGCTCTCGTGGAGTTACGACGCCAGAGGGAGGGGGAATTGATTTCAACGTATTTACCATACATTGTTACATCTACTTACAACGCTTAGCAGACAGCACTTGAGAGGGACAGGAGCAAGGGATTCCGAATGGAACCGCAGACTGAGCAAAGGGATACCGAACGGAACCGCAGACTGAGAAAAAATTTACGAAAAAGTAATTCGATATATGCTTACATTCAAATCACAATGTCGGAAAGCTTTTTTGTTTCCAACAAAAAACAGAAGTTTGTTTTGAGGAAGTGGATATATTCTAAAATCAGGTTTCATTGATGCTATGGAGTATCTAACCAATCACCGCAATAATTTGAAATTGAAAATTTAGCTTAGTCTTATTTTGTTCAATGCCCTAGACGTATCAACAGTAAAGGTCATTTAAAAACGGCATTCCCGTGGATGCAATGTGAGGATATGTGTTGATACTGATGAGTGTGTGTGCATTTTTTAGGCTACCGTGCAGTGTATTTTCGTGTAATCTGTATTTTATGTCCTATTAACAGCGAGGGTCATTTAAGAACGTTCTTCCGGTGTATGCAATTTGGGTGTGTGTATTTTGGATGCCGCGGAGTGCAAGTTTCCTTGTAGTAGTATGGAACTGATGCTGACTCTATGTAAAAGGTAAAACATTGCTTCACGAACATGGGAATGTACTTTTGACAGTATAATTTGTGTCATTGACGAAGCAGAAAACGTTTGCCCATCCGAAACGAACTGGTATGACGTTTAGTATATTGTTGCTTTATATATTTATTTATTTATTTATTTTTGTAACTCTTTCATTTGTTTATGTTTTGTCTCTAGGTAGCAGAGTGTAGATTTCTGTAAATTTACACATAAAGTTTATAAATGTATACATTTTTGCAAACAGCATTGTATTTCCATTCCATAGAAAGTAATGAGAAGTGTATAAATTTATATTTTGTATGTATGTCACTTGTGTGAAAACAATGATTACCACATTAAAAAATACTGAAAAATGCCAAAAAAAAAACACTATTTCTGACCCAAAAGGATTTTTTTTCTTACGTTCCATCTAAAACTAAAGATTACATACTTGGTTACAGAATTATCTGTGTCCCAGCATAGGTCGTTTGTTTAGATTTTTCGCTATTTTCCCTCGTGTCCTGTTGTCGAAATTTCACTTCCTGTAAAGCTAGCTTTTCATGTGTAGACACCCATTTCGGAAGGGTGAACATTTTAATCTCTAACCAAAATTGTTTTTTTCTCTCTTTTTACAAATGTGAAGTCCACAAAGTCCACTTTATCATGATTAAGCCAATTTTACTCCTCATATTTTTTAGATTTTCATTGGCATGCTTTTATAGGGGTTATTCATAGTACAAAAAAATACACCCATGGCCACAAAATCCTTCTATACACTGCCGCCCTAGTGTACCCGATTTTGAGTTCGGATTATGGCTTTGTTATCGCTTTGCGTCTTTTATTTCTCCGTAGCTTATGATATAATTTAACTTATGTCATTGTAATTTTAGAGGCGGATATAAGGTGAAGCCGGAATTTTCACACAGTCTACTTTAACACTTAAATCTATTACGTCATATTCATCTAACCAAAGGTTTATATCTGGGTCATGACTTTTGGCTCTCTCGCTTGTCCAAAAACAATGTCTGACAGCTTACAATTCACATTAACATTGTGACTTGTTTCTCTCTTCTTCTTCTTTTTTGTTTTTGTTTTTGTTTTTTGTTTTTTTTGGGGGGGGTGGGGTTCAATAAATAAAATCACACTCTAGATTTGATATTTTTGTACACAATGTGGATTGTAGTTGTAGCATTGATGGGCTCCTGTAGGAGTATAAACCGAAACATTCAGTATATCGAACGTTCATTACCGCCATTAGGGCAACATGAATATTTATTTGTCACCCAAATTGTATTCATATGGACTGTATACTACATCTGGTTACAGTTCAATGTTTTTATTTACATTAAGGATATTTTTTTTAAATATTCCTGTGTCTATTTCTTTGGGATATATTCGATAAACGTTCTCTATAGACCATAGACATTCATACAGTGCTTCCTTACCAAAAGACTGCTCGCTTGCGATTGCTTTTCAGGGTCGAAGGTCAAAGATCAATGTTGCTATCAATGGAAAATCGGATTCTGTGCGATAACTTGAGTTTTCTAGGGCCAATCAAACTCAAACTTCATAGAGTACTCTCATACCAAAAGTGCTTGCTTGGAATTGCTTTTCAGGGTCGAAGGTCAAAGGTCAAGGACACTGTTGCTATAAATAGATAATCACTTTTCCTGGGCCAATTAAACTCAAAATTCTTACAAAGCTTCATTACCAAAAGTGCTTGCTTGGGATTGCTTTTCAGGGTCAAAGGTCAAAGGTCAAGGTCACTGTTGCTATTCCTCTTGGAACTGATACAATGCATATCCATAGCTAGTTAGCTCCTAAAAATGTATCTCCCAACTTGCTGCGCAGGCGACACATCCACATCCTTGGAATTCTTGTTACATTATTGATGGAGCATACAAATGTTTAAAATAAAAAAAACTTTACCCCAGAAACAATTCTGTTTAAAGAATAAGATATAAGGTTGTGGGTTTAGGAGAACAATTGATAGAGAAGTGTTATATTATTGTAGAACGTTGATGCTAATCTATCCAAATCCAGGCAACACCTCTTAAATCACCATGTGTTTGACTTACTCTCCATACTCAGGTTCGGCCTGCTGTTCTCGGACAAGTTATGGAGAATTACCATACAGAACTGTACCTGCAATTAACCAGCAGATGAGGATGTTGGTTTTGTCATAAAAAGTCAATTTCACTTACCAGTCACGACAAGCAGTATTGCCCTTTAAATGGTTTTATTGACCCTTGTTGTTTACGATATCTTTCATTGCAATCGATGATGGCTACGACAGTTTCTTTCTGTGTTGTCAGATTTCTAAACATTCGTGTTTCAGAATAAAAAAAATCGACAATTGATTTATTAGTTATCTTTTTATTACAAATAAATCTCGTATTATCATGTTCTAAAAAAAACTGCTACTTCACTCCCCTTTGTGAAACAAATTAACTATTTGATGGGATGATGGACGTTCCAGTTTGGTCTATAGGTCTATAATGATTGGCTCAACAATGGTGCTCCCTGCCATACACCAGCTGTGGATTTAATGGAAAAATCGTTTCCTGGAAAATAAATTAAATTAACCGTGAAATAATTCGTAATTGTTAATTTTCCGATATGATATTGCTCTCATTTTCCATAAATAGAAACTTTTAATGGTGTGGTCGTAATTTTTTGTCTGATGAAATGTGATTTACATATGCTATGAATCATCACTCTGTTGAGATACTGAGGGCGACGGGAGAGGAATGCCAGCCGAGGTTTCGTATTTCTGAGAACATACTCTTTTACATGTGCAAACGCCATTTGGAAATTTAGTATATTTTATACTCATTGAAATCTTCAGTCAATTGTATTAATAAAAATGTATTATATTAACAAGTTCAAATCAATTTCATACGTACGCTGCTACATTATTCTCACATTTACAAATTGTGATTATTTCACTTTGAATGTCGCGAAAGCTGGCGTAAACAATTCCTTTGAGAGTTTTTCACATAGTTTTATAAAAAATATTAAACATAAATCACACATGTTCGTAATTTTGCCTTAATCAATCTGCTTATGGGCGGACTTGTTTTAAGGACTTTTCTTTTGTTCAACATTTTTCAAGTCGTCCAAGTAACCTAGCTTCACAAGAGGATGAAGGTCAAGCGACATGAAGGTCAGGTATCTTTGGAAGAGTGATCCAATGTGGAAGATCTTTTGTTTGGTGTCATCAAGTTAAACATTCTATAGACTGCAAAGACCATACAGACAACATACCGGTGTTTGCTTTGTAAGAGTGGGTGTTGGATGCATGTGTATTTGGAAATGCAGTGTTATGTTCGTGAGCGCTTCTTTGTATCCTCGATATTCAAGAGTTACACTCAACTTCGCTCTCGACACCCCCTGGAACGAACATGTCATGGCAAAACTGAAGGCCCCGTGTGCGTCACCTTGTTGATAAAACGAGAAGACTGGTTAGATCCTTTGATGGTCACATAACGGTAAAAAATGGCAGGCTTTGGAGTCGGCTGCGGCTTCTTGTAATCTTCAAACGACCCCTGGATATCGAGGATGACTTCTTACCGATAGTGCAGAACAGATGTGATTTTATTCTGCTACCATGATTAAGTCCTATGCCGAAGGCTCCTACCAGAACATCCCATCGGTCACATACTGAAAACAGGTAAACAATTCGTCCCACTGCTATAAGTGACACTTCTGCAAGAATATCTGACATGTGTTGTCGACATAGCCAGGGAGACATGTGTGGTCACTTAAGACATGGTATCATGTGTGGGTCCTATAGACATGTAAGGTCATCATTGACAGGGAGACATTTCTTTAACATAGACTTATTGAAGATATGTGTGGATACCATATTCATGGAGACATGTGTGGTCATTATAATCAGGGAGACATGTGTGGTTACTATAGACAGGGGGACATATGTGGTTACTATAGACAGGGGGACATATATGGCCATTATAACCAGGGAGACATGTGTAATTACTATAGACAGGGGGACATATGTGGCCATTATAACCAGGGAGACATGTGTGGTTACTATAGACAGGGGGACATGTATGGCCATTATAATCAGGGAGATATGTGTGGTTACCAGAGACAGAGAGACGTGTGGCCATTATAACCAGGGAGACATGTGTAATTACTATAGACAGGGGGACATATGTGGCCATTATAACCAGGGAGACATGTGTGGTTACTATAGACAGGGGGACATGTATGGTCATTATAGTGAGGGAGACATGTGTGGTTACCAGAGACAGAGAGACGTGTGTGGTCAACATAGCAAGGGAGACATGTGTGATCACTTAAGATATGGTATCATGTATGGTCCCTATAGACAGGGGGACATGTGTGGGTATTATATACTTGAAGACTTGTATGGCCACCATAGACAGGGATACATTTGTTTAACATAGACTTATTGAAGATATATGTGGATACACGTACCATATACAGGGAGACGTGTGGTCATTATAATCAGGGAGACATGTGTGGTTACCAGAGACAGGGAGACATGTGTGGCCATTATAATCAGGGAGACATGTGTGGTTACCAGAGACAGGGAGACATGTGTGGCCATTATAATCAGGGAGACATGTGTGGTTACCAGAGACAGGGAGACATGTGTGGCCATTATAATCAGGGAGACATGTGTGGTTACCAGAGACAGAGATACGTGTGGTCATTATAATCAGGGAGACATGTGTGGTTACCAGAGACAGGGAGACGTGTGGCCATTATAATCAGGGAGACTTGTGTTGACACCATAGACAGGGAGAACTAAAAATAAATACATGTTATCTGAATACCTTGTTTTGACGTATTTGTAATTTATTGATGACGTAGTTATGTCTAAATAACAGTGTAATATCTGCACCGATTACATGTATGATGTAATGATGACGTACAGATTATTATATTGTTTTCACGTGTTTTTTCATTACAAAGCCAGAGTACGTGGGGGAAAAACCACCGACCTACGGTCAGTACCCACGTGGGGCAGTTGCCAGATACTGACCGTAGGTCGGTGGTTTTTCTCCGGGTTCTTCGACTTCCCTCCACCTCCAAAACCTGGCACGTCCTTAAATGACCCTGGCTGTTAATAGTATGTAAAACAAAAATAAACCAAATAAACCAAACCATTGCATGTACCGTGACCTAGGCAATCCTTCCTAGAGAACATGACAATTCGGCCAAACACTATATTAACGCAAACGATCAGAAGAAATTGTCTTCCCGTGTCATGAGAGAAAATCAGTTTATCATGGCGCCTTCCGAATAACACTTTAAAAACATAATTGCTCTACTGTGTCTGGGTCAGAAAGGTACAAATGTAGAGATTGTCTCGCTGAGAAAGTCACTATACAATCGTTCCTATCCGGTTCCATTGTTGTATCAGTACATTTTATAGCACAGCTCATTGAACAAAAGATAAAATCGTCCTTGCTTTATGTAAACGTAATACATTAACGGTTGGCATGACAACAAGAGTAACCTTACTTCCGGTACTCCCTTCCGTACTTCCGTCAAAGTTAACAAAACATTATCGTTGTTATCTGAAGGAGTGGAGGACGTTAAAAATATATCACTGCGTTAGTTCATAGAATTATGAACGTGTGAAACACAGAGGTCACTGCACCTTAACCCATTCCCCCATGAAACATCATAATTGACTATTCCTACCTTTGAAATGGAAGAGCTCAAGTGTGTCTTCAGGGGTCAGTGCGTTTAAAGGCGGGGTGCCAATTAGGGACTCTCTGTGGCTTATGAGTCACAAGACAAACGTTTTGCAGGTAGATACAAGAATTTTAAGGAAAGCTGTATGTGATATTACATTCAGAACATCCTAATTTATGGGAGTTCAATAAAACAAATTTGGGGTCAAGGTGGGGAAGTGTACTATGAAAACAGTTCTTACCGTTCTAACAAATATAGAAAGAAATTCTAGTTTGTATGGTTTTTGATTAATAAGTACCAGGTAGCCGATTTTAAGAATTTATTTGAAAAGAAAATAATAACTTTATTTTGATATCAAATACTTTAAGAACATCACCAAAACATTCAATTACCCGACCCCAATACAAATTTACCATACGAAGATCATAATCTATACTTGGAAAGTCTCTGATCCATTTCATCATAGATACAGTGTTACACCAACACTTTCAGCAGTTTCGTCTCTCTTGCACTGATCAGGAATGCAGGGCAGATATCCGAAGAATCCAGATATATACTAGATATGCCGCTGAACATCCAACCTTATTCGTCCTAAAACTTAGTAGTCATTTTTTCGAGAAATTTACATGGAACCAGAAAAATCGAATTTCAAATCGGCCAGAATTTGCATATAGTCAAATACCGTCATATCGAATTCTTATCACGCGAAAAACCCTCTTAATTCGAAGTATTTCGTTATACTGGCTAAACTATACACTTTACAATCGAACTCATTTAACTCGAATACACGGTTAACTTCTACGATCCCACCGACTTCGAGATAAAGAATTTCAATTGTTATATCATGTTAGCTTCTCAAATTTACACTTGAGACATTTCTTTTGTTTGGTTTGGTTTATTTTGTTTTACGTCCTATGAACAGCCCGGGTCATTTAGGGACGTGCCGGATTTTGGAGTTGGAGGAAAGCCAGAGTACCTGCAGAAAAACTACCGACCTACAACTGCAACTGCCCCACATTGTTTCGAACTCGCAATCCAGAGGTGAGGGGTTAGCGGTAAAGCATGTTGAGACACGTTAACCACTCGGACACCGCGGCCTCTATGAAATATTTCAATTTAATAAAAAGTTTAAAATGAATAATGAAATGATTCAGCAAGCAACAGACCTAAGCTCAGATAAAGCTCAGTAGATACTAAGACGTATTCTAAGGGATTGTTTGCAGCATAAACAAATAAGAATAAATTCGTTTGTTAAAGGCTTAACGCTCTTGCATCAACCTTGGATGCAAAAGGACGTAACTCCTTGTAATTATAATAAGGATCACGTAACACACAGATATGCTGCACCTCTTAAATTTAGTAATAGATACAGTATGCCGAAAAAATGAATTAAACTGCACCATACAGCTGTTTCGTCCTCCAAGGACTCTTCAGTGATGCTAGGGGCCAAAACGTAGGAATCCAGTAAGAAAGTAGCTATAGCTTTCGTCATCACTTTGTCTATTAGATTAGAAACGAAAATCGGTTACGCCATCTTGCATGATAAGGGGTGGCAGACTTTGCTGGTGGATGTTTTAGTCCCTGAGTTTTGCTGGAGCCTCCATAGCCACAGCTATCACATTTGAGTAGTGACACGGCACATAATATACACATTTTCGTAATACACGATTTGAAATTATACAGAACTAGTTTAATTTCACTTCTAAATTCATAAAATAAAGGGGCTTTACGCACCTGATTCTTCCGATTCTACATTATTTTAGATTTTTTTTATTTACCACCTTTTGGCCCCTAGCATCACCGAAAAGTCCTAGAATGACGAAATAGCTATATCATGCAGTTTATTCATTTTTTCGGCAGACCATGTCCCGAGATCATGAAACAATCTTAGACTTAAGTTTGTGCTTAGCCAATCACGTATAACGTTACTTTTCGTTACGTTAATTGTGATTGGCTAAGTCAAAACTTAAGGCAAATTAAGACTTAAGATTTTTTCGTGATCCCGGGGCCATGTCTATAACTAGGTTTAAAGGGTGCAGCATATGTGTGTTACGTCATCTTTGAGCTAAGTTTGAAAATGTCATGTACGATGAAACGGATCATGTATAAGTTTAATATTGCTTGTTTTCTAATCATCAGAATAAAATGAATTTTCAATTTGTTCATATCATTTATCACGAATACAATACGCTTTAAACTTATGATAAAAGGTGCAACATATGTGTGTGTGTTACGTCATCTTGGATGACGTTTGTATTAAGTAGTTAACATTATTATCGTGATTTATTATTAGTAGCCGACACTATGTTATGTAAGGAGATTTGCTTTATCGGAACAATACTCCTTGACGATGATACCAGTTAAATCAACTCGTATTTCATGTCATAATTCACACGAGATAAAACCAAAGTGTCGTTCTTTAAATACGTTTTCACTCCTGCATACGTCTTTAAGCACATGTCAAAAAGTGTGCTACTTTTCACGATATCTTCAACGTGATCGAATCCGAGTCCCTTGGACGTCATAGTGGCTTAAAAGGCATAGTGCTTTTCTCAACAAAATGAAAAACATTTAGAATTTTATTGATTCAAATTATAAATATTAGTAAAAAGATTCATCAGTTGGTATGAATGATATATTTACACAAATAGGAATGGAAAACTTAATATGCAAAATAGGGCGAGTGAGGGAAGTCAGCTGTCGAATTATGTCTCGCTACGTATTTGACAACTGACGTATTCGCCCTATATTTGGCAGTGAGCTGATTTCAGCGGTCAGAACACCGACACTCGGCTATTGTACTCTTTGTTTGACATAGGAAACAGCCGTTTTCGAAAGCTCGAAAATCAAGTTTTCAGTTCCTGTTTGTGTACAAAAAAGTTCCTAAAAGAATTAACTTTGTATTGTTATCATTAATTGATACCATTATCATTTATATTTTAATAAATAATTTGCTTTTAGTTGTTTACCCCGCTCGCTCATATAAACATCAGAAATATTATCTATTTATATACCTTTAAATTTCTTATGCCGGGGATATTGACATAATAAAATTAACACCCAAGTAGTTAAATTTATATATATATAGATATTTGAAAACATTAATGTTAGAATGTACGTTTTCTACAACCCTTGGTATCAAAGAAAATGTTTGGGGTATTCAAATCACAAAAAAAATACTGTAGCTGAGAAACCTTGAATTGGTATTGCAGTATCTACCAAGTGACTTTAGAACGTTAACGATTATTTAAAGTCAAACATCATGATATCCTATTGTTACACCTCCCAGAGAATGGTATGGGACTCAAATTACCTTTACTCCTTCTACCCCATGTTTAGATGTGTATGACGGTTTAACCACAAATCGAGAATTCCTTGCATATTGAGAGAAAGAATGATATTTAACCCTGTTTAGGGAACAAATGGGAAACCGAAATTGACTTTCCGCCTGCATTGCCCTATACAAATCTCTGGCTAGCCATTTGTAAAAAGGATTTGTGAGGATGGCATGTGGCCATTCCAGAATATGACGTTGTATTTTGGCGACCGTAATAGTTAATTATTGGTAAAACCCTAGTTTATTATTATTATTTTGGGGGACACTACTTAAAAGTATAAAAGTATTTGAACAGACATATCAGTCTGTTTTTAAATCATATTCACTTTTATGTCCTTGCGGTGTATACTGGAAAGGCTAAATCACAACCAAAAGGTCATCACCTTTGACCTTTGTAATTTTTCTTTTTTTGTATAGTCGTCTATTTGTTATATACGGGGATTTACTATTTCTAATTATATTTCTTAGCGGTGTCAATAATAAGATTATTTAATCAATATTAAGAAGTTTCATTACATCCATGTTGTAATTTTTTTTACGTATAGTCATTTATTTCTTATATAAGGGGATTGGCTATTTCGAATGATACTTCTTAACGGTTTAACATTACATGTAAGAAGATTATATACTCAATATTAAGAAGTTTCATTACATCCATGTTGTAATTTTTTACGTATAAGTCATTTATTTGTTATATAAGGGGATTGGCTATTTCGAATAATACTTCCTAACGGTGTCGACACTAAGAAGATTATAAAATCAAATGATGTGAATTATATCAACTCATATTTTATGGTACAGTTTGGATGAGGTGTACAAATATAGTAGTTAAGAAGACGATTTTAATACGGACTTGTTAATAACCCACTACACACGTCTTTCAGCACATGTTCAAACGTGTTTTTTTCACACGATATCTCAAACGCTATTGAAATGTGGAAGAGGACTGAAATTTCCTGTATTCCTTCCTTGCGATATTTCGCTTTCTGTGATTGTATAATTGATTATCGGAAATCCCTGGCATATTGAGAGAACGATCTGTATTTATATACGCTAAAAGAACAAATGGGAGAAACCGAAATTGACTTCATACCCGTATTGCCCCTACAAACTTCTGACTAGCCATTTTTCAGAAGGATGTATGTGGATTGCGCGTGGCAATTCTGGAATATGAGGTAGTGCTGAGGGGAGCGTAATACGGGAAAGTTATCTTTTGACAGGGGGAGGTGGGGAAAATCCTTCTTATTGTGCATTTTGCAACACTTCACCTACTTTTTATACAAAATGCCAGGATAATGCATACTGTATAGTAAGTAAGGAGACATATGTGGTCACCATAGTCAGGGAGATATGTGTGATCACCATAGACAGGGAGATATGTGTGGTCACCATAGTCAGGGAGATATGTGTGGTCACCATAGTCAGGGAGATATGTGTGATCACCATAGTCAGGGAGATATGTGTGGTCACCATAGACAGGGAGATATGTGTGATCACCATAGTCAGGGAGATATGTGTGATCACCATAGACAGGGAGATATGTGTGATCACCATAGACAGGGAGATATGTGTGGTCACCATAGTCAGGGAGATATGTGTGATCACCATAGACAGGGAGATATGTGTGATCACCATAGTCAGGGAGATATGTGTGATCACCATAGACAGGGAGATATGTGTGGTCACCATAGACAGGGAGATATGTGTGGTCACCATAGTCAGGGAGATATGTGTGATCACCATAGACAGGGAGATATGTGTGATCACCATAGACAGGGAGATATGTGTGGTCACCATAGTCAGGGAGATATGTGTGATCACCATAGACAGGGAGATAAGTGTGGTCACCATAGTCAGGGAGATATGTGTGGTCACCATAGTCAGGGAGATATGTGTGATCACCATAGACAGGGAGATAAGTGTGGTCACCATAGAAAGAGAGACATGTGGGGTCACCATAGACAATGAAACATGTGTGGTCACAATAGACAGGAAGTCACGTGGTTATTATAGTAAGGGAGACATGTGTGGTCACCATAGACAGGGAACCACGTGGTTATTATTGTAAGGGATACATATGTGGTCACCATAGACAGGGAGATATGTGAGGTCACAATAGACATGGAGACATGTGTGGTCACAATAGACAGGGAACCACGTGGTTATTATAGTAACGGATACATATGTGGTCACCATAGACAGGGAGATATGTGTAGTCACCATAGACAGGGATACATACGGTTATTTTAGACAGAGAGACATGTGTGGTTTCTATAGAAAGGAAGACATGGTTGGTCACCAGAGACAGGGAGACATGATTGGTCACCAGAGACAGGGAGACACGTGTGGTCATTATTGTCAGGGAGACATTTGTTTAACAAAGACTTGGAGACATGTGTTGGCATCATATAAAGGGAGACATTTCAAAGACTTGGAGATTTGTGTAAACACCTTATACAGGGAGGACTTAATTACATACCTGTTTTATGAATACCTTGAATTCGATGATGTAGTTATGACGTAGTTGTAATTTATTGATGACGTAGTTATGTCTAAATAATTTAATCTTGTTTGAAACAAGCATTTTCATTGGCTTAAAAAAGATGTTATCAGACCATAACATAAAAAATGACGTCGCCGTTTATAACTTCGCTTTTGATGGCTGATGCAGCAGCGTAATGATTTGTTAGAGAAAAGAGTTCATCAATAAAGTTAATTTAAATAAAATAATTACTTGATAAGCAGGTCAAGGCAACATAATTTCTGACTGGTCTTTTTTTATATCAAATACTTTGAGAACATCACCAAAACATTTAATTACTCTACCACAATATGAATTTACCATATGAAGATCATAATCTATACTTGGAAAGTCTCTGATCCAGTTGGTCATAGATACAGTGATACACCAACACTTTCAGCAGTTTTGTCTTTCTTGCACTCACAGGAATGCAGGGCAGTTATCCGAAGAATCCAGATATATACTAGATATGCCGCTGAACATCCAACCTTATTCGTCCTAAGACTTAGTTGTCATTTTTTCGAGAAATTTACATGGAACCAGAAAAATCGAATTTCAAATCGGCCAGAATTTGCATATAGTCAAATACCGTCAAATCGAATTCTTATCACGCGAAAACCCCTCTTAATTCGAAGTATTTCGTTATACTGGCTAAACTATACACTTTACAATCGAACTCATTTAACTCGAATACACGGTTACCTTCTACGATCCCACCGACTTCGAGATAAAGAATTTCAATTGTTATATCATGTTAGCTTGTCAAATTTACACTTTAGACATTTCTTTTGTTTGGAGGAAAGCCAGAGTACCTGCAGAAAAACTACCGACCTACGGTAAGTACCTGCAACTGCCCCACATTGTTTCGAACTCGCAATCCAGAGGTGAGGGGTTAGCGGTAAAGCATGTTGAGACACTTTAACCACTCGGACACCGCGGCCTCTATGAAATATTTCAATTTAATAAAAACTTGAAGATTAATAATGAAATGATTCAGCAAGCAACAGACCTAAGCTCAGACAAAGCTCAGTAGATACTAAGACGTATTCTAAGAGATAGTTTGCAGCATAAACAAGTAAGAATAAATTCGTTTGTTAACGGCTTAACGCTCTTGCATCAACCTTGGATGCAAAAGGACGTAACTCCTTGTAATTATAATAAGGATCACTTAACACACAGATATGCTGCACCTCTTAAATTTAGTAATAGATACAGTATGCCGACAAAATGAATTAAACTGCACCATACAGCTGTTTCGTCCTCCAAGGACTCTTCAGTGATGCTAGGGGCCAAAAGGTAGGAATCCAAAATTTCGAAACTAATGTAGAAGCAGAAGGGTCAGGTGCGTAAAAACCCTTTAATTTATTAATTTAGAAGTAAAATTAAACTAGTTCTGTATAATTTCAAATCGTGTACTACGAAAATGTGTATATTAAGTACCGTGTCACTACTCAAATGAGATTAACTGTGGCTATGGAGGCTCCAGAAAACCCCGGGGACTAAAAAATCCACCAGCAAAGTCCACCACCTCCTTTCATAAAGATCACGTAACACACACATATGCTGCACCTCTTAAAATTAGTAATAGATACAGTATGCCGAAAAAATGAATTAAACTGCACCATACAGCTGTTTCGTCCTCCAAGGACTCTTCAGTGATGCTAGGGGCCAAAACGTAGGAATCCAGTAAGAAAGTAGCTTTCGTCATCACTATGTCTATTAGATTAGAAACGAAATCGGTTACGCCATCTTGCATGATAAGGGGTGGAAGACTTTGCTGGTGGATGTTTTAGTCCCGGAGTTTTGCTGGAGCCTCCATAGCTACAGCTATCACATTTGAGTAGTGGCACGGTACATAATATACACATTTTCGTAATACACGATTTGAAAATATACAGAACTAGTTTAATTTCACTTCTAAATTCATAAAATAAAGGGGCTTTACGCTTTCGATTCCGATTCTACATTATTTTAGATATTTTTTATTCCCACCTTTGGGCCCCTAGCATCACCGAAAAGTCCTAGAATGGCGAAATAGCTATATTATGCAGTTTAATTCATTTTTTCGGCAGACCATGTCTATAACTAGGTTTAAAAGGTGCAGCATATGTGTGTTACGTCATCTTTGAGCTAAGTTTGAAAATGCCATGTACGATGAAACGGATCATGTATAAGTTTAATATTGCTTGTTTTCTAATCATCAGAATAAAATGAATTTTCAATTTGTTCATATCATTTATCATGAATACAATACGCTTTAAACTTATGATAAAAAGTGCAGCATATGTGTGTGTTACGTCATCTTGGATGACGTTTGTATTAAGTAGTTAACATCATTATCGTGATTAATTATGAGTAGCCGACATTATGTTATGTAAGGAGTTTTATCGGAACAATACTCCTTGACGATGATATCAGTTAAATCAACTCGTATTTGATGTCATAATTCACACGAGATAACACCTAAGTGTCGTTCTTTAAATACGTTTTCACTCCTGTATACGTCTGTAAGCACATGTCAGAAAGGGTGCTACTTTTCACGATATCTCCAACGTGATTGCATCCGAATCCTTTTAACGTCATAGTGGCTTTAAAGGCATACTGTTTTTCTCAACAAAACGAAAACATTTACATTTTTTATTGATTTGAATTATAGATATCAGGAATAGGATTCATCAATTTTGGTATGAATGATTTATTCACACAAATAGGAATGGAAAATTTAATTTGCAAAATAGGGTGAGTTAGGGAAGTGAGCTGTCGAATTAAGTCGCGCTACGTATTTGACAGCTGACTTCTCTAACTCGCCCGATTTTTGGCAGTGAGCTGATTTCAGTGGTCATAACACCGACACTCGGCTGTTGTACTCTTTGTTTGACAAAGGACACAGACTTTTTCAAAAGCTCGCAAATTAAGTTTTCAATTTCTGTTTGTGTACAAAACAATTAGTATATATAATTTATAAATAATTACTGAATAATGTTAAAAAGTTCCTTAAAAAAATTACTTTGTATTGTTATCATTAATTGATACCATTTATTAATCATTTATATTTTAATAAATAATTTGCTTTTGGTTGTTTACCCCGCTCGCTCATATCGGCATCAGAAATATTATCTATTTATATACCTTTAAATTTCTTATGCCGGGGATATTGACATAATAAAATTAACACCCCAGTAGTTAAAATTATATATATAGATATTTGAAAACACTACTGTTAGAATTTATGTTTTCTACAACCCTTGGTATCAAAAAAAAACAGAGAATACTAAAGCGTCAACAAAACCATAATCCGAACTCAAAATCGATTAAACTAGCAGAATCTCGTAAAAGCACAAGAGAATAAGACCAGGTGTTCCGGAAGAGTAAGCGTCTCCTGCTTCTTCGACGACACCCGCCATGTAAATCAAAGATCATTTTTGGGGTATTCAAATCACCAAAAATCCTGTAGCTGAGAAACCTTGAATTGGTATTGCAGTATCTACATAGTGACTGGAGAACGTTTACGATTATTTAAAATCAAACATCATGATATCCCATTCTTACACCTCCCAGATGAATGGTAAAGGATTCAAATTTCCTTTATTCCTTCTTCCCCATGTTAAGATTTGTATGACGGTTTAACCACAAATCGAGAGTTCCTTGCATATTGAGAGAAAGAATGATATTTAATCCTGTTAAAGGAACAAATGGGGAATCGAAATTGACTTTCTGCCTGCATTGCCCCTTACAAATCTTTGGCTAGCCATTTGTCAAAAGGATTTGTCAGGATGGCATGTGTCCATTCTAGAATATGACGTTGTATTTTGGCTACCGTAATAGTTAATTATTTGTAAAACTCTAGTTTATTATTATTTTTTTTTTTTGGGGGGGGGGGGGGTAATAAAAGTATAAAAATATTTGAATAGACATATCAGTCTATTTTAAATCATTTTCACTTTTATGTCCTAACGGTGTATACTGGAAAGGCTAAATCACAACCAAAAGGTCATAACCCTTGACCTATGTATAAAGAAGCTTCATTTCATCCATGTTGTAATTTTTCTTTTTTTCGTATAGTCATCTTTTTGTTATATAAAGGTAACATGACATGTAAGAAGATTATATACTCAATATTAAGAAGTTTCATTACATCCATGTTGTAATTGTTTTTACGTATAGTCATTTATTTGTTATATAAGAGGATTGGCTATTTCGAATGATACTTCTTAACGGTGTAACATGACATGTAAGAAGATTATATACTCAATATTAAGAAGTTTCATTACATCCATGTTGTAATTTTTTACGTATAAGTCATTTATTTGTTATATAAGGGGATTTACTATTTCGAATAATACTTCCTAACGGTGTCGACACTAAGAAGATTATAAAATCAAATGATGTGAAATATATCAACTCGTATTTTATGTCACAGTTTGGATGAGGTGGACAAATATAGTACTTAAGAAGACGATTTTAATACGGACGTGTTAATAACCCAATACACACGTCTTTCAGCACATGTTCAAACGTGTTTTTTTCACACGATATCTCAAACGCTATTGAAATGTGGAAGAGGACTGAAATTTCCTGTATTCCTTCCTTGCGATATTTCGCTTTCTGTGATTGTATAATTGATTATCGGAAATCCCTGGCATATTGAGAGAACGATCTGTATTTATACCTCGCTAAAAGAACAAATGGGAGAAACCGAAATTGACTTCATACCCGTATTGCCCCTACAAACTTCTGACTAGCCATTTTTCAGAAGGATGTATGTGGATTGCGCATGGCAAATTCTGGAAGATGAGGTACATGTAGTGTTGAGGGGAGCGTAATACGGGAACGTTACCTTTTGACAGGGGGAGATGGGGGAAAATCCTTCTTATTGTGCATTTTGCAGCACTTCGCCTACTTTTTATACGAAACGCCAGGATAATGCATACTGTATAGTAAGTAAGGAGACATATGTGGTCACCATAGTCAGGGAGATTTGTGTGATCACCATAGACAGGGAGATATGTGTGATCACCATAGACAGGGAGATATATGTGATCACCATAGACAGGGAGATATGTGTGATCACCATAGACAGGGAGATATGTGTGGTCACCATAGTCAGGGAGATTTGTGTGATCACCATAGAAAAAGAGACATGTGTGGTCACCATAGACAATGAAACATGTGTGGTCACAATAGACAGGAAGTCACGTGGTTATTATAGTAAGGGAGACATGTGTGGTCACCATAGACAGGGAACCACGTGGTTATTATTGTAAGGGATACATATGTGGTCACCATAGACAGGGAGATATGTGTGGTCACAATAGACATGGAGACATGTGTGGTCACAATAGACAGGGAACCACGTGGTTATTATAGTAAGGGATACATATGTGGTCACCATAGACAGGGAGATATGTGTGGTCACCATAGACAGGGATACATGCGGTTATTTTAGACAGAGAGACATGTGTGGTTTCTATAGAAAGGAAGACATGGTTGGTCACCAGAGACAGGGAGACATGATTGGTCACCAGAGACAGGGAGACACGTGTGGTCATTATTGTCAGGGAGACATTTATTTAACAAAGACTTGGAGACATGTGTTGACATCATATAAAGGGAGACATTTCAAAGACTTGGAGATTTGTGTAAACACCTTATACAGGGAGGACTTAATTACATACCTGTTATATAAATACCTTGTTTGAATTCGATGATGTAGTTATGACGTAGTTGTAATTTATTGATGACGTAGTTATGTCTAAATAATTTAATCTTGTTTGAAACAAGCATTTTCATTGGCTTAAAAAAGATGTTATCAGACCATAACATAAAAAATGACGTCGCCGTTTATAACTTCGCTTTTGATTGGCTGATGCAGCAGCGTAATGATTTGTTAGAGAAAAGAGTTCATCAATAAAGTTAATTTTCGCAGGCTATAGATTAAATCATAAGTATTAACTTGAATCAATTTTTTATGTTATGGGGTTATACTACAAAAAACCGGAGTGTACACTCATCATAAACCGCTTTGCTGTTTATTTAGAGTACACTCCGTTTTTTGTGTTATTTTTGTGTTATACCTCCATAACATAAAATATATTCAAGTTAATCCTTAAATAATAATGGTGACGTACAGAATATTATATTGTTGATATTCTGTTTTCACATGTATTTTCATTAAAAAGCCAGATTACCCGGAGAAAAACCATCGACCTGCGGTCGGTACCCACATGGGGCATTTGCCAGGTACTGACCGTAGGTCGGTGTTTTTTTCGGGTACTCCGACTTCCCTCCACCTCCAAAACCTGGCACGTCCTTAAATGACCCTGACTGTTAATAGGACGTAAAACAAAAATAATCCAAATAAACCCAATCATTGTATGTACCATGACCTAGGCAATCCTTCCTAGAGACATGCCACTTCGGCCAAACACTATATTAACGCAAACGATCAGAAGAAATTGTCTTCCCGTGTCATGAGAGAAAATCAGTTAATCATGGCGCCTTCCGAATAACACTTTTAAAACATAATTGCTCTACTGTGTCTGGGTCAGAAAAGTACAAACTTTTTAATGTAGAGAGTGTCTCGCTGAGAAAGTTACTCTACAATCGTTCCTATCCGGTTCCATTGTTATATCAGTACATTTTATAGCACGGCTCATTGAACAAAAGATAAAATCGTCCTTGCTTTATGTAAACGTAATGCATTAACGGTTGCCATGACAACAAGAGTAACCTTACTTCCGGTACTCCCTTCCGTACTTCCGTCAAAGTTAACAAAACATTATCGTTGGTATCTGAAGGAGTGGAGGGCGTTAAAATATATCATAGCGCTAGTTCATAGAATTATGAACGTGCACAACACAGAGGTCACTGCACCTTGACTCATTCCCCCATGAAACATCATAATTGACTTTTCCTACCTTTGAATTGGAAGAGCTCAAGTGTGTCTTCGTGGGTCCATAAGTTTAAAGGCGGGGTGCCAATTTGGTACTGTCTGTGGCTTATGAGTCACAAGACAACCGTTTTGCAAATAGAAACCAGAACTTTAAGGAAATCTGCATGTGATATTACATTCAGAACATCCTAATTTATGGGGGTTAAATGAAACAAATTTGGGGTCAAGGTGAGGAAGTCTACTATGAAAACAGTACTTACCGTTCTGAGGAATATAGAAAGAAATTCTAGTTTGTATGATTTTTGGTTAATAAGTACCAGGTAGCCAATTTTAAGAATTTAGCTAAAAAGAAAATAATTACTTGATAAGCAGGTCAAGGCCACATAATTTCTGAGTGGTCTATTCTGATATTAAATACTTTGAGAGCATCACCAAAACGTTCAATTACTCTACCCCAATACGAGTTTACCATATGAAGATCATAATCTATACTTGGAAAGTCTCTGATCAAGTTGGTCATAGATACAGTGATACACCAACACTTTCAGCAGTTTCGTCTTTCTTGCACTCAACAGGAATGTAGGACAGAGATCCGAAGAATCCAGATATATACTAAATAAGCAGCTGAACATCCAACCTTATTCGTCCGAAAGCTTAGTTGTCATTTTTTTCTAGAACTGACAAGGAAACAGAAAAATCGAATTTCAAATTTGGCATAATTTGCATTTACAGTCGAATACCGTTTTATCGAACTCGTATAACTCGAAGACCCCACTTCATTCGAAGTATTTCGTTATACTGGATAAACTATACAATTTACATTCGAGCTAGTTTAATTCTAATACACGGTTAACTTCTATGATCCCATCGACTTCGAGATACTAATAACTGTATTATCATGTGGGCTTGTGAAAGTTGCGCTTGAGACATTTCTTTGGTTTATTTGGTTTGTTTTGTTTTACGTCCTATTAACAGCCAGGGTCATTAAATTAAGGACGTGCGAAGTTTTGGAGGTGGAGGAAAGCCAGAGTTCCTGCAGAAAAAACACCGACCTACGGTCAGTACCTGCAACTGCCCCACATGGGTTTCGAACTCGCAACCCAGAGGTGAAGGGTTAGCGGTAGCTTGTCGAGACACTTTAACCATTCGGACACCGCGGCCCCTTTGAAATATTTCAATTTAATAAAAGGTTTTAAATTAATAATGAAAAGATTCAGCAAGCAACAGATCTCAGCTCAGACAACGCTCAGTAGATACTAAGACGTATTTTAAGGGATATTTTGCAGCATAAACAAATAAGAATAAATTCGTTTGTTAAAGGCTTAACGCTTTTGCATCATTCTTGGATGCAAAGGGACGTAAATCTTTATAATTGTAATAAATTAGTTTTCGTCATCACTATGTCTTTATTAGATTAAAAACGAAATTCGGTTACGCCATCTTGCATGATAAGGGGTGGCAGACTTTGCTGTTGGATGTTTTAGTCCCTGAGTTTTGCTGGAGCCTCCATAGCCACAGCTATCTCATTTGAGTAGTGGCAAGGTACATAATATACACATTTTCGTAGTTCACGATTTGATAATATGCAGAACTAGTTTAATTTAACATTTTAAATTCATAAATTAAAGGGGTTTTACGCACCTGATTCTTCAGCTTCTACGTCAGTAAAGATATGTTTGGTTCCCATCTTTGGTCCCCTAGCATCACTGAAAAGTCCTAGGAGGACGAAATAGCTATATTATGCAGTTTAATTCATTTTTTCGGCAGACTATGTCTATTACTTAATTTAAGAGGTGCAGCATATGTGTATTGCGTCATCTTTGAGCTAAGCTTGAAATTGTAATGTACGATGAAACGGATCATGTATAAGTTTAATATGGCTTGTTTTCTAATCATTAGAATAAATTAATTTTCAATTTGTTCATATAATTTATCATGAATACAATACGCTTTAAACTTATGATAAAAGGTGCAGCATGTGTGTGTGTTACGTCATTTTGGATGACGTCTGTATGAAGTAGTTTACATCATTATTAGGACTTTGTTATGAGTAGCCGACATTATGTTATGTAAGGAGATTTGCTTTATCGGAACAATACTCTTGGACGATGATATCCGTTAAATCAACTCGTGTTTTATGTCGTAATTCACACGAGATAACACCAAAGTGTCGTTCTTTAAATACGTTTTCACTCCTGCATACGTCTGTAAGCACATGTCAAAAAGTGTGTTACTTTTCACGATATCTCCAACGTGATTGCATCCGAGTCCCTTGGACGTCATAGTGGCTTTGAAGGGATACTGTTTTTCTCAACAAAACGAAAACATTTACCTTTTTATTGATCTAAATTATAAATATTAGGAATACGATTCATCAGTTTTGTATGAATGATATATTTACACAAATAGGAATGGAAAACTTCATTTGCAAAATAGGGTGAGTTAGGGAAGTGAGCTGTCGAATTAAGTCGCGCTACGTATTTGACAGCTGACTTCTCTAACTCGACCTATTTTTTGCAGTGAGCTGTTTTCAGCGGTCAGAACACCGACACACGGCCATTGGACTCTTTGGTTGACATAGGAAACAGACGTTTTCGAAAGCTTGAAAATTAAGTTTACAGTTCCTGTTTTTGTTCAAAAACAACTTAGTATATATCATTTATAAATAATTACTGAATAGTGTTATAAACTTACTTCAAAATTATCTTTGTACTGTGATCATTAATTGATACCATTTATTAATCATTTATATTTTAAAGGCCCAATATACGTAACTTTCGGCAAAATTTGAAGCGAAATTCAAACCTAATAACTTGTTACCAATATAGATTTAGTTAAGATTAACTGATATCAGCAATATTCAAAATGAATTCTTACGCGGTTACCGGTACAGAAACAGTTAAAATTCTGTGTTTGTAAACACGCGTCCATTTTGAGCTGTCTTCTAACTTCGGTTTGTTGTTGCAGTGGTCCCCACCTTAATTATTTTCAATTCTTTGGATTTTTCTGTCAAGAGTTTCTTGTTAGTTACCGCTCAGTTTTACTTCGTTTTAGGCGTGTTTGTGCATGGTTATCAACTTGATGTTTTTTAGATTTTTTTCAGAATCACGAAAACATTCCTAAAGTTACATATATTGGACCTTTAATAAATTAATTTGCTTTTGGTTGTTTACCCTGCTCCCTCATATCAACAAATATCATCTTTATATCTACCCTTATATTTCTCTACCGGGGAATATTGGCATAATAAAATTAACATCCCAGTAGTTAAATTTATATATATAGATATTTGAAAACACTACTGTTAGAATTTACGTTTTCTACAACCCTTGGTATAAAAAAAAAACAGAGAATACTAAAGCGTCAACAAAACCATAATCCGAACTCAAAATCGATTAAACTAGCAGACTCTCGTAAAAGCACAAGAGAATAAGACCAGGTGTTCCGGAAGAGTAAGCGTCTCCTGCTTCTTCGACGACACCCGCCATGTAAATCAAAGATCATTTTTGGGGTATTCAAATCACCAAAAATCCTGTAGCTGAGAAACCTTGAATTGGTATTGCAGTATCTACATAGTGACTGGAGAACGTTTACGATTATTTAAAGTCAAACATCATGATATCCCATTCTTACACCTCCCCGATGAATGGTAAAGGATTCAAATTTCCTTTATTCCTTCTTCCCCATGTTAAGATTTGTATGACGGTTTAACCACAAATCGAGAGTTCCTTGCATATTGAGAGAAAGAATGATATTTAATCCTGTTAAAGGAACAAATGGGGAATCGAAATTGACTTTCTGCCTGCATTGCCCCTTACAAATCTTTGGCTAGCCATTTGTCAAAAGGATTTGTTAGGATGGCATGTGTCCATTCTAGAATATGACGTTGTATTTTGGCTACCGTAATAGTTAATTATTTGTAAAACTCTAGTTTATTATTATTTTTTTTTGGGGGGGGGGGGTAATAAAAAGTATAAAAATATTTGAATAGACATATCAGTCTATTTTAAAATCATTTTCACTTTTATGTCCTAACGGTGTATACTGGAAAGGCTAAATCACAACCAAAAGGTCATAACCCTTGACCTATGTATAAAAAAGCTTCATTTCATCCATGTTGTAATTTTTCTTTTTTTCGTATAGTCATCTTTTTGTTATATAAGGGGATTTACTATTTCTAATAATATTTCTTAACGGTGTCAATAATAAGAATAATTCATCAATATCAAAAAGTTTCATTGCATCCATGTTGTAATTTCTTTTACGTATAGTCATTTATTTCTTATATAAGGGGATTGACTATTTCGAATGATACTTCTTAACGGTGTAACATGACATGTAAGAAGATTATATACTCAGTATTAAAAAGTTTAATTACATCCATTTTGTATTTTTTTACGTATAGTCATTTATTTGTTATATAAGAAGATTAACTATTTCGAATAATACTTCTTAACAGTGTCGACACTAAGAAGATTATAAAATCAAATGATGTTAATTATATCAACTCATATTTTATGTCACAGTTTGGATGAGTTGGACAAATATAGTACTTAAGAAGACGATTTTAATACGGACGTGTTAATAACCCACTACACACGTCTTTCAGCACATGTTCAAACGTGTTTTTTTCACACGATATCTCAAACGCTATTGAAATGTGGAAGGGGACTGAAATTTCCTGTATTCCTTCCTTGCGATATTTCGCTTTCTGTGATTGTATAATTGATTATCGGAAATCCCTGGCATATTGAGAGAACGATCTGTATTTATACCTCGCTAAAAGAACAAATGGGAGAAACCGAAATTGACTTCATACCCGTATTGCCCCTACAAACTTCTGACTAGCCATTTTTCAGAAGGATGTATGTGGATTGCGCGTGGCAATTCTGGAAGATGAGGTACATGTAGTGTTGAGGGGAGCGTAATACGAGAAAGTTACCTTTTGACAGGGGGAGGTGGGGGGAAATCCTTCTTATTGTGCATTTTGCAGCACTTCACTTACTTTTTATACAAAATGCCAGGATAATGCATACTGTATAGTAAGTAAGGAGACATATGTGGTCACCATAGTCAGGGAGATATGTGTGATCACCATAGTCAGGGAGATATGTGTGATCACCATAGTCAGGGAGATATGTGTGGTCACCATAGACAGGGTGATATGTGTGATCACCATAGACAGGGAGATATGTGTGGTCACCATGGAAAGAGAGACATGTGTGGTCACCATAGACAATGAAACATGTGTGGTCACAATAGACAGGAAGTCACGTGGTTATTATAATAAGGGAAACATGTGTGGTCACCATAGACAGGGAACCACGTGGTTATTATTGTAAGGGATACATATGTGGTCACCATAGACAGGGAGATATGTGTGGTCACAATAGACATGGAGACATGTGTGGTCACAATAGACAGGGAACCACGTGGTTATTATAGTAAGGGATACATATGTGGTCACCATAGACAGGGAGATATGTGTAGTCACCATAGACAGGGATACATGCGGTTATTTTAGACAGAGAGACATGTGTGGTTTCTATAGAAAGGAAGACATGGTTGGTCACCAGAGACAGGGAGACATGATTGGTCACCAGAGACAGGGAGACACGTGTGGTCATTATTGTCAGGGAGACATTTGTTTAACAAAGACTTGGAGACATGTGTTGGCATCATATAAAGGGAGACATTTCAAAGACTTGGAGATTTGTGTAAACACCTTATACAGGGAGGACTTAATTACATACCTGTTTTATGAATACCTTGAATTCGATGATGTAGTTATGACGTAGTTGTAATTTATTGATGACGTAGTTATGTCTAAATAATTTAATCTTGTTTGAAACAAGCATTTTCATTGGCTTAAAAAAGATGTTATCAGACCATAACATAAAAAATGACGTCGCCGTTTATAACTTCGCTTTTGATTGGCTGATGCAGCAGCGTAATGATTTGTTAGAGAAAAGAGTTCATCAATAAAGTTAATTTAAATAAAATAATTACTTGATAAGCAGGTCAAGGCAACATAATTTCTGACTGGTCTTTTTTTATATCAAATACTTTGAGAACATCACCAAAACATTCAATTACTCTACCACAATATGAATTTACCATATGAAGATCATAATCTATACTTGGAAAGTCTCTGATCCAGTTGGTCATAGATACAGTGATACACCAACACTTTCAGCAGTTTTGTCTTTCTTGCACTCACAGGAATGCAGGGCAGTTATCCGAAGAATCCAGATATATACTAGATATGCCGCTGAACATCCAACCTTATTCGTCCTAAGACTTAGTTGTCATTTTTTCGAGAAATTTACATGGAACCAGAAAAATCGAATTTCAAATCGGCCAGAATTTGCATATAGTCAAATACCGTCAAATCGAATTCTTATCACGCGAAAACCCCTCTTAATTCGAAGTATTTCGTTATACTGGCTAAACTATACACTTTACAATCGAACTCATTTAACTCGAATACACGGTTACCTTCTACGATCCCACCGACTTCGAGATAAAGAATTTCAATTGTTATATCATGTTGGCTTGTCAAATTTACACTTTAGACATTTCTTTTGTTTGGAGGAAAGCCAGAGTACCTGCAGAAAAACTACCGACCTACGGTAAATACCTGCAACTGCCCCACATTGTTTCGAACTCGCAATCCAGAGGTGAGGGGTTAGCGGTAAAGCATGTTGAGACACGTTAACCACTCGGACACCGCGGCCTCTATGAAATATTTCAATTTAATAAAAACTTGAAGATTAATAATGAAATGATTCAGCAAGCAACAGACCTAAGCTCAGACAAAGCTCAGTAGATACTAAGACGTATTCTAAGAGATAGTTTGCAGCATAAACAAGTAAGAATAAATTCGTTTGTTAACGGCTTAACGCTCTTGCATCAACCTTGGATGCAAAAGGACGTAACTCCTTGTAATTATAATAAGGATCACTTAACACACAGATATGCTGCACCTCTTAAATTTAGTAATAGATACAGTATGCCGACAAAATGAATTAAACTGCACCATACAGCTGTGTCGTCCTCCAAGGACTCTTCAGTGATGCTAGGGGCCAAAAGGTAGGAATCCAAAATTTCGAAACTAATGTAGAAGCAGAAGGGTCAGGTGCGTAAAAACCCTTTAATTTATTAATTTAGAAGTAAAATTAAACTAGTTCTGTATAATTTCAAATCGTGTACTACGAAAATGTGTATATTAAGTACCGTGTCACTACTCAAATGAGATTAACTGTGGCTATGGAGGCTCCAGAAAACCCCGGGGACTAAAAAATCCACCAGCAAAGTCCACCACCTCCTTTCATAAAGATCACGTAACACACACATATGCTGCACCTCTTAAAATTAGTAATAGATACAGTATGCCGAAAAAATGAATTAAACTGCACCATACAGCTGTTTCGTCCTCCAAGGACTCTTCAGTGATGCTAGGGGCCAAAACGTAGGAATCCAGTAAGAAAGTAGCTTTCGTCATCACTATGTCTATTAGATTAGAAACGAAATCGGTTACGCCATCTTGCATGATAAGGGGTGGAAGACTTTGCTGGTGGATGTTTTAGTCCCGGAGTTTTGCTGGAGCCTCCATAGCTACAGCTATCACATTTGAGTAGTGGCACGGTACATAATATACACATTTTCGTAATACACGATTTGAAATTATACAGAACTAGTTTAATTTCACTTCTAAATTCATAAAATAAAGGGGCTTTACGCTTTCGATTCCGATTCTACATTATTTTAGATATTTTTTATTCCCACCTTTGGGCCCCTAGCATCACCGAAAAGTCCTAGAATGGCGAAATAGCTATATTATGCAGTTTAATTCATTTTTTCGGCAGACCATGTCTATAACTAGGTTTAAAAGGTGCAGCATATGTGTGTTACGTCATCTTTGAGCTAAGTTTGAAAATGCCATGTACGATGAAACGGATCATGTATAAGTTTAATATTGCTTGTTTTCTAATCATCAGAATAAAATGAATTTTCAATTTGTTCATATCATTTATCATGAATACAATACGCTTTAAACTTATGATAAAAAGTGCAGCATATGTGTGTGTTACGTCATCTTGGATGACGTTTGTATTAAGTAGTTAACATCATTATCGTGATTAATTATGAGTAGCCGACATTATGTTATGTAAGGAGTTTTATCGGAACAATACTCCTTGACGATGATATCAGTTAAATCAACTCGTATTTGATGTCATAATTCACACGAGATAACACCTAAGTGTCGTTCTTTAAATACGTTTTCACTCCTGTATACGTCTGTAAGCACATGTCAAAAAGGGTGCTACTTTTCACGATATCTCCAACGTGATTGCATCCGAATCCTTTTAACGTCATAGTGGCTTTAAAGGCATACTGTTTTTCTCAACAAAACGAAAACATTTACATTTTTTATTGATTTGAATTATAGATATTAGGAATAGGATTCATCAATTTTGGTATGAATGATTTATTCACACAAATAGGAATGGAAAATTTAATTTGCAAAATAGGGTGAGTTAGGGAAGTGAGCTGTCGAATTAAGTCGCGCTACGTATTTGACAGCTGACTTCTCTAACTCGCCCGATTTTTGGCAGTGAGCTGATTTCAGTGGTCATAACACCGACACTCGGCTGTTGTACTCTTTGTTTGACAAAGGAAACAGACTTTTTCAAAAGCTCGCAAATTAAGTTTTCAATTTCTGTTTGTGTACAAAACAATTAGTATATATAATTTATAAATAATTACTGAATAATGTTAAAAAGTTCCTTAAAAAATTACTTTGTATTGTTATCATTAATTGATACCATTTATTAATCATTCATATTTTAATAAATAATTTGCTTTTGGTTGTTTTCCCCGCTCGCTCATATCGGCATCAGAAATATTATCTATTTATATACCTTTAAATTTCTTATGCCGGGGATATTGACATAATAAAATTAACATCCCAGTAGTTAAATTAATATATATATATATTTGAAAACACTAATGTTAGAATTTACGTTTTCTACAACCCTTGGTATCAAAGAAAATGTTTGGGATATTCAAATCACCAAAAATACTGTAGCTGAGAAACCTTGAATTGGTATTGCAGTATCTACATAGTGACTAGAGAACGTTTACGATAATTTGAAGTCAAACATCATGATATCCTATTGTTACACCTCCCAGATGAATGGTAAAGGATTCAAATTTCCTTTATTCCTTCTTCCCCATGTTAAGATGTGTATGACGGTTTAACAACAAATCGAGAGTTCCTTGCATATTAATAGAAAGAATGATATTTAATCCCGTTAAAGGAACAAATGGGGAATCGAAATTGACTTTCTGCCTGCACTGCCCCTTACAAATCTTTGGCTAGCCATTTGTCAAAAGGATTTGTCAGGATGGCATGTGTCCGTTCTAGAATATGACGTTGTATTTTGGCGACCGTAATAGTTAATTATTGGTAAAACCCTAGTTTATTATTATTAGTTTGGGGGACAATACTTAAAAGTATAAAAAGTATTTGAATAGACATATCAGTCTATTTTAAAATCATAATCAATTTCATGTCGTTACGGAGTATGCTGGTAAGTTAAGGCTAAATGAAAGTCAAAAGGTCATAACCATTGACCTTTGTATAAAGAAGCTTCATTTCATCCATGTTGTAATTTTTCTTTTTTCGTATCGTCATCTATTTTTTATATAAGAGGATTGGCTATTTCAAATAATACTTCTTAACAGTGTCGACACTAAGAAGATTATAAAAATCAAATGATGTGAAGTATCAACTCGTATTTTATGTCACAGTTAGGATGAGGTGGACAAATATAGTACTTAAGAAGATGATTTTAATACGGACGTGTTAATATCTCCGACACACGTCTTTCAGCACTTGTTCAGACGTATTTTTCACGATATCTCAAACGCTATTGAAATGTGGAAGAGGACTGAAATTTCCTGTATTCTTTCCTTGCGATATTTCGCTTTATGTTATGGAATAATTGATTATCGGAAATCCCTGACATATTGAGAGAACGATCGGTATTTATATACGCTAAAAGAACAAATGGGAGAAACCGAAATTGACTTCATACCCGTATTGCCCCTACAAACTTCTGACTAGCCATTTTTCAGAAGGATGTATGTGGATTGCGCGTCGCAATTCTGGAATATGAGGTAGTGGTGAGGGAACCATAATACGGGAACGTTACCTTTTGACAGGGGGAGGTGGGGAAAATCCTTCTTATTGTGCATTTTGCAACACTTCACCTACTTTTTATACAAAATGCCAGGATAATGCATACTGTATAGTAAGTAATAAGGTTACGATGTATTTGTGACACGTCTAAAGAATGTCACTACTGCCATACAACACCAGGATCCAGCTGTTCAAAAGCTTATTAACTTAATCACTACTGAAGGTGTATTTTAACAGTTATATCAATATAATTTAATCTTGTTTGAAACAATCGTCGCTTTTGATTGGCTGATGCAGCAGCGTAATGAGCAGCGGCGTAATGATTTGTTAGAGAAAAAAATCCATCAATAAAGTTAATTTTCGCAGGGTATAGCTTAAATTATAAGTATTAACTTGAATCTATTTTTTATAATATGGGGTTATAACACACAAAAAACGGAGTGTACTCTCATCATAAACCGCTTCGCCGTTTATTTAGAGTACACTCCGTTTGTTTTTTGTTTTTTGTGCTATACCCCCATAGCATGAAAATTAGATTCATGTTAATCCTTAAATACAAGTTGCAATCACAGTATTTTTCGTGTAAATTGACTGTACAAGACAATTGGTATCTGGAAAAGTTGTAACTAATTCAATGATTTGGTTTTAAAGTTACAGGATAATTGAATTTTGCACCATTCACTGATTAAGTTAATCACATTTTAAACAACTGGGCCCCGAGAACAAACTAAAATTTCACAAAATCAAAGTATGAAAGTACTAAAAATAATGCAGTGTAAAGGCACTAGTTAACTTCATTAAGAATGTTATTCATCAAGATTTGATGATGGATTGTGTTAGTTTAGTGACTAATATAATCTTCACCTACCTTGAGGCTCTGCCGAGGGTTAGAATATCAAGAATATCACCCCGTGGGTTATGATTTATTTGTCACAACATCAAGTTGTAGGAGATCATTATTTCTCTCTCGTCTTTTTGTACTTTTTTAAGGAAAATATCAATGCAACACAATGCTGACTCGATTGTTGACTTGCCTTGATGATATTGTTGTCAAGACGTCATTTTATTGTCGTACACTGTCGTACACTAGGGGGTTACAGAGAAATCTTGAACAGGTCAAAGAGGAGAAAAATAAACGAATGATGGGAGATAAATGATATTTGTCAAAAACTTTAAAATTCGATTGTCAGGGCTACTTCCCGGCAGCTAATCCTTTATATCAAAGTCCAGCAAAAATTAATATGAGATTTCATGAATATTGTGATCCGCCCATAACGATTAACTATTTTGATTTTCAATAGAAAACTGTTATAAACAAAACAACTTGAAAACATTGTTAATTTTGTCTTGCAAGTGAATGCAAGTTTGCGATGCTATATATGTAATTGTTAATCGCCGAAGTCGTTATCATTCTCATATTTCTCGGAATGTGTTAAAAAAAACAATGTTTCAGATCTAAATGTATTTGAATAAATATATTCATCTATATTACAATTTTTTTCTCTCTCACAGGTGTAGGTGGGCTAAATCAAAGGACCGTAAATCGTGATGTATTATGTAGTTTTATGACATCATTACTCTAATTCCATTACGAGTAACCTACAACATGTTATGTAAGGGGATGATCTTAATCGGAACAAAGCTTTTGAACGGTGTCAAAAATACGAACATTACATAATCAAATGACGTTATTTATATCTACGTAATATTTAACATGAGAAGAAAAGAGATGATATTAATGACGAACCTTATATATGTGTTTATACTCTCCATACGTCCGTACGCACATGTTGAGAAATGTGTTTCTTTTCACATTATCTCAAATGTATTTTTATTTATAATAATCATTATATATTCTTGTAAACATCAATCATTTATCTCTTTAAACACTTTCATTACAATGGAAAATAGATTTAAAGGTTTTCAGCTACATGTAGTTGAGAAGTTGCTCAAAGTAGCGATTTCCTAATTATCCTAAAACAAGTGTGAAATCATTTTCTGCTGAAGCTATTTTCTTAGATTTTGCATTGAAAAGTATTCATTCAATTCAAATCATGAGGATAAGCAATATTTTAACGTTATTTTGTAATGAAAAAATGCAAATATGGATGATATCTGTTCACAAATTGATATCAGATTTACACATATTGATACACGCAGTAACATGTTTCTACATTAAATTAGAACTTTTTGATTCCCACCAATGATAGGGATAATCCTGTATGTGATTGATAAAATCAGAGCGGCCAGCTCCCGATGGAGCTTTACAATTACCACATGATAATATCTGAGCATATATTCCTTATTTACCTTTGGAAAATCACGATTATCTTCCATGACATCCAAGGTGACAAAGATGACGTAACACACACATATGCTACACCTTTTAAATTTAGTGACAGATACAGTATGCCGAAAAAAAATTAATTTAACTGCAGCATACAGCTGTTTCGTCCTCCTTGGACTCGTCAGTGATGCTGGGGGCCAAATGGTGGGAATCAAAAATTTCTAAACAAACAAAGACTTTGGTTGTCATGTGAAACCAGATATATTGTTCATTTTGCACTCCCTATGCCATGATGTGGATTTGCAATCGACGACTTTCATTTTTTTCAGCTAAGGTTCTACATGGTGGTAGATTCTGCTGGTGGATTGTTTAGACCTTGAGGTTTTCTGAAGCTTGATGTGCACAGTTATCTCATGTTAGTAGTCGAGTGATTTGAACGTATACAGTACTTTTTTTATGAAAGAGGTTTACGCACGCACATGACCCTTCTGCTTTTATAGCAGTTTAGAAAAATTCGATTCCCAACTTTTGGCCACTACCATCAAAGACGAGTCCTAGAGGGATAAAACAGCTGTATGATGCGCTGCAATTATTATGTTCAGAATACTGTATTTATTTTAAAATTTAAAATGTGCAGCACATGTGTATATTAGGTTCATGTTTTGTATCAAATAATCTCCAATAACTTTTTAAATGACATCAATAAATAAGTTGTAGGCAAAACATATTCATTGATTGAAATCTCTCATGGAAAGATTTCATTGCCTACCTTAGTTTTGTAATAGATCAGATCTATCAAGATAAACGTGTAAAACAGCTTACTGTGACTTCGCGGATTTTAGTTTTTAGTAAGAAGGGCATTTTAATGTCAAGCCAATTGATTCAAAAAATCTAATAAATAATTCCTAAAAAGCGCGATCAACGTTCATTTTTTTACCATATTGAAAACAATATTCTTATACACAATATATATGCAGTAAGTCAACGAAATACCCCCTCCCCCTCTTTTTTATTGCTAAGAAAGAAATCAAATGTATTTATATTGCATTTTATCTTTTAAGGGCGTTCTTAGTTCGTTGTTAATGTTTGATTAGGCGAATGATTTATCAATTAAATAAGTGAAATGACTTAACGAACGCATGTGAACTTTGGTAATACATAGCAAGGAGACAATCACCTTAATCAAAAGGGAAACATGTTTTTCCCAATGGAAAATGATCAAATCTGGAAACCCTCAAAGTAAAGCGACTTAAAGTTTATTCTTAACGGACAAAACGGTGGAAATAGGTACCACTTACTCTCTCAGACTGTTCATATTGCGTCAAACCAGAAAACGTACTTGTATTATTTAGAAAAAAACTCTCAAGGTTTTAATCCCCACAAGAGGTACAAAAATTACGCACCACCACTCAAAAAAACACAAAGGTTACACACATTCTGCTTAATTAAGAAAACTTTAAAAAGGATAGTTGTTATTGCTTCGGAAATGTGGGTGACATTCTGATATGTATATGGTGGACATAACATCAGCCGCAACGAAAAACTGCAAAGTTTTCGTGAAATCTTCGCCGCCTCGGAAACACTCAGCCACTTTATCGATGTTAAGGGGGCAGTATATAACTGGTGTTATTAGATTTAGAAGGCCAATTTGACTGCAATTGTACCAAGTGCAGCTAATCATCTTGTAGTTATCTCCTTTGCTGAATGTCACAGCCATATTACTGAATTGGTTTACGACATCAAAGTGGACACGTCAGAACAGGATAATACAATAGTATTTTGTGAAGGTTTTAAGTGGGAAGAAAAGAAAGCCTAATAAGCAGAAATAATACCCACAAGATAGTTGTTTGAATCTGTTCATCGGCCTTTGTCCACCTCATAAAAAATGTATAAGAGTTTGTTTTTTCCTCAAGAATTAAGGTTAAATGTGAAACACATTACTTGTGCTTAAATCCACTACATATCATTGTAGATTCACTCTAATGTAGAATCAGCTTTTCTTTCGTGTACTTTGTTAAGAACATGACACAGCAAGGATGATGAAATCGGGGATGGAAAGGAGTTTCGAATTTGATTATAACGAGGAGGAAGGTTAGGTTTTGGCTTTTTTGTTAAACGCCCTTTAGATATTTAATATCATTTAAGGGGGTTCAATGCATGTTGTGTACACGCGTATGTGTGCACGTATGATTTTGACAAAGAATATCGGAGCAATGGTCTCTTTGGGATATAATAATGATAATTCGAGGTTGTTATATACCAGTTTTTCACAGCCTTAAAGGTCGTCTCAAAGCGGTTCACATACTATTATCCGTGGTTATAGGGCCTTAGCGGAACCAGTCAATATCATTCTCAACTCCCTGGTGAGCATACAACCCGTGCTGCCATTTTGGCGTTCACAGCTGTAGCATTCATTCTACAATTTCTAGCACAGCCCAGCCACGTACTTATTTACAGCTGAGTAGACTGGAACAAGTGGAGTGGAGTAAAGTAAAGTAAAGGATACAACACAAGTGCCGTGGCCGGGAATCGAACTCGCAACTCTTCGGTTACGAGCCCGGCTCCTACCATTAGGCCACCCTGCCTTGTTATAACGCTGATTTGACGACAGCGTTAATACGATGTCGAAAGTACCAATTACAGTGTTCTGTACAGTTACATTATACTGAGAACGAGTCGGCCAGATGTTGCCATTTCTGTATATGCAGATTGTTAAACACGGAAAACGAAATTCGACTTGGTATGTCTCGGCGTAGTACAAGTAACCGAGCCCATTGTCTTCATTCACCTGGGGAAATGTTTAACATAAAAATCAAACGTTGACCTCCGTGCAATTTGGGGGATTTTATGTTTTGTTTTTCTGCTTATCTTTTTTTTAACGATGTCTCCTTAGGCATCTATCTTGATAAGGCTATGATAATTGTGAGGATTTTATTCTTCTACTAGCCCAAATGAACTTTTAACAGCAAACCATCATGCAACAACGTTTGATGAATTTAACTTGGGTTATTGTGGGTTATCAGTTTTTTTCAGTGATTTGTCTAGGAAAAGGTATCATAAGTTTCATCAAAAAGGACTATTTTCAAGCTCGCCAAAATTGTGTCGGTATTTCGAGAATAGCCCCTTTCAGATTCTCATAGAATTGGCCGTTGACGTCAGATTTATATGGAAACTGTTAAAGCCAAACACATTTGCCGAGTCATTTCTCTATGTTTTTTTTATAAATGAACAACTTATGTATTTTAAAGACGTCATGCAACGTGTGTAGTGAATATGAGTATGCTTAAGGCAGCATTTTCTGTATTTGGATCTTTCTGATGATTCTGAAGTAATTTCAAGAGTGCTTCCTCATTGAAATGCCATTGATTGTGCTAGCTGATGTTTTCGTCCTCTATACTTATATATATATATATCAAACAAGGTACAATTACGACAGGAAAATCACATTTAAAATTTCGGATTAACAACCCTAAGTGTTTATGATGCATTGTGTTCAATACATTTATAAATAACACGGAAACACAAATGACGAAGGAAAATAATATGTATATCCATAATGTTATTTCAAAATAAACCAGACTCCTCTTAATTAATAAACAAATAAGCTTATGTAGCCATTGCCCTCCTCCTCCCCTAACACTCCTTCATACACATTCGTTTCTCAATGTCCTCGTCTCTATCATCACCAATGAATCTTAGACGAGCTAACATCCGGGCCAGCAACAGTGATTAATATAAGCTGGATAAGTTGTTTCATAATTGTTGTAAAATAAATAGATTTTTTATTACCAATCTTAGACGGACGAAACAGTTTTGTTTATTTTTTTATATGACTATTTGAAAAAAATACCAAATTACCTACATCTATATGTGTGTTTTATAGCATATATATAATATACTTGTCATTTACCGCAACGACACGTTAAGATAAATCTCTTAAGAAAAGAGACGAGTAGGTTTTTATTTCTTTGTTCCTTTCTATCGGCATGTTCGAAGTAATCGTATCCCTATATACTTGTACATCTCAGTTTCATAGAAACACAACCTATAATTAACTTAGTATCTGGAATGTTTCATCTATGGCTTGGCAGGCCCTCACGCTTGCACTTGCTCAGATGCACATAAATATCGAATGCTAAATCAGAGTTCATCTATAAACAAAGAGGTGAGTACCGCCGTTATATTTCAGACCCCGTATTTTGATCTGCCAGGATTAAAGATTTAAAAGGATATCAATTTTTCGAATTAAAGAGTTAAAATTGAGTTCAACGCACATTAACGTTAGGAAAAAAAGGTTAATTGATGCTTAAATTGAAAGCCACGTCGTGTTTGTCAAGTTGTATTGACGGGAATGCGTAAAGAACGGGTGTGTGGCACGGAAAGTGTAATGGATGGCGACGTCGCGTGTATGCGGTCCACACTTCCGGCCTGAAATAGTCATCGTGGCGCGAAATAGGTCAAAGGTGAAATATGTCGATGTTATACAATGTACCAATGCTGCCACGATGGCAGTTTGAAAAAGGCATTTCACTGAATTTATTCGTTTAACTTTGATACAGCTGATCGTGGGATTGTGAATAGAAAAAGGAGGTACATGCAAAAGAAAGAGATTGATGTTGTTCTTTTAAACAACAGTAATATATTTTAATCCTATTTTCATATCACTCTGGACCCAAACTATTTGTTTCTATAAATGCATGTGCAACAGGGTTATCATTGGTTTGACCTACATACTGAAGTTGTCAGGGCAATCAGTGCAAGAACCTAGTTGTTTCTATAGAAACACCAGGGTCATCAATGTTTGGCCTAGTTATTAAGGTCATCAGTATTTGGCCTGGCTATTTCTATAAAAAAACAATGTTATGAGTATTGAGAACTGGCGTTAGATAGATGCAAGCAAGAGAGTTATCATTAATGTTTGGGGATGGTTGTTAATTTAGATGCAACAGGTCATTAGTGTTGGAATCAACCTTTTTATTTCTATAAATACAACATGATCGTCAGAGATTGAACCTTGTTCCTATAAATACAACATGATCATATGAGATTGAACCTTGTTCCTATAAATACAACATGATCGTCAGAGGTTGAACCTTGTTCCTATAAATACAACAGGATCGTCAGAGATTGAACCTTGTTCCTATAAATACAACATGATCGTCAGAGATTGAACCTCGTTCCTATAAATACAACAGGATATCAGAGATTAAACCTTGTTCCTATAAATACAACAGGATAATCAGAGATTGAACCTCGTTCCTATAAATACAACAGGATATCAGAGATTAAACCTTGTTCCTATAAATACAACAGGATATCAGAAATTAAACCTTGTTCCTATAAATACAACAGGATAATCAGAGATTGAACCTCGTTCCTATAAATACAACAGGATATCAGAGATTAAACCTTGTTCCTATAAATACAACAGGATAATCAGAGGTTGAACCTTGTTCCTATAAATACAACAGGATAATCAGAGGTTGAACCTTGTTCCTATAAATACAACAGGATCGTCAGTGTTTCAACACAACAGTGATTATTAGTGGTTTAACCTACCTACTGCTGTTGATTCTATATACACAGCAGGGTCATAAGTAATGGAACCTGATTGTTTCGTGGAAAAAAAAACTGAATTTTATTTTGTATTCCTCATGAAGACAGTTTGTTTGTACGTATTTGGTTCTGTTTGTTCATTTCAGATACAACCAAGCCTTTTGGAGGCAGTCCTAGTAGGGAGGTAGTTTTTCTCCAGGTGCTCTGGTTACGGATACAAAGCTCACAAAGTGTCCATAAAGTGACAAACTATTTACGACGTGAAGTGCATGTAAACCTAAAATAACATTTCCCAGAACGAACACTTGGCTATAATTGATTCACTTGTCGCATATGTATTCATAGAGTACATGCATGTAATTTTGCAAATGATATAATATACAGTAATTCATTGTCTTACGAGAACACTTGTGAAATGTGTATGATTGTTATGTCATATGATAAGGAGAAACACATCAATCACGACAAGAGCACGTTGAATAGGTGTACCTGCTGTGATAGGGTAGCCTAACGGAATTATATATAAACTAACTTATGGTAATATCAAAGGGCAGACATAGATATGTAAGCTAAATAAATACAATTTAATAATAAGGTAAATAACTGAAAAAAAGTTAGATACCATACAGATAACAGCAACAAATAAATATGATAGCTATTCTCCCTTATTTCGATATTGATGAAGCAAATGCATCACTTTGTCGCTTTTGTGATAGATATGTTCTAGAAAAATATTGTTATTTGTCTGATATGCAATCAAGATGATAAGGTAGTAAATATCAATACAAAATTAGTTTATATTATAAACTGTTATACAACTATTGGAGCATTGATGAAGACTATGGACAAGTTTTATGGTCGCCATCTTGATCTCATTGAGAATATTCTGTATCTTTGTCCGATATGAAGATGGACGTTTTTGAGTTTGCTTATTTGTGTGCTTACTTGTTGTGATGACAATGATGACTCTGTTCTCATTTTGAGGATTGATGCTTACTTGGATGTGAACAAGATTTACATGATGGGTGTCATCGATGAAGCAGAAGACGTTTAATCTTTCGGAACACCTGGTCTTATTCTCTTGTACTTTTACGAGAGACTCCATGTAAATCTTTCTTTTGTTTTTATTTTGCCTCTAGTTTAATCGATTTTGAGTTCGGATCATAGTTTTGTTGACGCTTTGGTATTTTTTCTAGACAAAAATTATTTTTGTCTAATATGTTATCATAGTTGTATTACGCAATTCAATATCCATTCAAAATAAGTCTGTGGTATAAACTGTTAAACAAATAAATCAAAGAATACCAAAGCGTCAACAAAACCATAATCCGAACTCAAAATCGATTAAACTAGGGGCAAAATAGGAACAAAGGAAAGATTTACTCTCGTAAAAGCACAAGAGAATAAGACCAGGTGTTCCGGAAGAGTAAGCGTCTTCTGCTTCATCGACGACACCCGCCATGTAAATCTTGGTCACATCCAAGTAAGCATCAATCCTCAAAATGAGAACAGAGTCATCATTGTCATCACAACAAGTAAACACACTAACAAGCAAACTAAAAAAGGTCCATCTTCATATCACACAAAGATACAGAATATTTCTCGATGATATCAATTACTATTGCATTACTATTTGAATATTTCGCTTCGCAAGCAGGTGTGTAGATTTTGACCTACCGAATACTAAGTCTATAAAGTCAACAACAGTTCAACAAAACCACAGGGAGACTAACTCCATATGCTTGAGCATGATAATGGTTTCATGAATACGGTTACAGATACAGGATGCCTAAAAAATGAATTAAACTTCATCATGCAGCTGTTTCGTCCTCCTAGGACTCTTCGGTGATGCTAGGGGCCAAAAGATGGGAATCCAGAATTTCTAAACTAATGTAGATGAAGAAGGGTCAGGTTCGTAATACCCCTTTAACTTATGAATTTAGAAGTAAAATTAAACTAGTTCTGTAAAATTTCAAATCGTGTCAAACCAAATCAAAGCAATGTTCCAAGTGTTTGACTACGACAACAAAGCAGATAACATACTTTAAGGAAGAAGTTCCTATTTACCACAAAGTCTCTATCCGGTTTCTCTATCTTACTTTGAAGGAGAGAACACTATTTAACTATGAAACTCTGTTACATTAGCACCCCTTACCCACGTTGTGTAAGCTGGCCTCATTGTTATCGTCAGTTTTTATATTACATGTACTTGACAAATTGATTGATCGTCGAGCAACAAACAACCATAATTTGACATTATTTAAATAAGTAATGTCATTTATGTGTAAAATCTGGCTTTGAAGAATGACTGTTTTAAAAGAATTGATTTGATGTGAAATAAATGAATTTTAATATGATTATGAAGGGATTTTTTTCTTTGAATATGCTCATCGGATAAAAAAAAAATTTCCTCTTTAAGTATGAAATTAATATCAGACATCATTTGTATTGTTTATTGCAGCTATTAACATTGATCAACTTCGTGTTTAAATAATTATATTTGCCGTATTGGCTGACATTCACTCGATAACTATGGTTTAACAATCAAAAGTCATCAGCATTAGACGTGGGCGGAGTTCCCACGTTTTTAACTTTTGAAATGAAATTTGTCAGCGGATAGGACAAAAGTCTGTGTAACAAAATTGTTTTGAACCATTCACATGCAGATATTGTAAACATAAGGATCAACTATAAAGTTTTCATTTTGTTTTGTTGTTGAGATAATCAATCTAAATTTTGTAAATGCGAAATAAACAATTCGTTTAATAACTGTGCATTTTTCATGTAATCAGTATGAGCTGTATGGGCGGATTGGTTGAGTGGGTAACACTCCGGCCTTGTAATAGAGAAGCCGGAAAGAGACTTTGAGGTGGCACTATAAAAGATGACTTTGGAAACACGATCCCACTACAAACAGAACAAAATTCATCTCCAGTCTACACGCATACATACACACACATAAAAAGATATTAGCCAGGTGTTATAGGTCATCTAGTTAGTGCCTGATAAGGTAGCTCCTGCGAACTCCTCAGAATTGTATATGATAGAATTGAATGTGTTTATTATATTAATTGTAAAAGAATTGTATATTTATGTCCTGTAAAGCGCTTTAGAGTGGCTTATGCTATCTAGATAAGGCGTAATATACATGATCATTATATTACTTGCACACTGCAATTTACACCAGGGCCCAGTTTTTTATTTGAAGCGGTAAGCTTAATCAAGGAATAGTGCAAATACTAATTATCCTCTAACTTTAAAATGAAACAATAGATTTAATTACAACTTTGTAGATATCCAGTAGCTAGTAGTGTCAATGTCCATACAAAATTTTAAGACTTTACGTTGTATATTGACAAAATGATTGACGTCTGAAATATGTCGTTAAATAGTCATTAAGCTAATCACCCTTTGAGCAACGGGGTCCAGGTGTTGCAAAGAACTATGCAGAAGCCATTGCTGTCTACCACAGCTATGAACGCAACATACCAAATGATGAACCGCACTCATGTAGTAATTTCGATTCAATATCTGTTCTATAGAGCTTTCGAATCACAATTTTGTCGAATATTGTAAATCATCTTATTTTCGCGACGACTTCTTTTCGCAGTTTCATATGAAACGACTATTTCAAGGCTATTTCATTTCACGATAAGCACGGTTGTAAATTTTTTGTACATAACGGTACTCCTACAGTAGGCATTTACCTGATTAAAACTATTTCACGGCGATTTATTTTCGCGAATTTTAATCATACGCAAAAATAAATGGTTTACAGTATCTCAATTTCACAAATATTAACATTATTGAATAATATTTCTTTAAAAGGTGCAGCATATGTGTGTTACGTCATCCCTAAAACTGTAGATACAAAAGACAATTCATCATGTATATGGATGACGTAACATTACTTAGATAGTAAGTTAAATTAGTGAGATATAATTTATGCAGTTGTTGAAACTTAATAAAGAATGTCTCGCATAGATGTAAGCTTCAGAGTTTATATATATATATGTTGAGAAAATAACTTGTGTCGGGTTTCAGACAAAGTTATCATTTCTTACTTTATCTGTTAGGAGGTAATTAGAAATATGAATTCGATCAATATCCATTCATGTTTTATATAATAAAGCAGAATGGAATGATAATTAGCATGTTTATAAATATTTATCAGTTTCTTTTCTTAACGTTTACAATCTCAGCCTTAAGGTAGATGTTCAAAGGATAGATAACTTTTGTATATTTCTAATTTTATAGATGCTGATGATAATTGATGTGGTTTGGTATGTCATAAAAATAGAAAAATAGTAGTTTTAAAATCATATGATAGGCAAATCTTCATTATTATTTGTATCTATGCATAGAGCATGTTCGGCGTGCTCAAAAAAGCATTTTACCGGTTTTGAAGTTACATTATTTATATACATTATTTATATTTGTATACAGTATATATATGTGGAAAGTAGGATATATTTTTTGTTTTATTAAAGAATTGCATATTTTTCGAATTAAATGTGTCACTTCGCTTACTTCGTGTATGCCAATGCAACATATTTGGTATCACAAGAACTGTAAATTTATACACTATACAATGATATCAGTTATTTGAAAATTGACATTCACCTATGACAAATTGCAAGCGTCACTCAATCTGGTTTCATAAAAGAAATTGAGTGTGGGGTTAAAATGTTGACCCCCACCTTTATGGTAGTGAGCTTTATTCGATCATACATTGCGAAAAACACAACAAAAGCCAAGACGAAATATACTGAGGAAAATATAATAAGAATGAGTGAAACACCGATTGACAATTTTTCGTAGAGTTTGGAAGAAAGATTTCCGTGTATACTGTGAGCATTTTCATTGGAACAAACTGAGCCCCACTCTTAGCTGACATGTGTTTGCATTTCTTACGAAGCTGAATTTGTTGAAGAGGTAATAGAAAACACATCGTCAATATACCTGAAAGCGAATGTAAAAGATTTGGCAATATTTTTGTTACATTGTACCTGACCAGATAAGCTGCTCGATAATTCTGCCTCGCATGAAGACATACCAAATTCTATTAAGAGTGGGCACACTTTGTTCACAAGGGAATGTCATCAGACTTTCAGAAATCTGTTCTCAAAACTCAGCATTGTTATTGTCAACCTGGAATTCAATCATTTGACTTCAACCTATATCAAAATTTCAATCAGATTCATTACAAGTCATTCAAACCCCATACTTGGAATATGGGTTACATTGGCGAGAAGCTCACTTTCCATTGATGACTTAATTTGCAGAAATGTCTTGTTCTCTTGATTGTGTCCAATCTTGATACACAGTTTGCCCTTGTTTAGACTCAATGATAATTTTGGTACTCTAATAAATTCTGTATATTTTGACTTCTTGTTGGAACGGCGAAGCCCTTAGAGCTGATTTCCATCTCCATGTCATCCAGTTTTAATTCGGATTATCCTTTGTATTATGTTATAGACAGGCCCTAATCGTTCGGATCAAGAAGCAATTTTAAATCGTTTTGTCATTTGGAGAAGATTACTGTCGCAACGAATTCCGACGAACATATGCCGACGACATCCTTTGGAAGATTAAAGCGGAAATGGTATTTCTTCGCCGGGCATCCGGTCAGAAGAAGTGAATATCATTATCGAATGTAATAGGTCAATTATTATTATTATATCTGTCAAAAAAGACATTGATGGAAAACTGATTTTAAATACATTTTGTATATTACCCATGCTGTACTTGTGTAGCAACATGTAATGACAAATAAGTATGACGATTTTTTTAAGTCCTAAAAATGGTATGCAAATGGCGTCGAGCTCACTTCCGGTGTCAGGAAAACGATGACGCATTAAAATATCATTCTTCCCCGCCTATTTGCTCATTGTTTGGTTGTCAGGACGACGCTAATCAATGTTGTCATCATACTCCGCAGTACGGTTCTGTATTTATATAGAAATGCATGTAAACAAAAAAAAAATTTTGAAACAACAGTAAATAACTCATTACGAAAATACCCTTTTAATTAGGTTTTTTTTTTTGTAAATTCATGATAATATTATTTTTCAACACTTGATTGGTGATATGGGAGGGACATAAATCATATCGGGACATCAAAGAACGGACGTTTTATATATAGCCCCTATTGTCAGTAATATGAGAACTGATTCACACCGTTAGATACAAGTTGATTACGTTTGAGTACCATTACAGCGCTTTATGGAACATCGTAAATCCAACCAAAACATTTCAAAACAGAAACAAAGGAGGCCTATATCGGCAAAAGGAATGTCGGCTGCACCGGAAAACACGCAATTTCAGCTTGTTTTCAACGTTATAACAACAGATTTTTATTTTTAAAAAAGGTACATATATCGAAAAAAATAGTGATTTAAGTATCGCTACTTAAGTAAATTTCTTTATCGGCTATTTTTGCCTTCCTTGCAGTGTACAGTTTCACGTCACAAAGTGACTTACCTAATCCACCTCGAGGCTGCGAAGCTCTGTTTGCGAATATTTTTCTTAAAATACTTAAAATATCGATGCATGGCAGAAAATGGCGCTCCTTTTTTTATTATTAAAATTGGCTATGAATATTGCATGAAATTGAATTATCTATATTAATAATTTCCAATTACATAAATAAATAAATAAAATGTAAACAGCAAAAGTGAGCGTCACAAATTCAACCGCTAAAGAAATAAATAAACAATAAACATACAATAAAATGTAGATCAAATGTCCTGCCAAACAAAACCAGGGACAATTTTGAAGAGTGGGAAGGGTATCCGATTGTTTTTTCTTAAACGTTGACTTCACATGGAGATATATAGAGGCAATTATGCTTTCAGTTTGTTATGATGAAGATTTGAATATACTTAAATGTTTTGCAATAGTTTAAATTTCTTTCAAACAAAAATGGCGTCGACTCAATCAATTTTTGCAAGAGGAGATATGATATGGGGCCAAGGGATGCTAGACTAGGGCCACGCGTGATCCTATTGACCAATGACAATTGACTTCTCACAAATGGCCCGGTGTACTATTCACCTGATACGAAAACGGGCGGAAATTGTTGAATGACCTATGAATAAGGATTGTACCTCATTTTGACTGCGTTTACTGTAGTATGCCCTCAGTTGGAAATGGACATTCAAAAATGTATTCTATGGTGCGCGTTAAAGTGCGCACATTTTTTTCTGTACATACCATATAACCCCTTAAACTCTGGTCATTCACTAAATATATCGCTTTATCACAACCAACAGGCCGTCTCCATGGGGTTTACATATTTTATCATCGGTGGTTTTACGACCTCGGCAATCAGCCAATATTGTTTTCAACTTCATGGGGAGAATACAACCGGTGTTGCCATTTCGGCGCTCACAGCTAGCATTCTGCAATTTCTAGCACTGCCCAATCACGTAATCATTTACATCTGAGTAGACTGAAACAATCGGAGTAAATTATTTTCCTCAAGAATACAACACAAGTGCTGTGTCCGGTACTCGAACTCGTGCGATCACGAACCCGGCGTCCTACCACTAGACCACCGTGCCTCCTTAGGGCGCGAGGGATCTTAATGTTGGTGGAAACCAGAGAAAACCCACGTCGTCGGGCAGGTGACCTCATACCTTTTAACGTCCGGTCGGGGAATTGAACCCGGGTCGCCTAGGAGAAAGGCAGGTGCGCTATCCACTGCACCAACCGACCACCCTTTGAAACTATAGAAATCTTCAGAATAGCCTACAGCATAAAGGCTGTGAATTGCTGGAGAAAAAGAAGCCATGGCTTCGTTTGATATTTTGTTTTATATTCACGAGAAGGTGTTTTGGCATTTGATTTGATGGTGCCTTTTCTTTTTACAGTTTTTTGTCGATCCACTTCTGATGATTGGGTTATAATCGCTCGTACATATGTATTAATTCATGCACTTCTGAAAACACATCTGAACTCTTCCAATTCAAAGGTTGGACTACATGTGACTTATTATGAAGTTGTAGGGGTAAAGTATTTAATAGAAACAAAATTGCATCTATAAAAATAAGCATTCAATTCAATTATTTACAGATGAGAATGCCGTTACCACAATAAAAACATGTAGGTACAAATGTACTTGTCCGTTTCTACCCTAAATTAAACGCAACGATTATTTGCTTATCGCTGGGTTATAAAACATTTGATAACCTAGCATTGGAATTGAACTTTAAGGATAAGATTTATTTTAAAGTGAAACCATACAATGCGACAATTTTGTCATGATCGTACTATTGAGACTAGCACAAAAGAACATGAAAACGAAAAATAGCTTTTACCCAACTTGTACTTCAGTGCTAGTGTACTGAACGGTAGCACACTTGTTTGTAGGACAACATGACATGCCAACAGTCCTCGGAACCAAGGACTTTTTTGTACGTGAAATAAATAAAATCTATGTCCAAACTGTATATTTACATTCTGTGCTGCCTATATCACATTGTATACTACAATTTGCAATACCGCATCACATGGTGTGGTTTTGACGCCATGTTGGACTACATAATACCAAAGCTTTGCACTCCGCCTCAGATAACATGTATAGTGGTTTTGAATCAATCGCTTAGAAGACATTGATTTAAATCGGGCATTTATGACATCATTTCTGGCGCCATGTTCGACTACGTTACGTCAACGCTTTGCACTTCTCCTCAGATAATACGCATAAAGACTTTGAAGAAATAGCTTAGATAGCGTTGATTCAAATCAGGCTCTTCCAGTAAGCAAATACAGACGGAAAAGGAGGGAACTTTAACCAACTTTATCCGAAAGAAATAGACACAGGCATATTAAAAAATGTCCTTAATGTAAATATAAGTATTGAACTGAAACCAGATATAGTATACAGTCGATATGAATACAATTTAGGTGACAGATAAATAATCATGTCGTCCGTATACTACATCTGGTAACAGTTCAATGCTTAAATGTACCTAACTGAACGAGATCGAGTCTAGGGCGAAATGTGTATCTATTAAGGCCCTGTTTAGAGGGCACTATTGCCTCATAGTGTTCAATGAGGGAAGAATAGTGCCTGAGCCGAAGGCGAGGGCACTATGTCATCACGAGGCAATACTATTTATCACATCACATGACTGAATGCTGCCTTCCCATTGGCTATACACATTGGTACTATGAAGCGATAGTGCCCGCTCACCCGGGCACTATCAAATTTGGCGCGATGTTTAACGTGAATCTATTATGACGTCATTATTAAGTTACGTCACTATTTCGTTGTGCTACTGTTCTGCTAGAAAATGGCTGCCTCTGGAAACGAACCAAAACTGGCCATGGTCTAGCACAATAAAACGAGTTTGTGTATACGTGCGTATTTAAACTTAACGGGTGATGTACTAAACCCATTATGGCCCTGTTGAGAGGGCACTATTGCCTCATAGTATTGTCTCGTGATGAGATAGTGCCCTTGCCTTCGGCTCAGGCACTATTCCTTCGGCTAAGGCACTATTCCATCCCTCAACAATATACTATGAGGCAATAGTGCCCTCTCAATAGGGCCATAACAGATAATTAAGAAGCAATAGTGCCCTCTCAACATGGCTATAATGGGTTTAGTACATCACCCTTCCATTTAATTACACACGAATAAACTAACTTGTTTTGATTTAAATCAATGTCATCTAAACGATTGATTTAAAGCCACTATACATGTTATCTGAGGCGGAGTGCAAAGCTTTGATATTATGTAGTCCAACATGGCGTCAGAAAACAGCACAAACTGCTGGTAGATTTTTTAGTGCCCGAGGTTTGCTGGAGCCTCCATAGTCACAGTTAATCTCATTTGAGTAGTGGCACGGTACATAATATAAACATTTTCGTAGATTACGATTTGAAATTATACAGAACTAGTTTAATTTTACTTCTAAATTCATAAATTAAAGGGGCTTTACGCACATGACCCTTCTGCTTCTACATTAATTTAATTTTTTTTTATTCCTACCTTTTTACCCCTAGCATCACTGAAAAGTCCTAGGAGAACGAAACAGCTGTACGATGCAGTTTATTTCTTTTTTTCGGCATACTATATCTATTACTAAATTTAAGAAGTGCAACATATGTGGGTGTTACGTCATCTTTAATGTGCTAGACCATGGCCAGCTTTGGGTCGTTTCCAGAGTCAGCCATTTTCTAGCAGTACAGTAGCACGACGTAATAGTGACGGAACTTAATAGTGACGTCATAATATATTCATGTTGAACATCGCGCCAAATTCATAGTAAACCATGTGTACAGCCAATGGGAAGGCAGCATTCAGTCACGTGATGTACTAATCTGCAATATAGTCCCAACCGGGGCGTAAGCCCAAGAAGAGACGTTAAAGAATCTGAGCTGGGGACTGACATAACAAAATCTCACTCAGCTAATGTAATTGCCGGGTTTTATTTATTTATTTATTGTACCTTTAAATTCGATAAAAAAAATCAGTTTTGCTGACTACACACTTGCGTCAGGTGCCTCTTATAAAAATAGCCTCTGCACTACCATATCTACGTTTGAATGCTTCCGCACATAAACGGAGTTCCTTCTTGCAAAGAATGTGTATTACCAGGTAGACCATACTTTATTTACAATGGCATAACAGAATATTTTAAACGCTGGTTGTCCATTTAAGTCTTTAAGGCGCGGATTGACACATCACATTGAAAATAGTCCGGGAAAAGTCACGTTCAGGAAAGATAGAAAAATTTAAACGTAAATGTATTATCGAGACAACTAAACGGAAGCTGCAATTCGTTATAAAGAAACCTAGAGTGCATTTAGACTGAGCACGTGGATTTCGAAATGAATATTAAGCTTTATTAAACATTTCAAAAATAATAAACAGAATAATTTATACCTGTTGCGATTGCATTAGGTCGCGTTCTAGAGCGCGTGAAATAGTTCTGTTTATCTTGGTAGTCCTACAATGTAATGACGGAAGTTTTTTGAAACACCACATTAAATTCCAACATGAGCTTTAAAGAAACACAGCATTTCATTGGACATAATAACGCTAGACAATTATCATCAACAACATTCTCAAAAACAATAAATTGATATAGTTCGCTCGCTAGCAGGTCACTTCGTGTTCCTCGAAACGTGGGGGCTATTGACTTAATCATTTTGAATCCATTGAGTTAGACATGCAAATTAACAGTGTGCTACGACAGTCGTGTACTATAAAAAGAGCATTGTCCTTATTTAATTTGTGTACGAAACGTAGGCCGTCAATAATTTATAGGGAGGGACACAAATACGTCATCGTAACGCCTCTAACACACCCCCGTACAAAACAACCTTGAGAAACGTCTTAAATGACCTTCCCAGCTTTAAGGAATTTACACCTTTTGAAATAAAACCAAATAAAACCATGCATATCATCGTTTTTGAAAATATTTCATTTTAATATTGATATAAAACGTTTTGTTTTCCTTCGTTAATTTATGTACATGTAGCATCAATGATTATTATACTAATAACTTCAATTCTTTATCGTTATTATGATCTTTGTTAATGTTCTAAGCGACAGATCAGGATTTTGATGTAAGCGACCCTACTTGAACCCTCGTGTCGAGTACTTAAATCACAAAGTGTTTTGCTGAACCTATAAGTACAGATGTGACAATAATGTGAAATGAGCAGAAAAGTCTATAAAATATTGCACCCCGCCCCAAATAAAAGATAATTTAAGCATTAAGTTGCCCCCATTTTGCATTCATGGACATATGAATGCCAAGTGGCAAAGACAATTCAATTAGGCGCCCTAGCTCGTCATTTTCCGTTGTCCAGATGAAATTCGTTTTGCTTATGGATGCCCATCGTCGGATACCCACGGTTGATCTCGCTTCGCTAACTCACTTATCACCCGTGGGCAAACTCGCCGAGAAATCCTCATAAAATATGGTAATTCGTATATTAGAACGGACCAATCAGAAAATCGGAACTCTCCAGTTTGAAGACCCGTTTCGTGGTACACCATACACAACAATGGCTGCGCCCATGAGAAAGCGTGTAAACCACGAGTAGAAGACGTGTTCACAACGATGGCGGCGTCAATTAAGTCTTGTGAATTTTGTTTAAAAATCATATGAGACAAGTCTTACAGGTCGTTGACTAAAAAAACAAGTCAAGAGCAATACAGTGCTACTTATCTAAGTTATGCTTCCGTATAGATTATATAACGCTAATTCTGATTGGTTTAAAATCCCATCGCGAAACTGCACTGGAACCAATCAAATGCTTCGTACATATTAATTACCTACGAGGATTTCTCGGCGAGTTTGCCCACGGGTGATGAGTGAGTTAGCGAAGCGAGATCAACCGTGGGTATCCGACGATGATGGATGCCAACTGACAGCACTTCAGTAATTATATTTACTATTTGTTGTTCATCTAATATTTTACAATTTTTTTTCAGCATTTAGCTCAAATAATGAATCTGTCGTGTATGTTTGTTTAATGAATAGAATAACTATCGCTTGGGTACGATCAGTGGTATCCAACGTAACCATTATGACGTCATAATGATGGTGACGTCAACAATCGGTCAATGACATTCATAACCTTATGAATGGTAGGGTTATATAGAGGTAATGCCATGTAATGGTAAATTTGAAACAGTAAATACAACATAAAATCTTACTTAAACACTTTTGGGTGGGGGGGGGGGGAGTGAGCACACACACCCTCACACACTCTCGGACAAACGCGATTACACTGGCTAGTTTTTTTAAGGGATTGACGGCCTAGACTATAACAGTGAAGAGATTTGATTAAGGACATGCATCGTGACGTCACATGTGGGAGGGTCTAACGAATAAACATATAACTTACTCTTTATTTACGTTTCGCTTTGGTTTGAATGATTACCGATTAAATATTGACTACAAAAATCGAATTTAGAACTTCGTGTGTCAATTCAAGTGGAAACACGACGATGAGTTTCAATGATAGGGTAGAAAAGGTCCAATCTACAGAAAAGGGGCCGAACCTCTTGTCCAAGTAGGGATTTTGTGCCGAAACCAAATATATTTTTTGATACTCAAAAACATTAGCTTGTTAAACATGCCAAACGAGTGAAAACTCTCTGCTGGGCCCGCGGTGGCCGAGTGGTTAAGGTGTCCCTACATTCTACCACTAGCCCTCCACCTCTGGGTTGCGAGTTCGAAACCCATGTGGGGCAGGAACTGATCCTAGGTCGGTGTTTTTTCCCGGGAACTCCGGCTTTCCTGCACCTCCGAAACCTTGGCACGTACTTAAATGACTTCTGGTTGTTAATAGGACGTAAAACTAAATAAACCAAACCAAGCCAAACTTTATTTTTAGTCTATTTAAAGTTATTCGAAATAATTGACAAAATAAATGCTTTTATTCAATCCATTACTTGAACAAGTAAACAATATGGTTGAGGATGAGAAATATTTAATTTAATGTACGTGATGAATTCAGTGTTTCCCCATACTTGTATGAGAAATAATCAGACTTATTGCTTAACAAAATCATATAAGAGATTAGTAAACTGACCAGTGTGAATTTATATTTTTTTTTTTTTAAATGATCAGGTATTTCAGAATTTGACGATCAATAATGATCACTACACCAAGGCCAAAAACTGAAGCTGTAAAAATAGTGCCTTGGTGGCCAAGTGGTTAAGAGGTTTGACATTCTGCTATCACTATTCCTACGCTACTGGGTTGCGGTGGCTAAGTGGCTAGCCCTCTACCACTGGGTCCGGCTTTTTCACCACCAAACCGTAATACATCCATAATTTGATCACAATGACTGTGTACTGTAGTGGGCCCTTTAATATGTTTAGTGGTTAAAAGTCCATACCCAAGCCCCTTTCACACATTCACGGATGAGAAATCGGATATAAAACACGGATTAATCATTTTAATCATCCGGTACCATCTGACGTCATAGGGTTCTGTGACGTCATGATGCCGGTGTCAAACACGATGCTGACACGGATACAGCCGGTCTCTCGACCGGATACAACGCAATCCCGGAAGCTACCAGGACATCCCTCGAGAGCCCACCCGGGGTACGGTGCCGGAGTAATCACGTTTTATGCCGATCTGTACACGGTTGTTTCACAGAGTAACCGGTGTTTGCATGGACGCCCACGAATTAAATCTGTGACAATGGACTATTTTGTTGTTATATTGAAGCCTCGATTGAAAAACAACATCGGAATATTGAATCTTCATATTCTACCTTAGACGCCCCGGGATATCATTTAATAAAACATCAGAAACACTTTAACTAGCAACAGGCATACTGTGTATGATTAATTATTCATGTTTTTCTTGTCCTTGACCATAGCGCCTCGCTTTCGATGACCTCAATCCGTGAATATTATACATGAGTTTTGGTCAAGATTGAATGAATGAAAAACCATTTTCAGACATTTATGGACCGTGCTGACGCTCCGAAATGCCGGAATTGTTTTCCACCCAAGATTAATCACCTCCAAAATAGAAGAGTTCTGTTCGACAAATGGAATGGCGCCACGCTAGGGAATCAAATGGATGTTGACGAGCGGCGAGTGAGTACAATCACGGGACATTTGTCAGCCAGTACTGACAACACACGTGCACGACCCTAGCTCTCTACAACATCAAGAACGCTATATCACGCAGAAGGTCAATAGTTCACCTTTTCTCGCTAAATCTCGTCACGTGATTACGTCATTCCATTGTGTGGATTTTACGCACGAATCTAGTAGTGCTGAATATTTCTCTCATTATCCGACATTTTGACCTCGTTATTAGGTATGTTCCCGTAATTTACGCCGAATAATTATCGGTGGGTAGTAGCAAACATTTAAGTGTTTTGGATGGACAGATTTCGTTCTTTATCGAGTGTCGTTTTTTAATTATCCTGTTTTTGGGCTCTTCTGATTGGTTCGACAGAAGTAAAGTACAGAGCCGAATTGATCGAATCGTTGTAAACAAATATTAAACCAGACTATCCACAAGCACTCGATCACAAGCAGACAGACACACTGTCCGAGTCGCAGTATAGACCCTTGTATTTATTACCCATACTTGTGCACTTGTAAAAAGTTAAAACAATCAATATAATAGTACTATTGACAAATAAAATGCTTTTGATGTTTCAAAAACTACACCAGAGCTTAAAGGAATATACCAATATCAACAGATTTAAATTAAATCCTGAGATTTACACTTTTAAACTTGTGTGTATCACGTTTGTTTTATTGAGGTTTTTTTTCTTAAAGATGTATTATCATTAGCGATAATTTACTTTGTTGAGGGCTGTGATGGTCAAGTGGGTAAGGTGTCTAACATTCTGTTCCCTCTGGTCTTCCAATACATGGTCCTGGTTTCGAGGTCTACATAGGGCGGTGGTCAGATCAGTGGTTATTCTTCGGGTACTCCGGTTTTCCTCCACTACTTAAATATGGCCAGTCTCATCGAGGGAAACCCACGGTACACTTCTCTGACGCTTGCATACCGTGGGCGAAACTAAATGGAAACCCTCGTTTTCGTACTAAAATATTAGCCAATCATATCGATACTTTCATCCGTGACTACATCCAGCCGGGTCATCAAGCCGGGGTATCCCGTTTGATTTTTAGCACTGCCTGTCAAAAAACCTGTCGATTGTGTTATCGTGTTAAAATATAAGGTCCTACTATACGGAGATTGACATCGGCGTCATGCCTACAGAAATATACTGGTCGTGGTCAAAGTAAATTATCTAACAGAGTGTCACAAGAAACGACCATTTCGTTTGGTCGAAATCTCAGAAAAAACTTCTATTCGGGGAAACGAAAATATTTTCCGTTTCCGACGATGGGCAAGTCTTAAAGGACGCAAAACACAAACAACCAGACAAAATGTTGACATACCATGATAATGACCCGGGAAATCAGTTATAGGTCAATAACTGTTTTGCGAGACTTGTGATACAGTTGTAAAACGTAATAGGCAGACCGCAGTGGATCTGATGGAGGGTTACACAGCGGGTGATTAGCTACTCCCTGTAAGATACGAAGTAAAATGATAAATGTAGAGACGGGCAGTGATTGTGTCTAGATGATAGTGCAACTCTATGGTGACTGATCGGGAACATACAAAGAATAAGTTTCTCTCGTTATAACGACATACTTCTCGTGACGACCTACACGGTTGTTGTAACGAGAAACTAAGTCATCAATGAGATATTAAGTCATCATATCAATAAAATAAGTCGTTATAAAAAGTACTAATTAATAATAATGATAATAAGTACTAATTGTAATTAACTATTACAGAAGTCCCCCAATCTCCCAAAGTTCGGTCAGCAGTGCTGAAATACATGTTCAAACCATTTCATGAAAATCGGACGATTTTCAAATTTCGACAAACCAGAGGCCAGGAAAGACGGCCACTTCGTTCAATAGCGAAATCGAATCTACATGTACGTACATATGTAGTTGTTTGTAGCGTCTAAACGCACTTACATACCAAATTTGAACGAAATCGGACAATATGTAAATTTTGACAAATCAGTCGCCAGGAAATGGCGGCCATTTTGTTTAATCTCAAAATGGACTTCACCATTGTGTTCGTGATATCAGACAACACCTACATACCAATTTTCATGGAAATCGGAGAATATTGATTTTTCAGAAGCGTCCTAGAAAATAGCAGCCATTTTGAATTTCGTCACGAGACATATCAATTATTCACCGAATTCATATGTGTATGCGTCTGATAGTTCCCGAAATCATTCACGGACAACAAACGACGAAAGCAGAAGAAGAAGAATAAGAAACGGAGTAAAACCAATAAGTCCCCCAAACAAACGTTTGGTGGATTGTTTGTTTGGGGGATTTAATAATTCGAGGTGGTGATGTTACCGCTTACAATTTGTTATCCGCGGTCATATGGCCTAAGCAACCAGCCAATATCGTTCTCAACCGGTGCTGCCATTTCGGCGCTCACAGCTAGCATTCTACATTTTCTAGCACTGCCCAACTACGAACACATTTACATCTGATTAGGCTGGAACAAGCAGCGTAAAGTATATTGCTCAAGGACACAACGACAGGTGCCGTTGCCGGGACTCGAACTCGCAACCCTTCGATCACTAGCCTGACGTCCAACTACTAGACCAACGTACCTCCCTGTCGTTATATCGAGGTACTAAATCGTTATAACGAGTTATCTATTCATTAAATCGAAATTCTAAGTCGACATTAAGGAATACTATGTCTTAAAACGAAATGCTAAGTCGTTTTATCTAAATGAAAATTTGTTATGATATCCTCAATCGTATTCAATGCAATTTTAACTCTTTTTAGGGTACCGAGTAGTTTATTTCCTTTTAAATTAAACAGAATTATTATACTTCGTCGCTTGGTGTTTTTTTTTTTTTAGAAAGTAAAGATATTAGCCAACAAATGGGCAGTTAAAGGTCCGTAATCACAAAGTTTCCGTCAAATTGGAAAGTCGAATAATAACGAACAAAGAGACAATTGACAATAATCTGTCTGGAATTTACAGATGAGAAAAGGATGCTATCGTCATGTATTTACATTGCATGGTTTGCTAAAGGTCATCCTTTGGCATTAGCAGGTGAAGACACTTCTGATATTTCAACAGCAAATGTATTTGGTCCCTTGGTACCAGTGAGTATGTTCTTGCCCTTTAGTTGTAGCGTCAGAAGCAATGAATCATTTTTGTGATTATAACATAGAAAGCACTTAATACGTTTTGTTCCTACATTTACGTCTAAATTGCTGATATAAATTTATTCATTTCATTGTGTACGCAACTCAAATCATGAACTATAAAGTACAAAGTAGTTAAATATTGTGCAATGTTAACCTTTCGAACAAGGCAAGACGAAGGGCCAATGAAATGGTCAAATGCCGATGCACTTCTTTATAAGCTATTAAGGCAAATTATCGTTCCGAATGGAATACAGACGTTTGCTAGCACGTGTCACGGGGAACCTTACAGGGTCCAATGATCTTTTTTCGTTTATGCATCTTCTCAATAGCGAGGTCAAATAAAGGTCAAGTACTTTTAGAAGTCATCAGAAAGAAACAAGATCAGGAAGATAGACAAGAAGATCGGAAAAGGCAAGATCACATGCGTTGCCATGAGACACATTGGTTTCCATGGGAAACATGCTTGCCATGGTTCACATGCGTTGCTATGGGACACATGAGTTGCCATGAGATACATACGTCACCATGGGAATACAAGATGTAGTAGAGCAATTTTAGGTCTTTAAACAGCATCTCAGTAAAAGACCAGAAAGAAAAGAATAAATCGGACTCTATACGGAGTGGGGAATTTGAGGCTTACATGTGTTGTCTCAATCCATGCACATGCAATTGGATACAATATATTCCCATCCCTACCCACTTCGCTTCGAATAACATTGAGAACGCCCCTGTGTCAAACGCTCAAAGGACTACGGTTAGTCATTGGCGCAAATTTTATTTCAATTATAGAGTTGTTCCGCCAATATCGTTTAAATGCCGAAGCAGATACAAACACAGCAAAAGTTCAATTATCGGGGAAAATGTAGATAAAATGTAATATAAAATTATAACCTCGCGAGACAGCTCAAAAAAGACAAATATTCGAGAGAGTTTAAAACTTTATTGTCTAGTTTACATATTTTGGTTGATAAATATAAGAATGAATTGAGGCACAAACACGTATAAAATATACAAGTGTGTTGCGAACTTTACCTTATCCAATTTCTGGTGTGAAATTCAACTCGGTTTTCGTCCTATGTGAACTTTTCTTCAAGACAATCAGACATGTACGGGCAATCCACATTTCAGATATCATTCCGCTCTCGATGGCACGTATCGTCAAAAATTAGAACAACAATATTTTATCCATAATATTATTAATTGTTCGTAATATATTATATGGCAACTAGTTTGCCAGAAGGATCACAAATTTAATACCTAAGAACACATTACTAGTTTTTTCTCTTCTGATTTGTTTTATCCGTGTTATGCATCGCAATATTTGAATAAATACAGGTTTAAACAACATAATGATATTACAGACACAACTTATTTTGCCCTTTCACTTAAGCATCCTATAAATACGTAATTGACGAGGTTACACGAACAGCCTTTCGTCACCGAAATGTTTGATTTCAAAGATCGTATCTTGTTATTCTAGAAGCTTCACAATGACACAGATAAAAATTCGTGCGTAATGCTATGAAGTATGAATGTTTCTTCTAGTAATGCTAAAAGAAAAAATATAGATATCATGTCATATATATGCTACAGAAAAAAAAAAACATTCGTCGTTTATCCTTTTTTTTTTGCAGTAAATGACAGAAAGCATGCATATATGTGTTTATTTTGTTGAATAAAAGTTAAACGAAATGTTAAATGTAAGCTTTCTTTTCTGTTTTACATGTATAACGTTAGCATTGCAATGCATAAAAAAGAAATTTGTAAGTTGTTGATTTCGTTCTTTCTGGTGTTTTTCCTGAAAATATAAGTTTTTCACCAAAAAATGATTTCTGCAGTTTTTCGGCTAATTACAACACAAGTACTTTTCTTCGTACACTAGTAAACATTTGAGTGAAATTTCATGAAATTCCCTTGGATATTGACAAAGGGACTGGGTGACCTTAAGCTTTCTTATCTCGAATTTTAAAATATTATCACAAATATATGACGATACCGCCCCCACCACAATAACAAAATATATACAACACATGAGTTCAATGATAAAAGCCGTTAGTAAGAAGATTTTTACCATTGGCAAAAGAAAAAAAACTTTCGTTTAGTGACGAAAATGTTTGAATTCAGTCTGACGTAGGAAGATTGGGATGGGTAGCTTCTTTTAAAACGCTACGAGAGAGTGTTGATGCGTTTGCCGTAATCTGTAGATTTATGACAAAAACGATGTTTGAATTTAAAAATTTTGTTTGTTGTTGGAAACAGAAGGCGGCGAAACTGTTTCAATTTTCTATATAGTGTGGCGAGTATCTGTAAACTGTAATCTGTTGATGTAGAAAGTTGTCTTTTATTTTAGTTACATGTTGAGTAAATTAATTCCGATATTTTTTCTGTGATAACGCCAGAAACATAACTATGACGCCGGTAAGCTTGAAGCCCACGTGTTCTCGGACAATCTCGCGAGATCAGAGATGACCCTCAGATGACATGGGCACGGCGGTCTGACGGCTCATATCGCGCGAACATGTACATGATAGATCATCTCGGCGAAACGACAGTTTGATGTTGATCGGTTTCATATCTATCATACTCGTCTAGACACCGTCGCGGTTAGTGGGGGAACAACACGAAGTCGTTGGTCAGCAGCTACATTGTTCGTTTAAAGGGAAGCAACTGTTGTAACGCCACATGTAAAGAAAAATAAAGACGGATTGATTTTCTAAGCAACTATGTAACACATTATATAAATCACTCTTTATAACGCGGATGTAAGTGGGCGGGGATCATCTTTTAGTGGGAGTAAACCGGAGTACTAGAAGAAGACCTGCGTGGTTGATTGGTGACCCCATACCTTTTTTCACATTGTCGAGGAATGGCTAAGGTTACATATATATTAACAAAATAAAAGTTAACCAATATTAACTTATATAAGACATTATTTACATAATTGAGAAAGAAAGAAAAAAAAATAATTGAAGGATGTCTTAATATACATAAATCATTTGGGCTACAGGGAGGTATATATGTCATACAAAAGAGAACCTGCAAGTGTAAATCATTACTTTCTAGTACCAGAAAACTATATAACTATGAAACTATATAATGGCCTCTTTCCCTCACCTCAGTTTGTCCCCAGCACATTTCGTCTTTTAAAATAGCGTGTTTCATTGGATTAAACTGGTCACTTGACGATGTTATAAAACATCATGTTGCACTCACGCGTCCGAATTTCAAACGGAGATGAAAGAATATAATATATCATGTCTTTGTGATGTAGAATGAGAAATCTTAACCAGAGGGTAAGTTTTATGAATTTCAGCACGTTTACCGAGTGCAAAACTTCATAAGTTTTATCCAGTGGGTTCCTACCGTAAACTAAGCTGTAACGGTTTATGTTGAACCAAGTGCGTCGCGCCATCAAATTTCCATATGGCATTTATATGCAATATGAATACCAACTGGACAAAGGCATATTCAATGAAGAGCGCCGGCACTTTCGAGTTGGATTTGCCTTTGTCCAGTTAACATTCATATTGCATATGAATGCCAACTGAAAGCAGTTCAATACTCATATTTACCAATTTTAAAATCTGTTTATCTCGTATGAATTTTAATGTCGCTTCTAAAATCTCGCCATTTAGCCAAAATAATGTATCTATCGTGTGTGCTTTTTCAATTAATATTACAGTCATCGCCCAGGGAGAGTCAGTGATATCTAACGTAACAATTATGACGTCATAATAATGATGACGTCCAAAATAACTCAATGACATTCATATACGTCGGTATGATGACATAGAGTCAATACCATGTGATGGTAACTATTCTGGTTACACTGTACACTGTACAATGTGATGACGCGAAAGTGACGTTTTCGTAGGGGCTATCTTTTACCTAGGTATATTAATACAGGTATATCTTTTACATTGTCAAAACACAGAATGTCCCTGTAAGTGTGGAAAAACACATTAAGTTTGTGTTATATATAAATTAATTTGTTACGAAAAGGACGGAAGTAAGTTGCATTACCATATTGCCCAATCCCTTTTTTCTTGTTTCAATAAAATTGATTTTATTTAATTGTATGTGGTGATAATTAAATGTTCAATACTGTACAGCAAATATTAAACCTAGGCACAAATGTAGTTCTCGTAATTATGACATTTTCAGAGTCAACTTTGTTAAAAATCATGTAAGCATCTGTGGCTATCCTAATGACAATGTCTTTCACTTTTTAGCGTCATATTTTTGGCCAAAAAAGGCGTATATTATTATCTCAAAATTTAAATGCCTTAGCTATATGTACAATCCTAAGTCTTCGGCTTCTTTTGCCTAGCGGCTAAGTTTTAAGCCATGTTCATCACTTCATCAAATCCAGGAAGATATTTTGAACAGTGCCTTTTTATGATGTGTCTATTTGTACCAGAGTGAATATTACAAATATGTATATTTATGTTTTTGCCTATCATCATTGTTGTCATGTAGTTATAGATGAATAATGAAAGAAGGCTTTTAAAAGTTTCAATAATCTGTACCCATTAAATGCCTTGTTCAATTTTACTGGAAATGAAATATGTTTAAAGTAACGAAGCAAAAACATTGACTACGGCTGTCTTGCTTATCGTTCGCAAACTTCGTCTATATTTATAATGCATCGAACACATTGTGTTTTTCTGTATTTCTGGTATGTTATCATGGTTTTATTGTCTTCATATCATAAATTTGTCGTGTTGACATTTATTTAAAGCTAGCAAAAGCAAAAACATAGATGACGCAAAAAAGCACCCATCAAAATTAAAACATCTTAACGACCTCCATGGGTCTGTGTCATTTAAACGCTTGTGCCTCCTGTCAATATAACAGCGTGTTCTTTTATGACTCTTGAACCTGAACGATTTTAATTTGAGTTAAGACATCGTTACACAAAATATTTTTTCTTTGAAACTAACGAGGATATATAAGGTGGTATACTGTTATGTCACTTCGTAAGCACATCATGATCACAACACGCATGCTCCTACGCTTGATTGACAAACCCGGAAATCAGAGAAAGAAATTTACAGGGTTTTTTGTTTAAAATCTTTTTACGATATATGTTGTTTACTTTTTTTTCATATTAATACTCACATAATGCATGCATTGTTTATGCTTGACGTGTGGACAGTGCTTGTTGGCTGATATGTGGAAAGACCGCTGATCGAGATTAAATAATTCCTGAAAGCCCAGGAAAGGATTGCCGTGGACATCCCTGTCAGTGCTGTGTGTTATGGATTACTTTGGCCTTGTGATGCTGATGCTGTTCGCAGCGGGAACCGGGGCACAGCTTATTCCTAAGCGTGGTAAGCTAAAATGACTAGAGAAAAATAGCAGTAGAAAAAAATGGCAGCTATGTACCGCAGTATTTGTAATGTTCATCGACAGATATTTACATCAACGTCATCATTCCATCTTTAAACTGCTAGAACGTCTGGTTCTTGTTTTCATAAAGTAAAAAGAATTGATAAGAAGAAATTGCATTTTGATTTGCCAGCGCTTCAAATAAAAATGAAATAAAATATATCCTTCCATTTTTTAAGCAATATTAAGGATTTTTTGTTGTCTTTGATTTCTCTGTCGTATAGGAAACATACTTTTCATTTTAGGGTTTTTTTTCACGGAATATCAGCATCAAAACTTATTTTATGAAAAATGTATATGACTGGATATGTCGCCTTGCATGTTTCTTTCCGTTTGTGTTCAGCACACCGTCACAACGTATGCGGTTGGGTCTCAGCTTGCTTGTTTATTTCCGTATGTTTTCATCACAACGTATGAGATTGGGTCTCACCTTGCCTATTTCTTTCCGTTTGTTTTCAGCACAACGTATGAGATTGGGTCTCACCTTGCCTGTTTCTTTCCGTATGTTTTCAGCACACCGTCACAACGTAGGCGGTTGGGTCTCACTTTGCCTGTTTCTTTCCGTATGTTTTCAGCACACCGTCAAAACGTATAAGGTTGGGTCTTACCTTGCCTGTTTCTTTCCGTGTGTTTTCAGGACACCGTCACAACGTATGAGCTTGGGTCTCACCTTGCCTGTTTCTTTCCGTTTGTTTTCAGCACACTGTCAATGAACAAGGTTTGGTCTCTTTCAGCACACCGTCAATGCACGAGGTTGAGTCCCATGCCGTGTTGTCCCGCGGGTTATCCCGTGCCACGTATCCGCTGTCCGATGGCACGTTGTCCCCCGGGGTTCTCTTGCCATACCCACGTGGTAAATAGATGGGGGGTCTGCTGCAGGACTACTCTCACGATTAACCAGATACGGAATGGGCCCAATCGGAACACAGGTACGGGTCAAGGTCAAGTTAATGTCAAGGTCAAATTAATGTCAAGGTAAAGTAAATGTCAAGGTCAAGTTAATGTCAAGGTCAAGTAAAGGTCAAGATCAAGGTTAAGTTACAGTAAAGCAAAGTTGAAGGTTAAAGATTAAGCATCAACTATTTTGTGGTAAATTTTGATTTCTCGTTGAAAATCGAACAAATTGTTTGTTTTATATTGGGTTTTTTTCAACAATGTACTACTTTTGAGAACTTTTGAAATATATAGTGAAAATTTAATTTGCCGATGTTACCAAGAGTCTAACACTTGTATCCGTGGAATATGGAAATGCACTGAAAAACAGAGAGAGACTAGCGTTTAGAAGCTATACAATGATTTCGAATATACCAGAACCCTGCTAAAGTCACACATGTAACAGTACGTTTCTCTGTCCGACATTGCCAGCCGTTGCCCGCCAGATGCCCAGTATGATGCAGACGTGTACAAGACAGAGTAATCTCCCCTGCTGTCCTTTTGGTCAACCGGTGGTAGGAATTAACTGTCAAGTCCAGCAGTGTTCGACTGGTTTCACGTGCTTTGCTCACACAACTGGCCAGTGGGCAGTCTGTTGTCCGATGTCCCAACAGCAAACCTCTAGGACAGGTACGGAATACATGTCTAACTCATTCTGTATGAGATGCATTGAGGCACATCAAAATATTTCCTAATAGTAGCATTTCCTGTTACATCTACTATTTACCTTAGCCGGAGTTTCTTCTTGCCCAAGGGGTTACGATCACCTACGCTCTCTACACCCCTGGTACCATCATCAATATCCAGGTGCTGCGATCATCTACACCCCTGGAATATGTCATGGCAAAACTGAAGGCACGCTCAGGTAAAAAAACTTGACCAATTGCTAGGCCGCATGTCTATCTTTTGAAGATTACAAAAGGGCCGCAACCGACTTCAAAGCCTTCCGATGTTTACCGTTATGCAACCACAAGATTATTTTGGTGTACACCAAAGGATCTAACCAGTCTTCTTGCCTCATCAACAAGGTGGCGTACACGGAGCCTTCAGTTTTGCCATGACATATTCCAGAGGTCTAGAGAGGGTAACCCTTGGATATAGAGGATGATTTCAGGAGTGTAGAGAGGGTAGGTGATCGTAACCTCTGGATATCGAGGATATTCTTGCCCTGACAGCAGACTTAGACATTTCGACATATAAATGTCTTGTTTGGAGTCAGAGAGCACGCCTATGGGATACTATTCTGAGAGTTATGTTAATGATAATGAAATTGCATCCCCCCCCCCCAAAAAAAAAAAACAAAAACAAAAATCAATATCTATGGGTGCAAACTTCAATTCAAGAAAGTAATGTTTTGATTTTGATATTGGTTTAAGGTTTAGTAAAATGCATTGTTCTATAAACAATCTTTTATAAACAAAATCGAGATAACTTATGGGCAAATCCGAATATTCATAAGATCTCATTAATATGCATTTATTCGGCTCTTTGGTTTAATGGATACACATACACCTTACAATAAATTGATCAAAGGATTATCTATTTTTTGAAAAGCAACTCTCTTATTATCACCACTAGCTCGTTATGCCGTCAATAGAGTCCTTGCTTTTCAATTATTCGAAATTTCTAACCTGAGCAGACGCAATATATAGGTCATTGGGTGACTAATCAGTAAACCATACGGATCCGGACCGAAAACGGATAATATTATTCTGGTATTTTTGTTAATTAGTCACTCCCGCCACCATTTGGTGAAAATTCTATATTTTTTGTATAACAATTCTCTCTGACCCCACGTCAGATATGGCTAATGATTAATGATATTAAATTATAGATACATGCGAGGTGTTAACTTTAATTTAAGTCAAAATATGAGAGTGATCACTGTCTAAATTTTTGAAATACAATAATAAGTCAATTCAAAATTATTATCTATATATAACAAACTTTAAAAGCATGTCGATCAGATTTTTTGTACAGTTACCACATTGTCTGCTTTAGCGTTAAAAATAAAAATATGTCGACGATACATGTAGGAGAGGTACGTGCCAATGATTCACAGAAAATGACTCATATTGAGATTTACAACATCATATTAATGTCTCGATAACAGTGTACAAGGTCCGTGGATGAGTGTCATACTTCAGAAGTTTACACAGGGATCTGCAAATTGGTTGCGGCCATGCAGTTGATTAAGTTTTGACCTAAGCTAAAAGTTTAATCAATTCTCGGTAAAATTGCAAAGGTTAATCAATGCCGTTTTAAAGAATTATGATTTTGACTAATTAATATTTTTACCGAGATATCAATGTCTAATATTACCCTTAAAACATCACTTACGTTCCAATTAAAGATAACTGATACAGATTCTCAAGTGCCTGTGGTTGACAAAAGCACTCCTTCATACACATAAGATTTTTTTTTTTTTTTTGAATCGTCGTTAACAACATTACATTGTCTACTTCACCATTACATTGATCATTGTCACGATACATTGTCACATTATATAATACGCTGTAATAATACATTATACCCGGTACATTACATTGTTCATTGAGACAATATAAGATACACTAGTTAACAAAACATACACATTTTACACTGTAATATTACATTATACACGACTACATCACATTATACACTGTAACAAAACATTATACACTGTAACATCATATTATACACTGTAACATCACATTATACACTGTAACAAAACATTATACACTTTAACATCACATTATACACTGTCACATTGCCTTGTTCACTAACATGACAAATTGTATACTGTTACAATACATTATACATTGTGACAATACAAGATACACTGTCACATTACATGATACACTGTTACATTACATTTTATATTGTGACAATACAAGATAAACTGTTACATTACATTATACACTGTTACATTACATTGTATATTGTTACAATTCTTATACACTGTCACAATACATTATACCCGTTACAATAAACTGTCTCATTACATTGTGCACTGTCTGTTTATCCACCAAATGCAAAAAAAGTCAAGGGGAGATTACTGTAGGTACCTGAATCAAGGGGAGATTACTATAGATTCAGTACCAAAATCAAGGGGAAATATCTGTGGGTACCAAAATTTAAGGGAAACAACTCTATATACAAAATCAAGGGGAGATTACTGAAGATACCGAAATCGGGGGGGGGGGGGGTACTGACGTTACAAAAATCAAAGGGAGATTTCTATAGTTACCAAAATCAAGGGGATACAACTGTATATACCAAACCAAGGGCAGATTACTGAAGATACCAAAATCAAAGGAAGATTACTGTTGGTACCGAAATCAAGGGGAGACTACTGTAGATACAAAAATCAATGGGAGATCACTGCAGAAACCAAAATCAAGGAGAGATTACTACTGAAGAATCGAAATTAACGGGAGACTACTGTAGATACGAAATCATGGGGAGATTACTGTAGATACCAAAATCAAGGGGAGACAAATGTATATACCAAACCAAGGGGAGATTACTGTATATACCAAATCAAGGAGAGATTACAGTAGTTACTTATTCATAGGAGACTACTGTAAATACAAAAATCAAGGGGAGATTACTGAAGATACCGAAATCGAGGGGGGGGGGGGGTACTGACGTTACAAAAATCAAAGGGAGATTTCTATAGTTACCAAAATCAAGGGGAGACAACTGTATATACCAAACCAAGGGCAGATTACTGAAGATACCAAAATCAAAGGAAGATTACTGTTGGTACCGAAATCAAGGGGAGACTACTGTAGATACAAAAATCAATGGGAGATCACTGCAGAAACCAAAATCAAGGAGAGATTACTACTGAAGAATCGAAATTAACGGGAGACTACTGTAGATATGAAATCATGGGGAGATTACTGTAGATACCAAAATCAAGGGGAGACAAATGTATATACCAAACCAAGGGGAGATTACTGTATATACCAAATCAAGGAGAGATTACAGTAGTTACTTATTCATGGGAGACTACTGTAAATACAACAATCAAGGGGAGATTACAGTATATACCAAATCTAAGGGAGATTACTGTAGATACAAAACAAGGGTAAACAACTGTAGAAGGAAACAACTGTTGATACTAAACTCAAGCGGATATTACTGTAGATACTGTACAACTGAAAATACTAAAATCAATGGAAGATCACTGTAGATACCAAATTCAGAGGGAAATTTCTATAGGTACCAAAATCAAGGGGAGACAATTGTAGATACCAAAATCAAGAGGAGATAACTGTAGAAACAAAATAAAAGGGAATATTACTGTAAATGCCAAATCAAGGGGAGATTATTGTAGATACCAAATTTAGGGGCGATTACTGTATATACCAAAATCAAAGGGGGGGGGGTACTGTAAAAGGCACCAAAATCAAGGGCAGATAACTGAAGATACCAAAATCAAAAGGAGACAACTGTAGGTTCCGAAATCAAGGGCAGAGTACTGTAGATACCAAAACCAACGGAAGATTACTGTAGGTACCGAAATGAAGGGGAGATTACTGTAGATACCAAAATTAACAAGGAGATAACTGAAGATACCAAAATCATGAAGATATTATTGTAGATACTAAAATCAAGGGAAGATAACTGAAGGAACCAAAATGAAGGGGAAACAGCTGTAGATACCATTTCAAGGGGAGATTACTGTAGGTACCTAAATCAAGGGGAAACAGCTGTAGATACCAAAATCAAGGGGAAATTATTGTTGGTACTGAAGTCAAGTAGAGATTACTGAGATATTGAAATAAATGTTAGTTTGTGAGTGAATTCGAATCTACATATTTCTTGTGATTCGTCTGCAGTGGAACAATGACCCATACTCATAGGATAACAAAGTTAATTCTATATCGGTTTCCCGTTTTACCTCTGTTCCGTATAAAGACAACACATTGTGATTTATCATTTTTACCGTATTTCAGTTGTGATGGTTGCCGGTCCGATGGGTATTGGTCCTCCCTCACCAATGATGATTCCGGGCCCAGGATTCGGCCCCGGGACGTCCCCTACTGGTCCCACCATTCCTCAGGAGACACAGATTATCGAAATGTCACCTTCTTCGTGTTCCCCTAGCAGTCCCACCCCCTGCTGCCAGAATGCCACGCCCATCCCAGGGTCAAACTGTCGATTTGGGCCCTGTCCCTCAGGATCCACGTGTAATGTACACGAAAACGATGCATGGGCTGTCTGCTGCCCCGCTCCAAGGCGTGAGTATTCTATTTATCTATTAATGCCCTGTTGAGAGGGCACTATTGCCTCATAGTAATGTCGAGGGATCGAAAAGTGCCTGAGCCGAGGGCAAGGGCACTATCATGCAACAATGATATTTAACAAATATTGTATTGCGCTTAGTAGCATCAAATATTTGTTATTTATACCGAATCTACCCAACACGACCAAATACTATTCAATAAAAACAGACCATTAGGTATTCAAAATTTTGGTCAGTGTCTGGAATAATGAGTTCACTACATTGTATATAATGTCTTTCTGGAATTATGACGTCAGAATATATAGCGTCGACCCGTAGTCCTTAACTCAAGGCCTTTTACAAAATGGTGACCAGAGCAACTACAAGAATCGTATGGGCACTTAATGCATGAGGTATAATATGTGGCAATAGTGCCCTCTGAACAGGTCATAAAGGGTTGTTGATACATCCCCTTCCATTTGGAGATACACCATGGCCAGCTTTGGGCCTTTTCAAGAGTCAGCCATTTTCAAATAGAACAGTAGCAAGGGACGTAACTCATGATCCACGTCTATCATGCTCGCGCCACTGTGATAATCGTGCTCTCCAAATATGGTGACGTAACTTTACTACATCAAAATAAAACATCGCGCCATTTTTTTAGTGCCAGGGTGAGCGGACCAATTGTAAAAGATATGCATTTATTAGGTTGCCTTACAAGTGTGACCTGTGCCGTGACCAGGATAGAGGAATCATTGACGGGGAATCAAATAATCTGGGTTGGAGACTTAAAAAGGATGGTAATAGTGTAAAAGATGTGCATTGATTAGGTTGCCTTACAAGCGTGAGCTGTAGGGAATTTCCCTTTAGCTCAGTCGGTAGAGCATCGGGCTGGAAAAACAAGGTTCGCGGATTTGAGCCCCAACGACGGCACTATCTTTATTACTTTCCTCGTCCGAATACACTATCGCTTCACAATATACATGTGGAAGTCAGTATTCAGTAACGTCATGTACTATCATCGTATACTGAGTTAAACCGTCAAAATAAATTTACTGTTTTTGCCGTTAACTGCATCAAACAAGCGTAAAAAAAGACTCATTCATCCCTGAAATTTCATAATGAACTAACCCAACTTCTTCAGGGGTGAAAGAGTTAAAGATGTATACATCTGAGAAGTCAAAAAGGTTATTGCCTTAAATGTGTTTTATCATATATGCATTTTTTTGGAAATGAGTTCATGGCATAGCAGCAAATGCAAAAAAAAAAAAATTATGTGTTCGTTTTTGTGATATAATCGGTCAAAGGTACTTATTTTTGCATTTGTGTTTTAATGAATTTTGCTGTTTTGAACAGTCGAAGGAAAAACTTATTCTAGATCTACCAACTTTGCTATCAGATATATTGAATGTATGCAAAAATGGTATAAATTATTATAATAATTATTTTTGAATTATATTTATACATTGTAGCTCAGAAATAATTAAATTTATATATTCCTTATTTTAATGACAAAATACTTATATCTTCGCCATTTTTCGCAAATATATCATTAAACTTCTATTCCTATTTTTTTAATATGAAGTTGATCAAAAGAAAATATGTTTTGTCTCCCTTTTAACGCTTCGTGCTTTTTTTCTATGCCCTCGTGTGTTACATGTATGTAATCAAAACATATATATAACATGCTGTTTCTATTAAGCTTTGCGAGATTTAGAAATTTTGGTGACGGAAAAACGTTATTTGTTAATCTAATGTATCCAATCAGAACGTCCCATTGAACCAAGACTACCGACCAGCTGTAGCCGGATGAGTGACATCGCATGCTGCGCGGCGGGTCAGCCCCTCCCTGGGATTCAGTGTCGCGTGCAGGCCTGTCCCCCCGGGTACACCTGTAACTCCCACATCAACAACCGCTGGGCCGTGTGCTGTCAGGATCCTAATACGGGTAACTTTCAGTTATTCAACAATCGGTAACCATCGGCACTTTCCGTAAACTATTTTCTCGCTTACGGGAAGTGCCGGCGGTTCCCGATCGATGTTTTATGTTATCATTGATTATACTGAAAAAATACCCAATATTCTTTGAAATGATAATTATTACACAGTTTTCTTCTAATAGGCCTTTTTCATCACAAGATATACTTTATGACTTCCACTCTTTGTAGCTAGCAGGGATAATTCTGACCCTAAAAACCTATGGAGAATTTGAGGGATTTTATGGAATCAGCAAAGTATCTTTGAGATTTTTCTATATAAAGTAATATAATTTTGGAGTTTTATTGAAGTTTTCGGGAAAAATATGGGAAAAAATTCCCAAATCTCACCCAAAAGTGATCCCCCAGCTCGATATCGCCAAATTACGCATAACGTACTGCTGCCTTCCTAAAAGCACTTAATTGTTTTAATGTACAACAATTTCCACCTATATTTTTTTAGTTTTTAAGAAGAAAAGTTGAGATTGTACTTCTTTTAGCGTGAATCTTCTCAAAAGTCAACTATGAAATGATTTTTTTCATGATATTAATCATATTGATATGAAATCTAGAAGTAGAAATGTTTTTATGCTGTGTATTTATGTCACATTGAATGTCATTATTATACATAATATGTATTTGCTTCATAATTATGTCTATCTTCATTTTTATCATGAGACGACGAATTCGTAAAAATGTACCAAATCCCTAGCTGAGGGATTGGTAACTACTAGATCCGAACTCTTGGTTGGAAAAGTAAAGTACAAAAATAAAATAGTGTATATGGTTACAATTGCTAACCAGGCAAGCTTTTTTTAACTAGCTATTAATCTAAACAGGATAAGAAAAGTAAAAAAATAAATAAATAACGCCAGTTCAGATACCGTACAAGTTTTTGTTTCTACAATTAACAAAATTTTGAGACAATTCCCGACTTTGATGCGACTGAATAGTGTGTACAAAGAGAGATAACTCTTGCATTCTAACTCGTATTCCTCCCAAACAGTTGTGACAACAACGACTTGCAGTGTAAATGATGCGAACGCGTGCTGTCCCCGGGGTGTCATGATTCCCGGGACCCAGTGCCGGACCCGCCCGTGTCTCAGTAACCAGTTCTGCCACTCTAACCCCGAGGGACGATGGGCTGTGTGTTGTCTAGAGAGCGATTCATCTCCTCCAGGTAAACCAATAAAAACTAAAGGATTGAATTGTTACGTAAAATGTATATTAACCTCTTTACAAGGTTTTAATAGGCATGGATTTATTTCTGCTGTTAGATTTAAAGCTTTCATTTCCCTAATATCTTTCTTTCTTAATTGTTTTGATTCATTCTCAAAATGTCCCTTTTCGTTTTCAAAGGTATTATAATTAAAGAACATCGAGCTTGTTGAATTCGGAAAATATAAACTTTATTTAAGAAATAAATTTTGAACATTTTACAATAAAAAGGTATGAATTGAAAGTAAGATTGATTAAATTGTTTTTAAAGTAAGTGTTTCCCTTTAACTTATACCGGTATTACAAAAAGCAGATTATAAAGTCGAACCAGAAATATTTTTGTTGCAAGAAAGTAAGGTGGAGTTCAGTTTACGACATTCATGACCACTGAGGGGGGACATTTTTCTCGAAATTAGAACTACTCCTCCTCCCCATCCCCATAACACCACCCCACCCAAGTGTGAGGTTACTCTAAAACCTTAATTTTTGACAAAAAATAACAAGTTCTCGACATTTTTTCGATCAATGAGGGTGACATTTTTCTCAAAAATATATTAACCCCACCTCCCAATCACCAACCCCATCCAACCACCCCACCCAGTTGTGAGACTACTCTAAAACCTTCATTTCTGATAAAAAATAACCGTAACAAAATCCCATGTCTCTGTGTTATTGCCCCGCCATGTGACAAGTATCACTTCATGGAGCACCTCTGGCGTGTAAAATACGTCACAAGAAAGATAACTCTTACATCTACATTACATAATTCGTTAGTTAGGTAGACCTGTATAATTTTCAAGCAAATAAAAGAAGAATTATTAAATAAATACTTATGATTGACTAACCATTAGCAGTAACGATCATGTATTAGTATGTAGAAGCCGTTACTGTGCCGGAAAATTGTATTATTATTTGCAAACACTATTATTAATAGCAATAATTTATTGATAAACGTTTGCTGTTAAGTTGATGATGTCAAATAGTCGGGCTTCACTATTATAAAACCAGTGTGTGTTAAGCGCATGCGTATAACTAGAACATGAATATACGTGTATGCTTATTATGTCATATACTTGTTAATGTTGAATGTAACCAATAAGCTGTAAAGCTTTAGGAATGAAATAAAACTTAAAACTTGAAACATTTCAACAGGGTTACCTTCACCACCAGTTCCGGTTCCGGTACCGTCCTGTACGGCGAGCAGTCCTACTCCGTGCTGTAGCAGGGGTGAACCCCTCAACAGGGCCCAATGTAAAACCAGGGGTTGTCCTGCGGGGTACACTTGTAACGAAAGTACAGTGACTGGCTGGACAGCGTGCTGTCCCACAGACGAACCACCAAGTACGTATAACTTAGGACACATTTGAACTCTTCCAATTAAATGTTTGGAAAAGCTCATTGTGAATTTTCAGGGAAAAAATCATAACAGTTGATAACGAACCCATTGTATTGCTGAAATAATAATGACACGACAAGGCAGATAGCTCATTTGTTAGAATGTCCGTCTAAAGCTTGTACTGTCCCGGGTTCGAACCCCGGACCGGCCGTCCATTTTCCATTCGTTTTACAGTAGTGCCTGAGACCATCCCTTATTTCAAGCATTTAATATATACCCGGCAGAGGGATACTCGAATCTGTGTTGTGAAAAAAATGCCTTCAGGGGCGAGTACAGGGATACATAAAATGGAACTGGACTGTATTGATCGATTGTTGCTGACTAGATAGTAATTCGATAGAGCGTCCGTCTAGAGTTCGGTGGGTCCAAGGTTTGAACCCCGGTCTGGCCGTGCATTTTTCGTGTATCTAATAATTACAGCATTGTTAAGGATCCCGATAAATCCATCGAAATCTGTAAGTGTTCGGCACTTTTTGTCGAGAATGACTTCAGTATCTTCATGAGGAATATCTATTATTCAGATGATGATAATGTCGCTCTCACCAAATGAGTTATCTGGTGAACTGAAGTGAACTGTACAAGTTCATTTCAAACCGGAGGTTGAGGGAGATAACTGTGTTTGTTGAACAAGGATCCATAATAGCCACAAGGGTCAATACCTGATCAACAAAAAAAAATGATACGCGAAATGCCTTCAAACAAGCGTAAATGACATGTCAATTTGAATATTCTGTAAGATGCCGTGGTCATTTGTATATTTTAGAAGAGAACAACAGTTTTCAGAAAGTCTAGAAATGTAAACAGATATTTTCTTTAATCATCTTTGGCACGTCCTTTAATGAACATACAGTACGGTTGAGTGTAAGCTAACCTTTACACCTAGTGCACTAGTAGTGCACTACGTTTAAACTAGTAGTGCACTACATTTAAACTACAGGTAAACTAGTAGTGCACTACACCCTGAACTCCATATAGGCCAAATACCCCTACAGGTAAATGGGTAGTCCCATCTACCTGTGATTCTTACCTGTACCTCACCTGTGTAGTACTTAGAAACTGACCTTATCATAAGTTAATATTTATAACTTTAATATATAAATGTATATATACTAATGTTATGCAGTTATTTTTCTGAAACAACTTTCTTTCTTTCATTTCAAAACTATAAATTTTGTCATCATGATATTTACTCTAAGACTTGTCCTAAACATTTCTTGCATACAGTACATAAATAAAAAAAAATATAATAATTTAACTTACAATTGTGATATCTTATATTTTGTAATTTGATAAACAACATTTACACAATTAACGGTTTTTATATTTATGTTAAAAGGACGTGAAACACGAAAACCAAACAATTTAACATTGAACAAATCCTCACGCGCTACATGTTAACAATGAGTTTTGTCTTGTAGTTTCATTATACATGTATAAGAATGCGTAATGCATGAGTTATCCATGTGGAGGCGAGCGAAGAGTTTCATTCAGGCGCCGTCCACAATAACTAACAACGACTTCAATTCTAGTCATAAAAAAACAAAACTGTTCACTCTGCTAAGATATTATTACGATTTACATCCAATACATTTATTTCGCAATTTTGGAAATTGCTCGCCCTATCACTTGACTCATTTATATTTGATGATTGCAGCCCCGGTTCCAGCGACTATACCGAACACGTGTTCATCACAGAGTCCTCGCCCCTGTTGTACAAGGGGTAACCCCCTCCAACAATGTCAGTTCAAGAATTGTCCATCCGGGTTTGAGTGCCACACCCACATCACGAATGCGTGGTCAGTGTGTTGTGCGGAAGTCGTGGATCCATATCCGGTCGCTGTAAGACACTCGGCATGTGAGTTCTCTCAGTTACATATCCTATTTTGTTTTGTCCAGATATATGCATTAAATTTGCCATGCAACCCTCCTACGTAAAAACAAATTAGAGAAGACCAAAGCGTCTGCAAAACCATAATCCGAACTCAAAATCGATGAAACTAGGTGTAAAATATGAAAAAAGAAACATATTTACATGGAGAAACTTGTAAAAGTACAGGATGATAACTTGACGAGGTGTTCCGAGAGAGTAAGCGTCTTTTGCTTCATCGAGGACACCCGCCATGCAAATATTGGTCACATCCAAGTACACATCAAGTCTTCAATACACACATAAATTAACAAAGGTCATCGTACATTTATTAGCTCACCCGTTCGAATGGCTATTTGTAGACTTGATAAGCATAGTTGTCTGTGTTTAGTAGTGACAAGGATCCTAATAAACATAATTTCCTAATAAATCTCATTTGAAAATAACCATCACTACTCTTCATTTTGAAATTCAATGAATTATATGAGAACAAAATGGTGTGTAACTTTTATCAACTTTCATTGAAGATGGATGTTTTTTAATAAGTATGCTCAGTAGTGTGTTTACTTGTTGTGATTGACAATAATACTCGGTTCTCATTTTGATGACTTTATGTTTACATGGATGTGACAAAGATTTGCATGGCGGGTGTCGTCGATGAAGCAGAAGACGCTTACTCTTCCGGAACACCTGGTCTTATTCTCTTGTATTTTAAGAGTCTCCATGTAAATCTTTCCTTTGTTCATATTTTGTCCCTGGTTTAATCGATTTTGAGTTTGGATTATGATTTTGTTAACGCTTCGGTATTCTCTTATTTAACCTCAACCTTTTAGATACAGGATTAGTGCACGCATTTCGCTCACAAAGTGCATGTAGTTAAACATTCTTATTTCACAAACTGCATACACCACAGTTATATATTCATTTCACATATAGGCCATGCTGCACTTACGACGTCATATTTCATTGCGTTACGTGTTACGTCGACCGTTTGATAAATGATCTTCGTTTTTTAATCCATACAGCCAAGCCCAAGTCCAAATGCAGAAGACAGAATGTTCAGCCCTGTTGTACAATAGGACGACCTATACAAGGAATCGACTGCCGGGCGCAGAGCTGTCCCTTTGGCTACACCTGCTTCACAAACGCGATGGGAATGTGGGCGGTTTGCTGCACCAGGCTCGGGTAAGATCTCGTAGATGTACCCGGATGTTTCATAGATAAGATCCCGGATGTTGAAATACAAAACCAATGTGCATTCAGATATATGTGATTGCCGGCACATATGAACAAGATTTAACGTCAGTATCAAGGTTGTATCTTAGTGTTAGTGCTAGTAAATATATGCTTTCAAGTGGCGTATAAAAATACTTGAAGATACAGTTATATATTTCATGTGAAGTATTCTAAAAGATTATAACAGATTAAGTATAAGTTCGTTTGAATTTGATCAAATAACGTATACAAGGAACTGTAGTTTAAAAGCAACAAATTAAACTGTTGGTTAACAGTGGTAAAACGTATTCTTGTATAATCAAGGTTTTCCACCGTAATTTTTGCTGATGAACTTTCTGATGAATCAAATATAACTAACTAATTATCCCCGATAATGTTTATCTACAAATTACACCTTGTCTACCTGATCTTTGCTGTATCTCTTCCAGTAAGCGACTGCTCCTCTCTAAAGCAATACGCGTATGTTCTCTGCTTGAATCATTGAATCACCACAGGCTGACTCACCAATGACCACTACTAGGTTGATATAACAAATCCCCCCACCCCCCACCCCCCCACCCCCCCACCCCCCATCCAACCCCCCCCCCCCCCCCCCCCCCCCCCCCCCCGAGTGCTCAGCTTTAGCATCCTTATCCCATCGCACTACAAATTCACCTACATACAGTCACTTCCCATTAAGGATCCTTGTCCCACTGCCTTGTTCCATTGGACTGCCATGTTTGTTATCCTATATATAGTAACCCCCCTTAAGGATCCTTCTCTCAATATATGAAACATTTTCTACAGAAGCCTCCCTTTAATTTCCTCTTGAATTTAACAGTTTGACAAGAGCCAGTATGCTAAAACGGTCTAATTTTCTCTCAATGAATTACTTATCAAAATCATAAGTAAACAGGGGTAAACTGTTTCCAATGAACTTAAGTATTTTGGCATTAGCAAAATTATAACGCATCGCCGAATTTAAACAGGTATTAGCGCTATGATGATTTGGCTCACTCACAATACATACAACATCTATAGACAGCAATAAAGAAACTAATCATAATTTAGCGGATTGCATTCAGCTCGAAATTCGCTAAAATTAGAAAACCACAAAAATGAATACGTTAACAGTATATTTATTACTGTGGTAAGGTGTTACTTTTGTAAATGTTACATGCATGCTCAGATTTATTGAAATTGTTGTTCAGCGTAACCGGAAGTTCAGCTTTACTCACTTCCGGTTACTTAACTAAACATCACAAAAAATTAATATAACCGACTAAGTTATCTTTTTTATTTATTTCAGGGCATCCTAAGCATCAATGGTCGAGAAATCTCTCTACATTATGATAATGTTTGTATTTTCGGTTTAAATAAACTGTCTATTCATTAAAGTATTTTAGTTGTTGGTTTAACAATATACATATTTTCATCAAATATTCGTTGTTAACTTTTCATCTTTCCTGAAAGTTTTTGTCTTTCTGCAAATAACAAAAGCTTCTGGTCAGCCTTTTGAAAAGTATTAATTTCTTCATACTTGAAAATTTTCTCAATCAATTTTTCGCCCTTCGAAAGAAAACTCTATATTCGCCTAATATTAATTCGCTATGCAAATTCAGAACATATAGCTCATTTGGTTGAGCATCTGTCTAGATTTAAGAATGTCCCGGATTCGAACCCCGGTCTTGCTGTGCATTTGTCCTGTCCTGTTACAGTTATACATGTGATCAATTATTGTTTTAAGTATTTCGTGTATGCTTTGCAAACGGATATCCGAACCTGGGTTGTACATAGTTGAAAATAAAGTTTATTCTAAGATAAGACCATTTGCGAAGGAATATAGCGGAGCTGGACTCAGTCAATCGTCGGCGACCAGATAGCTCAATTGTTTGAGCATCAGCATAGATTCCGGAAGATCTTGGGTTCGAAACCCGGTCTTGCAGTTTAATATTCCTGTCCCGTTACGTTTACAATAATTACTTTGTCATCGTTATATAAAACAGGTATCGAACCCCAACATTGAATACACGGACAAGTATAAGAGACTTGGCCACAGCATCAGATATGATATTTCCGAGGATGGTTTGTGTCTTATTCAAACTTTGTAAGTGTCTTATTCCATTTTTTTGTACCACGAGGAAAAACTATTTAACGACGTGTTCTCGTTATGTTTTAATTAACCAATGGCTTATTGTTTTAATATTGATGAAAATAATTTGCATTTGAAGAAAGGATTGTCTTTGTAAATTAAGTGAAACATGTCTTTCCCGCTAGCCAGACTCGTGAACACTTATTAGCGATGAACTTTCTTTCTTACTTCTTAATTACACACTCTCACTTTTCCGTTCCAAATTTCCCGTTGTCTCTGTAAACGTTCATTTAATTTTTGTTCACTTAGTCATTGATCAACTGCGTCATAAGTATCATTCACTTTCTACATCACGTAAAATCTCCTTCACATAATATCTTACCATTTAATTGACAATATTGAAATATGGATCGTGCATCCATATAACATAAAACGTTACCGTTTAAACGCTAAATCGTATTCTTGCATCAACAAAAAGATGGGAACACGGAGTCTTCAGTTTTACCATGACGTATTCTAGAGGAATAGAGAGCGTAGATGAGCGTAACCCCTGGATGTCGGGGATGAGGTTTTGTTTGTTGGATTTCCAGTGAAATTTAGGATAGAAGAATTGCGTTGTTAATAACTGCTAATTTGGCGCTTATTATTAAGTGCGCACAGACAGCGCCACCTTATAGAAATCGTTATTTGTTATTACATTGTATAAGCAGAGATATCACAACCGTCACATCACATTCTCCTGGCACTCAAAACAGCCATATATTCCTTGACGTTCGACACTAAAGGCGACTTTATCGATAATCCTCCCGGCGTCAGGACGATGTGGTCTATATAATACCAATAGTGATCAAACAAACAACCGTTATGCTTAACATAAAAATCTAGAATAATTTATAACGGTTTTAACACACACTTTGTGCTTTTCACATGTGTATGTATTCGTTATTCTCTATTACAATAACATCCAAAATGACATATTAGAGTTGCCTCCCTTCGTTCCTGCTACCACCCGCTGTGATGCAGCAGCCGAAGCGAGCGTGTGCACCCTTTTCACGACCGCCATGGTGACAATATGGCTCACTGTCAGCTCACATCTCCGACAGGCGCCGGCGATCGATCGTTCTAGTGGGGAGACAAGCACAACCCTCCGTTACTCTGGAGCGCACGTGCTTTACAATGCATGAAGTAGCTGAACTTTCAGGTCCTAGTTTCATCTCTCTGTCAAGTGTTCTGCAGTTTTCTTAGAAATGGAATTACTATCGTTGATAAATTGATTGCTATCTTAGCTGACGTGGAGTATGCGTTTGTTGTGGCTCGGTAGCAGAGCATTTGTGTATTTATACCAATGTCTGAAGATCGGGTTATCGTGGAGAGGGCGACACCGAATATAAGGAGATTTATTCAGTTTTGTTTTGTCTGTGATTTACGTGCACAGCGCGAGCTATGATGGCGTCGAGATCGTCAACCGGGAGTCTGTCGTCTGCTCATTTGGCGCCAAATCTACCGGATTTCCAGCCATGACAGTGGAAATCCAGCACTGGAGTGAAGGTAGGTATCAAACGTCACATCACGTGTGTCAAACACGTCACATCACGTGCTCTAAATATGACGTCATTGTCTAGTGAATCTTACGTGTTTCCCATGTCATGCAATACGTGTTTTAGCTAGCATAGTTTAGTGTGTAGTTCCATGTCTGTTACGATACTGGTGTTGCATTGGTGCTGTTGAATTGCGTCATAATAGTAACATGGTGATCGGTTTGATTTGTTGTTGCTATTAATAGCTATGATCATTTAAGGACGTGTCAGGTTTTGCTAAAAATTATCGATACCTGACAAACTGCTTCAATGTCCTCGAACTCGCAACCGCGTGGTTAATCGAGGGCTAGTGGTAGTGGAATGTCAGACCCGGAACCACTTGGCCTCTGCGGCCCTCTGTGGCCCTCCGCGGTACTGTCAGGACCGTAATTAGATCATACATCACTGACAAACACCAAGGGTGAATATATTGTGTCTACCTGAACCAACCACAAAGCACCCTATAGTAAATACAATTAAAAAGCAGTGGAACACACCCCACGAGGAACCTTCTAATGTCAAGTTTACGTAAGAAATGCGGGGAGGTTCAACCTGTCAATAATGTAAAATATAGATATGATGATAAAACTATCTACATCAAAAAATAAAACCAACCACAACGTAACAGTACATGTATCAGGTAAGCATACCTCCTTGGTCCTAATAGGAACTGATGATCGAGTGAAAGTGTACCTGTGTAATGCCTGCCTAAACATTTGTGGTAATGCTACATGTACCTCTTATTCCAGGTACATCCACCTCGTTTATCAAGGAAATCTACCTACATTTAAAAGTCATCTGGTAAATCTACAAACATATATGAAGTTAACCTACCAACATATATCAGGTAAACCTACCCACATATACCAGGTAAACCTACCAACATATAACAGGTAAACCTACCAACATATATCAGGTAAACCTACCTACTTATATCAGGTTAACCTACCCACATATATCAGGTAAACCTACCAACATATATCAGGTTAACCTACCCACATATAACAGGTAAACCTACCAACATATCACAGGTAAACCTACCAACATATATCAGGTAAACCTACCTACTTATATCAGGTTAACCTACCCACATATATCAGGTAAACCTACCCACATATATCAGGTAAACCTACCCACATATATCAGGTAAACTTACCCACATATATCAGGTAAACCTACCCACATACAACAGGTAAACCCACCCACATATATCAGGTAAACCTACCCACATATATCAGTTAAACCTACCTACATATATCAGGTAAACCTACCCTCATATATCAGGTAAACCTACACATATATATCAGGTAAACCTACCTACTTATATCTTATATCCGGTAAACCTACCCACATATACCAGGTAAACCTACCAACATAAATCAGGTAAACCTACCAACATAAATCAGGTAAACCTACCTACTTATATCAGGTTAACCTACCCACATATATCAGGTAACCCTACACACATATATCAGGTAAACCTACCTATATATATCAGGAAAACCTACCCACATATATCTGATAAACCTATCCACATATATCATGTAAACCTACCCACATATATCAGGTAAACCTACCCACATATATCAGGTAAACCTACCAACATATATCAGGTAAACCTACCCACATATATCAGGTAAACCTACCCACATATAACAGGTAAACCTACCCACATATATCAGGTAAACCTACCCACATATAACAGGTAAACCTACCCACATATATCAGGTAAACCTACCCACATATATCAGAAAACATGACCTCTATTTATATCAAGTAAACCTAACTACATATAAAAATCATCTGATAAATCTACACACATATGAGGTTAACCTACCAACATTTATTAGGTAAACTTACCTATATATATCAGGAAAACCTACTCACATTAATCAGGTAAACCTACCCACATATATCAGGTAAACGTACCACATATCAGGTAAAAATTCCCACATATAACAGGTAAACCTACCCACATATATCAGGTAACCCTACACACATATATCAGGTAAACCTACCCACATATATCAGGTAAACCTACCCACATATATCAGGTAAACCTAACCACATATAACAGGTAAACCTACCCACATATATCAGGTAAACCTACCCACATATATCAGGTAAACCTACCAACATATATCAGGTTACCCTCCCACTTATATCAGGTAAACGTACCCACATCTAACAGGTCAACCTACCCACATATAACAGGTAAACCTACCCACATATATCAGGTAAACCTACCAACATATATCAGGTAAACCTACCTTCATATATCAGGTAAGCCTACCGACATATATCAGGTAAACGTACCACATATCAGGTAAACCTACCCACATATATCAGGTAAACCTACCCACATATAACAGGTAAACCTACCCACATATATCAGGTAAACCTACGTATATATATCAGGAAAACCTACCCACATTAATCAGGTAAACATTCCCACATATAACAGGTAAACCTACCCACATTAATCAGGTAAACATTCCCACATATAACAGGTAAACCTACGTATATATATCAGGTAAACCTACCCACATATATCAGGTAAACATTCCCACATATAACAGGTAAACCTACCCACATATATCAGGTAAACCTACCCACATATATCAGGTAAACCTACGTATATATATCAGGAAAACCTACCCACATTAATCAGGTAAACCTACCCACATGTATCAGGTAAACCTACCCACATATATCAGGTAAACCTACCCACATATATCAGGTAAACGTACCAACATATATCAGGTAAACCTACCCACATATATCAGGTAAACCTACCCACATATATCAGGTAAACGTACCAACATATATCAGGTAAACCTACCCACATATATCAGGTAAACCTACCCACATATATCAGGTAAACCTACCCACATATATCAGGTAAACCTACCCACATATATCAGGTAAACGTACCAACATATATCAGGTAAACCTACCCACATATATCAGGTAAACCTACCCACATATATCAGGTAAACCTACCCACATATATCAGGTAAACCTACCCACATATATCAGGTAAACCTACCCACATATAACAGGTAAACGTACCACATATATCAGGTAAACCTACCCACATATATCAGGTAAACCTACCCACATATATCAGGTAAACCTACCCACATATATCAGGTAAACATTCCCACATATATCAGGTTACCCTACCAACATATATCAGGCAAACGTACCCACATATAACAGGTCAACCTACCCAAATATATCAGGTAAACTAGCCCTCATATATCAGGTTAACCTACCCACATATACCAGGTAAAACCTTCTATTTATAAAGCGGTTACCTATCCTCATATAACAGGGTAAACCTACCCTCATATATCAGGTAAACTTACCCACATATATCAGGTAAACCTGCCCACATATATCAGGTAAACCTACCCACATATATCAGGTGAACCAACCCACATTTATCAGTTAAACGTACCCACATATAACAGGTAAACCTACCCGCATATAACAGGTAAACTTACCCATTGATAACAGGTAAACCTTCCCACATATAATAGTAAACCTACCCACATATATCGTTCACAAACATGTAATTAATGAAAAATAATGCGAGAAAGATTTCCAGGAAAAAAGCAGGCATATAAATTGTCAAAATAAACCAAAACAAACGAGCAAAAAATAAACAAGCTCACGGAAAAATTAATCGTCACATCAGATCCCGCATTGTGTACTTCATGGAGGGAAGGTTGGAATAGCAAATATGAAAAGTCGGTCATGTGGAGCGCGGGCAGGAGAGGGTTCGGTATAACGACAAGAGCATGTGGGGTGGGGCTAGGAGAAGGCTTGGTGTAACGACAAGAACATGTGGGGCGGGGCAGGAGAGGGTTCGGTATAACGACAAGAACATGTGGGGTGGGGCTAGGAGAAGGCTTGGTATAACGACAAGAATATGTGGGGCGGGGACAGGAGAGGGTTCGGTATAACGACAACAACATGAGGGGTGGGGCTAGGAGAGGGTTTGGTATAACGACAAGGACATGTGGGGCGGGACAGGAGAGGGTTCGGTATAACGACAAGAACATGTTGGGTGGGGACAGGAGAGGATTCGATATAACGACAAGAACATGTGGGGTGGGGACAGGAGAGGGTTCGGTATAACGACAAGAATATGTGGGATGGGGACAGGAGAGGGTTCGGTATAACGACAAGAACATGTGGGGTGGGGACAGGAGAGGGTTCGGTGTAACGACAAGAACATGTGGGGTGGGGACAGGAGAGGTTCGGTATAACGACAAGGACATGTGGGGCGGGGACAGGAGAGGGTTCGGAATAACGACAAGAACATGTGGGGTGGGGACAGGGGAGGGTTCGATGTAACGACAAGGACATGTGGGGTGGGGACAGGGGAGGGTTCGGTGTAACGACACGGACATGTGGGATGGGGACAGGAGAGGGTTCGGTGTAACGACACAGACATGTGGGGTGGGGACAGGAGAGGGTTCGATGTAACGACAAGGACATGTGTGGCAGGGACAGGGGAGGGTTTGATGTAACGACAAGGACATGTGGGGTGGGGACAGGGGAGGGTTCGGTGAAACGACACAGACATGGGGGGTGGGGACAGGGGAGGGTTCGGTGTAACGACACAGACATGTGGGGTGGGGACAGGGGAGGGTTCGATGTAACGACAAGGACATGTGGGGTGGGGACAGGGGAGGGTTAAATGTAACGACAGGGACATGTGGGGTGGGGACAGGAGAGGGTTCGGTGTAACAACACGAACATGTGGGGCAGGAACAGGAGAGGGTTCGGTGTAACGACAAGGACATGTTGACGGTGACAGGAGAGGGTTCGGTGTAACGACAAGAGGACATGTTGACGGTGACAGGAGAGGGTTTGGTGTAACGACACGGACATGTGGGGTGGGGACAGGAGAGGGCTCGGTGTAACGACAATGACATGTTGACGGTGACAGGAGAGGGTTCGGTGTAACGACAAGAGGACATGTTGACGGGGACAGGAGAGGGCTCGGTGTAAAGACAAGGACATGTGGGGCGGGACAGGGGAAGGGTCGGTGTAACGAAACAGACATGTTGGGTGGGGACAGGAGAGGGGTCGGTGTAACGACAAGGACATGTGGGGCGGGGCCAGGGGAGGGGTCGTTGTAACGACAAGGACATGTGGGGCGGGGCCAGGGGAGGGGTCGGTGTAACGACAAGGACATGTGGGGCGGGGACAGGGGAGGGTTCGGTGTAACGACAAGGACATATGGGGCGGGGCCAGGGGAGGGGTCGGTGTAACGACAAGGACATGTGGGGTGGGAACAGGAGAGGGCTCTGTGTAACCCCTCTCCTGGCCCTGCCCCACATGTCCTTGTCGTTACCCCAACCCCTCCCCTGGCCCCATGAGGGGTGGGGCTAGGAGAGGGTTTTGGTATAACGACAAGGATATGTGGGGCGGGACAGGAGAGGGTTCGGTATAACGACAAGAACATGTTGGGTGGGGACAGGAGAGGGTTTGATATAACGACAAGAACATGTGGGGTGGGGACAGGGGAGGGTTCGATGTAACGACAAGGACATGTGGGGCGGGGACAGGGGAGGGTTCGATGTAACGACAAGGACATGTGGGGTGGGGACAGGGGAGGGTTCGGTATAACGACAAGAACATGTGGGGCGGGGACAGGGGAGGGTTCGATGTAACGACAAGGACATGGGGGGTGGGGACAGGGGAAGGTTCGGTGTAACGACACAGACATGTGGGGTGGGGACAGGGGAGGGTTCGATGTAACGACACAGACATGTGGGGTGGGGACAGGGGAGGGTTCGGTATAACGACAAGAACATGTGGGGCGGGGACAGGGGAGGGTTCGATGTAACGACAAGAACATGTGGGGTGGGGACAGGGGAGGGTTCGGTGTAACGACACAGACATGTGGGGTGGGGACAGGGGAGGGTTCGATGTAACGACACAGACATGTGGGGTGGGGACAGGGGAGGGTTCGATGTAACGACACGGACATGTGGGGTGGGGACAGGAGAGGGTTCGGTGTAACGACAAGGACATGTTGAGGGGTCTTTGTAACTGAAAGGATATGTGGGGCGGGGCCAGGGGAGGGGTCGGTGTAACGACAAGGACATGTTGGGCGGGGACAGGGGAGGGTTCGGTGTAACGACAAGGACATATTGGGCGGGGCCAGGAGAGGGGTCTTTGTAACTGAAAGGATATGTGGGGTGGGGACAGGAGAGGGTTCGATGTAACGACACGGACATGTGGGGCAGGAACAGGAGAGGATTCGGTGTAACGACAAGGACATGTTGACGGTGACAGGAGAGGGTTCGGTGTAACGACAAGAGGACATGTTGACGGTGACAGGAGAGGGTTCGGTGTAACGACACGGACATGTGGGGCGGGACAGGGGAGGGGTCGGTGTAACGACAAGGACATGTTGACGGGGACAGGAGAGGGCTCGGTGTAACGACACGGACATGTGGGGCGGGGCTAGGAGATGGGTCGGTGTAACGACATGGATATGTGGGGCGGGGCCAGGAGAGGGGTCGGTGTAACGACAAGGACATGTGGGGCGGGGCCAGGAGAGGGTTCGGTGTAACGACACGGACATGTGGGGCGGGTCCAGGAGAGGGGTCGTTGTAACGACAAGGACATGTTGGGCAGGGACAGGCAAGGGGTCTTTGTAACTGAAAGGACATGTGGGGCGGGGCCAGGGGAGGGGTTGGGGTAACGACAAGGACATGTGGGGCGGGGACAGGAAAGGGGTCGTTGTAACGACAAGGACATGTGGGGCGGGGACAGGAAAGGGGTCGTTGTAACGACAAGGACATGTGGGGCGGGGCCAGGAGAGGGTTCGGTGTAACGACACGGACATGTGGGGTGGGGACAGGGGAGGGTTCGATGTAACGACAAGAACATGTGGGGTGGGGACAGGGGAGGGTTAAATGTAACGACAGGGACATGTGGGGTGGTGACAGGAGAGGGTTCGGTGTAACAACACGAACATGTGGGGCAGGAACAGGAGAGGGTTCGGTGTAACGACAAGGACATGTTGACGGTGACAGGAGAGGGTTCGGTGTAACGACAAGAGGACATGTTGACGGTGACAGGAGAGGGTTTGGTGTAACGACACGGACATGTGGGGTGGGGACAGGAGAGGGCTCGGTGTAACGACAATGACATGTTGACGGTGACAGGAGAGGGTTCGGTGTAACGACAAGAGGACATGTTGACGGGCACAGGAGAGGGCTCGGTGTAAAGACAAGGACATGTGGGGCGGGACAGGGGAAGGGTCGGTGTAACGAAACAGACATGTTGGATGGGGACAGGAGAGGGGTCGGTGTAACGACAAGGACATGTGGGGCGGGGCCAGGGGAGGGGTCGTTGTAACGACAAGGACATGTGGGGCGGGGCCAGGGGAGGGGTCGGTGTAACGACAAGGACATGTGGGGTGGGGACAGGGGAGGGTTCGGTGTAACGACAAGGACATATGGGGCGGGGCCAGGGGAGGGGTCGGTGTAACGACAAGGACATGTGGGGTGGGAACAGGAGAGGGCTCTGTGTAACCCCTCTCCTGGCCCTGCCCCACATGTCCTTGTCGTTACCCCAACCCCTCCCCTGGCCCCATCAGGGGTGGGGCTAGGAGAGGGTTTTGGTATAACGACAAGGATATGTGGGGCGGGACAGGAGAGGGTTCGGTATAACGACAAGAACATGTTGGGTGGGGACAGGAGAGGGTTTGATATAACGACAAGAACATGTGGGGTGGGGACAGGGGAGGGTTCGATGTAACGACAAGGACATGTGGGGCGGGGACAGGGGAGGGTTCGATGTAACGACAAGGACATGGGGGGTGGGGACAGGGGAGGGTTCGGTATAACGACAAGAACATGTGGGGCAGGGACAGGGGAGGGTTCGATGTAACGACAAGGACATGGGGGGTGGGGACAGGGGAAGGTTCGGTGTAACGACACAGACATGTGGGGTGGGGACAGGGGAGGGTTCGATGTAACGACACAGACATGTGGGGTGGGGACAGGGGAGGGTTCGGTATAACGACAAGAACATGTGGGGCGGGGACAGGGGAGGGTTCGATGTAACGACAAGAACATGTGGGGTGGGGACAGGGGAGGGTTCGGTGTAACGACACAGACATGTGGGGTGGGGACAGGGGAGGGTTCGATGTAACGACACAGACATGTGGGGTGGGGACAGGGGAGGGTTCGATGTAACGACACGGACATGTGGGGTGGGGACAGGAGAGGGTTCGGTGTAACGACAAGGACATGTTGAGGGGTCTTTGTAACTGAAAGGATATGTGGGGCGGGGCCAGGGGAGGGGTCGGTGTAACGACAAGGACATGTTGGGCGGGGACAGGGGAGGGTTCGGTGTAACGACAAGGACATATTGGGCGGGGCCAGGAGAGGGGTCTTTGTAACTGAAAGGATATGTGGGGTGGGGACAGGAGAGGGTTCGATGTAACGACACGGACATGTGGGGCAGGAACAGGAGAGGATTCGGTGTAACGACAAGGACATGTTGACGGTGACAGGAGAGGGTTCGGTGTAACGACAAGAGGACATGTTGACGGTGACAGGAGAGGGTTCGGTGTAACGACACGGACATGTGGGGCGGGACAGGGGAGGGGTCGGTGTAACGACAAGGACATGTTGACGGGGACAGGAGAGGGCTCGGTGTAACGACACGGACATGTGGGGCGGGGCTAGGAGATGGGTCGGTGTAACGACATGGATATGTGGGGCGGGGCCAGGAGAGGGGTCGGTGTAACGACAAGGACATGTGGGGCGGGGCCAGGAGAGGGTTCGGTGTAACGACACGGACATGTGGGGCGGGTCCAGGAGAGGGGTCGTTGTAACGACAAGGACATGTTGGGCAGGGACAGGCAAGGGGTCTTTGTAACTGAAAGGACATGTGGGGCGGGGCCAGGGGAGGGGTTGGGGTAACGACAAGGACATGTGGGGCGGGGACAGGAAAGGGGTCGTTGTAACGACAAGGACATGTGGGGCGGGGACAGGAAAGGGGTCGTTGTAACGACAAGGACATGTGGGGCGGGGCCAGGAGAGGGTTCGGTGTAACGACACGGACATGTGGGGTGGGGACAGGGGAGGGTTCGATGTAACGACAAGAACATGTGGGGTGGGGACAGGGGAGGGTTAAATGTAACGACAGGGACATGTGGGGTGGTGACAGGAGAGGGTTCGGTGTAACAACACGAACATGTGGGGCAGGAACAGGAGAGGGTTCGGTGTAACGACAAGGACATGTTGACGGTGACAGGAGAGGGTTCGGTGTAACGACAAGAGGACATGTTGACGGTGACAGGAGAGGGTTTGGTGTAACGACACGGACATGTGGGGTGGGGACAGGAGAGGGCTCGGTGTAACGACAATGACATGTTGACGGTGACAGGAGAGGGTTCGGTGTAACGACAAGAGGACATGTTGACGGGCACAGGAGAGGGCTCGGTGTAAAGACAAGGACATGTGGGGCGGGACAGGGGAAGGGTCGGTGTAACGAAACAGACATGTTGGGTGGGGACAGGAGAGGGGTCGGTGTAACGACAAGGACATGTGGGGCGGGGCCAGGGGAGGGGTCGTTGTAACGACAAGGACATGTGGGGCGGGGCCAGGGGAGGGGTCGGTGTAACGACAAGGACATTTGGGGCGGGGACAGGGGAGGGTTCGGTGTAACGACAAGGACATATGGGGCGGGGCCAGGGGAGGGGTCGGTGTAACGACAAGGACATGTGGGGTGGGAACAGGAGAGGGCTCTGTGTAACCCCTCTCCTGGCCCTGCCCCACATGTCCTTGTCGTTACCCCAACCCCTCCCCTGGCCCCATCAGGGGTGGGGCTAGGAGAGGGTTTTGGTATAACGACAAGGATATGTGGGGCGGGACAGGAGAGGGTTCGGTATAACGACAAGAACATGTTGGGTGGGGACAGGAGAGGGTTTGATATAACGACAAGAACATGTGGGGTGGGGACAGGGGAGGGTTCGATGTAACGACAAGGACATGTGGGGCGGGGACAGGGGAGGGTTCGATGTAACGACAAGGACATGGGGGGTGGGGACAGGGGAGGGTTCGGTATAACGACAAGAACATGTGGGGCAGGGACAGGGGAGGGTTCGATGTAACGACAAGGACATGGGGGGTGGGGACAGGGGAAGGTTCGGTGTAACGACACAGACATGTGGGGTGGGGACAGGGGAGGGTTCGATGTAACGACACAGACATGTGGGGTGGGGACAGGGGAGGGTTCGGTATAACGACAAGAACATGTGGGGCGGGGACAGGGGAGGGTTCGATGTAACGACAAGAATATGTGGGGTGGGGACAGGGGAGGGTTCGGTGTAACGACACAGACATGTGGGGTGGGAACAGGGGAGGGTTCGATGGAACGACACAGACATGTGGGGTGGGGACAGGGGAGGGTTCGATGTAACGACACGGACATGTGGGGTGGGGACAGGAGAGGGTTCGGTGTAACGACAAGGACATGTTGAGGGGTCTTTGTAACTGAAAGGATATGTGGGGCGGGGCCAGGGGAGGGGTCGGTGTAACGACAAGGACATGTTGGGCGGGGACAGGGGAGGGTTCGGTGTAGCGACAAGATATATTGGGCGGGGCCAGGAGAGGGGTCTTTGTAACTGAAAGGATATGTGGGGTGGGGACAGGAGAGGGTTCGATGTAACGACACGGACATGTGGGGCAGGAACAGGAGAGGATTCGGTGTAACGACAAGGACATGTTGACGGTGACAGGAGAGGGTTCGGTGTAACGACAAGAGGACATGTTGACGGTGACAGGAGAGGGTTCGGTGTAACGACACGGACATGTGGGGCGGGACAGGTGAGGGGTCGGTATAACGACAATGACATGTTGACGGGGACAGGAGAGGGCTCGGTGTAACGACACGGACATGTGGGGCGGGGCTAGGAGATGGGTCGGTGTAACGACATGGATATGTGGGGCGGGGCCAGGAGAGGGGTCGGTGTAACGACAAGGACATGTGGGGCGGGGCCAGGAGAGGGTTCGGTGTAACGACACGGACATGTGGGGCGGGTCCAGGAGAGGGGTCGTTGTAACGACAAGGACATGTTGGGCAGGGACAGGCAAGGGGTCTTTGTAACTGAAAGGACATGTGGGGCGGGGCCAGGGAAGGGGTTGGGGTAACGACAAGGACATGTGGGGCGGGGACAGGAAAGGGGTCGTTGTAACGACAAGGACATGTGGGGCGGGGACAGGAAAGGGGTCGTTGTAACGACAAGGACATGTGGGGCGGGGCCAGGAGAGGGTTCGGTGTAACGACACGGACATGTGGGGCAGGGCCAGGGGAGGGGTCGGTGTAACGACAAGGACATGTTGGGCGGGGACAGGGGAGGGTTCGGTGTAACGACAAGATATATTGGGCGGGGCCAGGAGAGGGGTCTTTGTAACTGAAAGGATATGTGGGGTGGGGACAGGAGAGGGTTCGATGTAACGACACGGACATGTGGGGCAGGAACAGGAGAGGATTCGGTGTAACGACAAGGACATGTTGACGGTGACAGGAGAGGGTTCGGTGTAACGACAAGAGGACATGTTGACGGTGACAGGAGAGGGTTCGGTGTAACGACACGGACATGTGGGGCGGGACAGGTGAGGGGTCGGTATAACGACAATGACATGTTGACGGGGACAGGAGAGGGCTCGGTGTAACGACACGGACATGTGGGGCGGGGCTAGGAGATGGGTCGGTGTAACGACATGGATATGTGGGGCGGGGCCAGGAGAGGGGTCGGTGTAACGACAAGGACATGTGGGGCGGGGCCAGGAGAGGGTTCGGTGTAACGACACGGACATGTGGGGCGGGTCCAGGAGAGGGGTCGTTGTAACGACAAGGACATGTTGGGCAGGGACAGGCAAGGGGTCTTTGTAACTGAAAGGACATGTGGGGCGGGGCCAGGGAAGGGGTTGGGGTAACGACAAGGACATGTGGGGCGGGGACAGGAAAGGGGTCGTTGTAACGACAAGGACATGTGGGGCGGGGACAGGAAAGGGGTCGTTGTAACGACAAGGACATGTGGGGCGGGGCCAGGAGAGGGTTCGGTGTAACGACACGGACATGTGGGGCAGGGCCAGGGGAGGGGTTGGGGTAACGACAAGGACATGTGGGGCGGGGACAGGAAAGGGGTCGTTGTAACGACAAGGACATGTGGGGCGGGGCCAGGAGAGGGTTCGGTGTAACGACACGGACGTGTGGGGCGGGGCCAGGGGAGGGGTCGGTGTAACGACAAGGACATGTAGGGTGGGAACAGGAGAGGGCTCTGTGTAACGATACGGACATGTGGGGTGGGGACAGGAGAGGGGTTGGTGTAACGATACGGACGTGTGGGGCGGGACCAGGGGAGGGGTTGGGGTAACGACAAGAACATGTGGGGCGGGGACAGGAAAGGGGTCGTTGTAACGACAAGGACATGTGGGGCGGGGCCAGGAGAGGGTTCGGTGTAACGACACGGACATGTGGGGCGGGGCCAGGGGAGGGGTTGGGGTAACGACAAGAACATGTGGGGCGGGGACATGAGAGGGGTCGTTGTAACGACAAGGACATGTAGGGCGGGGACATGAGGGGGGTCGTTGTAACGACAAAGACATGTTGGGAGGGGACAGAAGAGGGTTAGTGTAACGACATAGACATGTGGGGCGGGGCCAGGAGAGGGGTCGTTGTAACGACAAGGATATGTGAGGCGGGGCCAGAGGAGGGGTCGTTGTAACGACAAGAACATGTGGAGCGGGGCCAGGGGGAGGGGTCGATGTAACGACTAGACATGGGGGGTGGGGACATAGGAGGGTTCGGTGTAACGACAAGAACATGTGGGGTGGGGACAGGGGAGGGTTCGATGTAACGACACAGACATGTGGGGTGGGGACAGGGGAGGGTTCGGTATAACGACAAGAACATGTGGGGCGGGGACAGGGGAGGGTTCGATGTAACGACACAGACGTGTGGGGTGGGGACAGGGGAGGGTTCGGTATAACGACAAGAACATGTGGGGCGGGGACAGGGGAGGATTCGATGTAACGACAAGGACATGTGGGGTGGGGACAGGGGAGGGTTCGATGTAACGACACGGACCTGTGGGGTGGGGACAGGAGAGGGTTCGGTGTAACGACAAGGACATGTTGACGGTGACAGGAGAGGGTTCGGTGTAACGACAAGGACATGTGGGGTGGGGACAGGGGAGGGTTCGATGTAACGACAAGGACATGTGGGGTGGGGACAGGAGAGGGTTCGGTGTAACGACAAGGACATGTTGAGGGGTCTTTGTAACTGAAAGGATATGTGGGGCGGGGACAGGGGAGGGTTCGGTGTAACGACAAGGACACATTGGGCGGGGCCAGGAGAGGGGTCTTTGTAACTGAAAGGATATGTGGGGTGAGGACAGGAGAGGGTTCGGTGTAACGACAAGGACATGTTGACGGTGACAGGAGAGGGTTCGGTGTAACGACACGGACATGTTGACGGGGACAGGAGAGTGTCGGTGTAACGACAAGGACATGTTGGGCGGGGCCAGGAGAGGGGTCTTTGTAACTGAAAGGATATGTGGGGTGGGGACAGGAGAGGGTTCGATGTTACGACACGGACATGTGGGGCAGGAACAGGAGAGGGTTCGGTGTAACGACAAGAGTACATGTTGACGGTGACAGGAGAGGGTTCGGTGTAACGACACGGACATGTTGACGGGGACAGGAGAGTGTCGGTGTAACGACAAGGACATGTTGACGGTGACAGGAGAGGGTTCGGTGTAACGACACGGACATGTGGGGCGGGACAGGTGAGGGGTCGGTGTAACGACAATGACATGTTGACGAGGACAGGAGAGGGCTCGGTGTAACGACACGGACATGTGGGGCGGGACAGGGGAGGGGTCGGTGTAATGACACAGACATGTGGGGTGGGGACAGGAGAGGGGTCGGTGTAACGACAAGGACATGTGGGGCGGGGCCAGGGGAGGGGTCGGTGTAACGACAAGGACATGTGGGGCGGGGCCAGGGGAAGGGTCGGTGTAACGACAAGGACATGTGGGACGGGGACAGGGGAGGGTTCGGTGTAACGACAAGGACATATGGGGCGGGGCCAGGGGAGGGGTCGGTGTAACGACAAGGACATGTAGGGTGGGAACAGGAGAGGGCTCTGTGTAACGATACGGACATGTGGGGTGGGGACAGGAGAGGGGTCGGTGTAACGATACGGACATGTGGGGCGGGGCTAGGAGATGGGTCGGTGTAACGACAAGGATATGTGGGGCGGGGCCAGGGGAGGGGTCGGTGTAACGACAAGGACATGTGGGGCGGGGACAGGGGAGGGTTCGGTGTAACGACAAGGACATATGGGGCGGGGCCAGGAGAGGGGTCTTTGTAACTGAAAGGATATGTGGGGTGGGAACAGGAGAGGGGTCGGTGTAACGACACGGACGTGTGGGGCAGGGCCAGGGGAGGGGTTGAAGTAACGACAAGGACATGTAGGGCGGGGACAGGAAAGGGGTCGTTGTAACGACAAGGACATGTGGGGCGGGGCCAGGAGAGGGTTCGGTGTAACGACACGGACATGTGGGGCGGGGCCAGGGGAGGGGTTGGGGTAACGACAAGGACATGTGGGGCGGGGACATGAGAGGGGTCGTTGTAACGACAAGGACATGTAGGGCGGGGACATGAGGGGGGTCGTTGTAACGACAAGGACATGTTGGGCGGGGACAGAAGAGGGTTAGTGTAACGACATAGACATGTGGGGCGGGGCCAGGAGAGGGGTCGTTGTAACGACAAGGATATGTGGGGCGGGGCCAGGGGAGGGGTCGTTGTAACGACAAGAACATGTGGGGCGGGGCCAGGGGAGGGGTCGTTGTAACGACAAGGATATGTGGGGCGGGGCCAGGGGAGGGTTCGTTGTAACGACAAGAACATGTGGGGCGGGGCCAGGAGAGGGGTCGTTGTAACGACAAGGATATGTGGGGCGGGGCCAGGGGAGGGGTCGTTGTAACGACAAGAACATGTGGGGCGGGGCCAGGAGAGTGGTCGTTGTAACGACAAGGACATGTGGGGCGGGGACAGGCAAGGGGTCGGTTTACGACACGGACATGTGGTACGGGGCAGGAAAGGGGTTGGGGTAACGACAAGAACATGTAGGGCGGTTCTAGGAGAGGGGTCGTTGTAACGACAGGGACGGGTAGGGCGGGGACAGGAGAGAGTTCGGTGTAACGACAAGGACATGTGGGGCGGGGACAGAAGAGGTCGGTGTAACGGCAAGGAGATGTTTGGCGGGGACAGGAGAGGGAGAGAGGATCAGCATTCTGTGTAGGGTAGAACTAACTGTCGGAGGGACGTCGGTGTTACGTGTAGTGTCTAGGATTTGTAGTATGTGTTAGAATTGGATCGATAATCAGCATGGCAGTGTAAACCAACTTTAAGATATCGATTCAACCTTACGTACTAAGTACCTTTACTCTAATAAACACTCTTAAATTCTCTCCCAGTATTCTCGATATCTGTAATGCGTGCTTATTTTAAATTGCTGATATAATGTTACGCAGCTTTTAGGATAATATTTCAGCGATTGTTTTCTCCTCGGCGAATCGTCATGTATGTGCTTTCGCTGGCGATTACAAATAAAATTCCTTCTTAACTGAAAGGAGCATCTTTCATATATAATATAGTTACTCTGTAATAGTAATGCTATGGACATGGCCTAAAGACTCGTGACATATTAAATTATTGAAAATAATAGATTCCATATTTCATCGGCACTCGTGTAATATTCTCTTATTATCTTCATTTAATGGAATGTGTTAATCAGTTTCTGACAGTGAAAGTGACTTTTGATCTGCTCTTCTGTGGACCGCAGAATGAAAACGCAAATGTATCCAAATTCAATCAAAGTTAACTTTCTTCGTTATAATGTGTAGAAATAAATAAGAAATGAGCTTCTTTTCCAATCGAACTAGTATCATGTGGTGGCGCATGTTTTTATTTGCTTCCTCTACAATTTATCTGCTTGCTCCCGTGTGGTATCACCATTTCCCTTACAACGCTAAGTGGCTTGCGGTTAGCATCTAAGGGGAATTACACCTTTCGCACTACTGTACATAAGAATATTACTTTTAAAAGCAATCTTGCGATTAAGATCGTTGAGAGACCGTCTGTTTGAAAATGTCAACATGCATCCCTCTGGTGGTTGAAATAAAAACAAAACCATAATCCGAACTCAAAATCGATTAAACTAGGGGCGAAATATGAACAAGGGAAAGATCTACACGAAAACTCTTGAAAATCACTAAAGAATCGGATTTCCCGGAAGATTAAGCGTCTTCTGCTTCATCAACGACACCCGCCTTATACTCACATCCTCAAAGTGAGAACTGAGGCGTCATTCTCAACAACATCAAGAAGGCATACAAAAACGACCACCTTCGTAGCATACAAAGGAACATAATAATTCTCCATTAAACATAGGCTTCATTTAACTCGATTATTTGTTATATGTTGATGTTTATTTTCTTAGATGCCCCACTACATTGTGTGGTTTTTAGGTCATCTGACCCAAAGGGTCAAGATGACCTATAGTTACCGTGCTTCGTCCGTCGTCGTGCGCCGTGCGCCGTCCGTAAACTTTTCACATTTCAAACTTCTTCTCAAGTTCTACCAATGGGAATAAGCTGAAACTTAGCTGAAATGATCCTGAGATGGTCATGACCAAGTGTTGTTATTTTTCGGGTCGGTCCGAAATCCAAGATGGCCGCCATAGCCACCATCTTGAAAAACACATTTTCAACTTCTTCTCAAGTTCTACCAGTGGGAATAAGCTGAAACTTAGCTGAAATGATCCTGAGATGGTCCTGACCAAGTGTTGTTATTTTTCGGGTCGGTCCGAAATCCAAGATGGCCGCCATAGCCGACATCTTGAAAAACACATATTAAACTTCTTCTACAGTTCCACTGGTACCTGTGAGCTGAAAATTGGTAGGGATGTTCAGGAAGGGCAGCCCATAAAATGTTGTTATTTTTCGGGTCCGAAAAACTCTCGACATTTGTGCCATAGCGGCCATTTTGTGACATGATTGCGCAATCACTGTTTTCCTGAACAACACCTATTTTAATCTTCTTCTTAAGTTCTACCACTGGGATTAAGCTGAAACTTGGCTGAAATGATCCTGAGATAGTCCTGACCAAGTGTTGTTATTTTTCGGGTCGGTCCGAAATCCAAGATGGCCGCCAGAGCCGCCATCTTGAAAAACACATTTTCAACTTCTTCTCAAGTTCTACCAGTGGGAATAAGCTGAAACTTAGCTGAAATGATCCTGAGATGGTCCTGACCAAGTGTTGTTATTTTTCGGGTCGGTCCGAAATCCAAGATGGCCGCCATAGCCGACATCTTGAAAAACACATATTAAACTTCTTCTACAGTTCCACTGGTACCTGTGAGCTGAAAATTGGTAGGGATGTTCAGGAGGGCAGCCCATAAAATGTTGTTATTTTTCGGGTCCGAAAAACTCTCGACATTTGTGCCATGGCGGCCATTTTGTGACATGATTGCGCAATCACTGTTTTCCTGAACAACACCTATTTTAAACTTCTTCTTAAGTTCTACCACTGGGATTAAGCTGAAACTTGGCTGAAATGATCCTGAGATAGTCCTGACCAAGTGTTGTTATTTTTCGGGTCGGTCCGAAATCCAAGATGGCCACCAGAGCCGCCATCTTGAAAAACACATTTTCAACTTCTTCTCAAGTTCTACCAGTGGGATTAAGATGAAACTTAGCTGAAATGATCCTGAGATGGTCCTGACCAAGTGTTGTTATTTTTCGGGTCGGTCCGAAATCCAAGATGGCCGCCATATTCGACATCTTGAAAAACACATATTAAACTTCTTCTACAGTTCCACTGGTACCTGTGAGCTGAAAATTGGTAGGGATGTTCAGGAAGGGCAGCCCATAAAATGTTGTTATTTTTCGGGTCCGAAAAACTCTCGACATTTGTGCCGTGGCGGCCATTTTGTGACATGATTGCGCAATCACTGTTTTCCTGAACAACACCTATTTTAAACTTCTTCTTAAGTTCTACCACTGGGATTAAGCTGAAACTTGGCTGAAATGATCCTGAGATAGTCCTGACCAAGTGTTGTTATTTTTCGGGTCGGTCCGAAATCCAAGATGGCAGCCAGAGCCGCCATCTGGAAAAACACATTTTCAACTTCTTCTCAAGTTCTACCAGTGGGATTAAGATGAAACTTGGCTGAAATGATCCTGAGATGGTCCTGACTAAGTGTTGTTATTTTTTTGGTTGGTCCAAAATCCAAGATGGCTGCCAGAGCCGCCATCTTGAAAAACACATTTCCAAATTTCTCTCAAGTTTCACCTGTGGGATTAAGCTGAAACTTGGCTGAAATTATCCTGAGATGGTCCTGACCATGAGTTGTTACTTTTCGGTCGGTTCGAAATCCAAGATGGCCGCCATCTTACAAAACACATTTCCAACTTCTTCTCAAGTTCTACCTGTGGGATAAAGCTAAAACTTGGCTGAAGTGATTCTGAGATTGTCCTGACCAAGTGTTGTTATTTTTCAGGTTGGTCGGAAATCCAAGATGGCCTTCAGAGCCGCCATCTTGAAAAACACATTTCAAACTTCTTCTCAAGTTCTACCTGTGTGATTAAGCTGAAACTTGGCTGACATGATCCTGAGATGGTCCTGATCAAGTATTGTTACTTTTTGGGTCGGTCCGAAATCCAAGATGGCTGCAAGAGCTGCAATCTTGAAAAACACGTTTCCAACTTCTTATCAAGTTCTACCACTGGGATTAAGCTGAAAATTGGCTGAAATGATCCTGAGATGGTCCTGACCAAGTGTTGTTACATTTCGGGTTGGTCCAAAATCCAAGATGGCCACCAGATTCGCCATCTTGAAAAACAAAATTGCCGTCCGTAAACTTTTCACATTTTAAACTTCTTCTCAAGTTCAACTCCTTCTTTCTGTACACATGCGCAGTACATTATAACTAAAGTGTGTTCGGTTGAACTCTAGTAGACTACAGTAACTATAGTCGGCAATCGAACTCGCCCATTGTCACAAATCTAAGATGGCCGCCACATATGTCATTTTGAACTTCTCAAGTTCTACCAGTGACATTGAGCTGAACCTTGCAAAAATTATCCTCAGATAGTCCCAACCAAATGTTATTTATCGGGTCCGTCAGACATCCAAGATGGCTGCCACAGCCCCCATTTTGAATACACATTTAAAACTTTTCATAGAAAAATTATCCCCAGATAGTCCCAACCAAATGTTGTTATTTCTCCAGTCCATCAGAGATCCAAGATGGCTGCAACAGCCCCCATTTTGCATCCACATCTAACACTTTCCATGATCTGAAACTTGCCTAAAATGATTCTGACCAAATGTTTTTTTCGCACTGTTCCGAAGAAATCCATGATCATCACCATCTTGAAAACCACATTTGTGTTGCATATTGTTACATGATTGTATTACTAATTCCTAGAGGAGAGGAATTTATATAAGCTATTAGCTTGTTTTCCAATCCTCACTATTTGTATAATTTCTATATATGTAATATACATGTACACTGATGGAAATAAGATATTGTTTAAACTAATTCCATAATGGTATCACAATTGGTAGTCAGATGACCGTTAAGGCCCTTGGGCCTCTTGTTTTTTCTGTACAGAGTGACCTCCCTTTAACTTCCGGTTTGGAATTCTAACTGAATCACAGTATTGTCTGCCCTTTCGGAGGACCTGGTAGCCCATTATAGCAGTAGTATAGAAAACCGAAGTCCAGGGTTCGAGCCAGTCTGGTCCTTTTACATGTTTGGTTTAGTTCATATCCTTAATAATTGCTCAATGTAATTCATTTGAACAAATTTGATAGCCCTTCATCCCAGCATGCTACAGCCAAACTAATACACCCCTGGCCTTTCGTTTTGAATAAGAAGTTGCTTAATTGTTTTTATAAAATCCTTCAAGGTACGATTCCTTTTCTTCAAAGCTATTTATTCGCTGGTTATAAGCAGTTCCGTACACTGAGTTGCCGTTTTTGGGTTTAGTACCGCGGGAACCCTTATGCAATTAAGTTGGATATTTGCTACCGGATTATGTGGATGTTTGGTAGTGTTCTTTATCCCCTTTACAAATATGTTGATATTTGGTCATTCGCCGCTTTTAATTATGTTGATATTTGATAAATAGTGGTTTTTAATTATGTGGATATTTGGTCATTAGTGGTTTTTAATGATTTGGATATTTGGCAATTTTTAATGGTGTTAATTTTTTTATTAATAGTGATTTTAATGATGAGGATATTTGGTCATTAGTGTTTTTTAATTATGTGTATACTTTGGCAATTTTTAACTGTGTGGATATTTGGTAAATAGTGATGTTTTATGACATGGATAAACATTTGGTCATTAGTTGTTTTAATTATGTGGCTATTACTTTTTAAATGATTCCATGAATAAGATTTTTTTTTTCTTTTTTTTTTGACATGCATAATTTCCCTTTTAATGATTTAGATTTTTGCGGATATTCATCTCTTTCAGCTGATTAAATTGATGTGAATACATTTTTAGCAGTTTTTTAATATATTTGGATAAATATCCGTTTTAACATTTTAAAGTGATGTTGGTGTGTTTGGATGTCTCGTTAGCGGTTGTATAATGATGTACGGATATTTACCCCGTTTTAGCTGTTTATACTGCTATGGTTATTCGACCCCCGTTTGGTGGTGTGTGTTTAGGTATGTTCATACCGTGCAGGTTTTTCATTATCGTGTTCTCTTAAAAGTTTTATTCGTTTTAATTTGTTGGCTAAACCTTCAATTATTGATGTTAACGACAGTGTGTTGGGAGAAATCGGCTTGTGTCCCCGCTGTGTATATAGCCCAGATTTCTGCTCCCCGTTCGTGTCTAACGGTCTTAACGCCGTGGAAAACACCGCCGCATCGACAAAATCATCAAAATTCAATTTCAGATTGAACGATCCCTGAAAACATCGGCGCATGGTTCTCGCACGTTTTAGAGAGAGATTTTACACAGACGGTGTCTCCGAAAGTGAATCTGCAGATAATGGCTGTAGGGTTATAAATTTCTATTCAAAAGGAGTGTCGAAAAAACAATTTTATCTCCTTGATCCTTGTAGAACACTCGAGCACGCACACTTTGGCTACTACACCGGTCGGGTGTTATATAATGCCTGCATACTTGCCAACGATTCACCTTGCCAACACTTAGCACTGACACGCTAACTAAATCACTAGCACATAGATAATGCTAACCAGCTGTCAAAAAACGCTGTTAAAATAACTTTATCAGCATGCTAGTTGAAACTTAAGGCTCATAACAGCTTCAGTGCACATGACTTGATAATTTGTAACAGCTAGTTTAAAACTGACTTTGGTATCATTGGCTCCCTATATTTCAAAATAAGCAAAGACAGCCAATGACAACGAAAGATCAGCACGTGGATGACGTCAACCTCATTAATATTCAAAAGAAAATACATGAATATTCGATGACGGCAAACAACTTTGAAACCTTCAAATGACGTACGTGTTTGGAGGGAGCATACATTTGTAGTGCTACATTCACGACAAATGTATGCTCCCTCCAAACAAGTTTGTGAAATATAAGTTCTTCATCTTTCAGATACCAAGCTTTTTTCCTACAATAAATGTAAATTTGATTTTTGATGAAAGTTAAAAAGTTCGACCGGGTCGAATTTAAACATCGAGAACTTGACATTTGACCATTGAGGCTAGCGGGGACATTTTTTTTAAGTTACTCTAAAAATAAAACAGAAAAAACTGTTTGTTTACAAATTCATCGGTCCGAGGTCATTTGGCATGGTTTAAGGTCAAGAGAAAGTTGGTTTGATACTATACAATTATGGACTTTTGTGCGATGGATATAATGTGATCTGATCATAAAAAAGTTACATTGACCGAGGCGAAGCGCTAGTAAAAACGAACATAGGTTTCCGACGACACTGTATATGTATCCGGTTGCTTACCAGAAAAGAGGGTAGACTGGGTAGGCAAATGTTTTATCATAGTCCTGTAGATCTATTAGATGGTATGTGTCCCTGCAATGTATTATCAAACAATACAGTACATAGGCGGATCAAGAGGGGGGGGCGCCCCGCCCCCCGCCCCCCGCCCCCCCCCCCCCCCCCCCCCCCTAAAATTGACAAGTGACCAATTTTTCCAAGAATTAAAACTAAAAATTTCATCATCAGATAGCATTGCGAACCATATATTTGGTAGAAATATTTATAAAAAAAAATCGGGGCTACGCCCCAAATCAGACTTACACAGTTTATAATTCCTATATATTACAGTGTAGTTGAATGTAATATATAATGTACGTCTAACAATTAACTACCCCCTCCCCCACCTCTTCCATGTTTCTTTCTCTTCACAATTAGGCTGATATCGATCACACGATTATATACGAGGGGTGTTCGAAAACTTAGCCTTTATGACCATTGAGGTAGGCATTTTTATCGAAAATTGATCTAAACCCCCCAAAAGTGTAAAATTACTGTAAACACCCTAGTTTATGTTCAAAACTAGATGTAACAAAGTCTCAGGTCCCTATGGTTGTACTGGTTTAATGCGCGTAAATCACGTGATACTCTAGTATACGGTGCGTGCAAAAAATTTCGAACACTCTTCGTGTGAACAACAAAGCTGCATCTTATAATGTTGTTGTGAACTCAATATGGATGGGACGCCGAACACCCCACACACAAGAGTGTGTTCGGCCAATCATAACATTGCTTGTAATATTCCCGGGAAGAGGAATTTATATAAGCTATCAGCTTGTTTACCAATCGCCAATATATAAAACTGTACTTTATTATTTTGAACAACTGTGTCAAAAGTTTGGAATATAAAATACTGTTGATACTAAAAGTTCATTTCAGAAAAAAATGTACGCCCCCTGTAACCCAAAATCCTGGATCCGCCTATGCAGTAGCTATCAATCTGTCAAGATTGGAATCAGAATTCCTTAATATATTTAAAATACATCATAACGAGGCATTGTGATCTTTGCTGGGATAATAGATACATCTTGGATACAAGTTGGTGATAAAATGTTCTTGGGCTTGTAGACAAATCTAGTGTAAACTGGAGTGCATGAAAAGCCACGTGCCTTTTGTGTTTTGCCTTAGTTTTTCCTCTTCGATATTCAAGACAAAGCAACGAAGTCCATGTTCAGTCTACAATTAAATCGATTTTTCACATGTTTACTTTTTTTAATTGCTAATCTTGTATGTTGGCAGGTTCCCGCGCCCCGCCCCCTCCGTATTTAGAGGCGCTGGCCTACCCTCTGACGGCAATCACGAAACCGGCAGAGAACGAAAATGATCCGGAGGAAAACATCGAACTCAAAAAATGTCCAGAAATCCAAGATGGCGGGACATCGCTATACCCAACCGCTCTGTTGTCAAACACCTCACGATCTAACAGTGTGTGTTCGGGATGTAGTGGGGCGCGGTCAAATTCACCCCTCACGTGTCACGTGACTACTGACCACCCGCTCTCGTGCAGAGGCTCGTGTGAGTCGTGTGTGCAGGAGAGTTCCGATGAAGTGACGTCATTCATGTCGAAAAAGCAGTGTCTTAGTCACAATTCCATAACGTCAAACAAACTGACGGGATCCCCGGGGTCCTTACAGACTTGTCGGTCCTACTCTCCTCAGCCCGGCCCTAGCGGCTACAACGGGAGCAAAGGCAAGGGACGGGCCACCTCCACCGTCAAATTTATCAACGGGGCTGGAAACTACAAAACGGGTGCTACTAGTGACAGCTCTGATAATATATACTCTACCAATTGTACGGTAAGTATTCCGTAAGTTAACAAACGGGAATATTCCATTTTAGAAATGTTCATTATGTAAGTATATCCCGGCCGCAATCTACTGTACTGCCAGAAACTATAACATTGCATGCAACATTGTATTCACTTTCAATATAAAGCTTGTTTGTTACGCTTCACCACATATCTACGACACAAAACACGTCACCCATGTATTCCTTGACAATATGACGCTTGTACTGAACGCTTTATCATACATATGTATGCAACACATGTGCTCACTGTCCCTATGCACATGGGTCTTGTTTAAATTTGTACATTTTACAGAATTTAACATGTGAATTCATTGTTGATAAAAGGTTGTGTTACACGCTTTATAGCAAACATGTTCAGTCATTTTCTTTAGGAAGCTTGTTTTGTATATTTCACACCATGTTTGCATTGCAGACAGAAAGTTACACAAGACATTATCGATAGAAGCTTGTTTTGTTAGTTCAAATACACAGAACATGTTATAATCATTGTCGGTAGGAAGCTTGTTAAGAAAATTAAAATACACAGAATGGTTTTTTTTTTGTAAATCATTGTCGACAGGAACCTTGTTTGGTACACAGAACACATGTGTTTTTCATTGTCGAGAGGAAGCTTGATTGGTACATAAAATATACACAGAAGATATGATGTGTCATTCATTGTCGACAGGAAGCTTGTTTTTATACACAGAACACCATGTTATTCAATTTCGGTAAGGAGCTTGTATTGTACGTGAAAGAGTACACTGAACATTTGTTGTGTTATTCATTGTCGACAGGGAGCTTGTTTGGTACACAGAAACAGAACACTTGTATTATTCATTGTCGATAGGAAGCTTGTTTGGTACACAGAACACTGGTGTTTTTCATTGTCAACAGGAAGCTTGATTCGTACGTAAGAATACGCAGAACATTTGTCGTGCTATTCATTGTCGACAGGAAGCTTGATTGCTACACAGAACACTTGTGTAATTCTTTGTCGGCAGGAAGCTTGTTTTATACGTTAAAATACACAAAACATTTGTTGTGTTATTCATTGTCAGCAGAAAGCTTGTTTAGCTCGCTACAAAACAAAACAATTGTATCCACTGCCGACATATCAATATCCTTCACCTTTTTGTCTATCATTTCCCTGCTGAGTTTATTTATAAACGCGTCGAAGTACGCCGTAGAAAATCAATTCTAATATTCAAAGGGACTATTACTAAGCAGAGTGTTTTGCAAATAGAAAACCCATCAAATCATCGTATTGGTAAAGGTTAGCATTAAGTTCTATATATGAGGTTCGAGTTTCACGGCTCCATTGTCGAGATAGGTTTAGTCGCTCTTCCGTCAAACCGCTGTCCGTCTAAGCATTTCTGTCTCAGATTGCTGATTAATTTGCGCCCAGACGTGTATATATGATGGAGGTTTTGCTGGATATACATGGACATTAATCTATTTAAAGAGATCACAATCCGTTGGGACTCGAGTGGGGGTCATTACATTATAATATGAGCGAAACTTACCAGATTTGACTGTTATGAACATTCACGTTCGTTAAAGATAGTATTCACACTCATTTTGTTGGTTTAAAGATTAATTTTCAAAGCCGATCCAAAAATATGCTACATGCGGATTGCTTATCAGGTTTTTAATCGCAAATGAATAAAGTCACAGACGAGATAGGAAAAATCAGCATGGAGTTTAAGAAAAAATGTTTAATAAGCCATGTGGAACTAGCGTCGAGTATGTAGGTAAATTTAGCACTAGCTTGGGTCTAATTTGGTTTGGAGCTATTAAACGTCTTGTTATCAGCTAGGGTCATTTGAGAAGGTACCTGTCAGTGTGATATATTCACACGTTTGTGGATATGCTTTCTTGGTTTGTGGATATGCTTTCTTGGTTTGTGGATATGCTTTCTTGGTTTGTGGATATACTTTCTTGGTTTGTGGATATGCTTTCTTGGTTTGTGGATATGCTTTCTTGGTTTGTGGATATGCTTTCTTGGTTTGTGGATATACTTTCTTGGTTTGTGGATATGCTTTCTTGGTTTGTGGATATACTTTCTTGGTTTGTGGATATGCTTTCTTGGTTTGTGGATATGCTTTCTTGGATTGTGAATATGCTTTCTTGGTTTGTGGATATGCTTTCTTGGTTTGTGGATAAGCTTTCTTGTGACATGGATGTTTGTTAACTTGCCTAGTTGTGAATAGCGCGGATCTGATGCCAACTGTAGAGCACCACATCACTGAAATACCATGCCAAAGTTACACGAACAGTATTCCGCCAGGTCACATTATACTGACAATGGGCGAACCAGTTGTTGTGATAGTTATACTGTGAAACCCATACTGTTGAACACAAAGCAGGACACACAAAAAACGAGCTTAGGGAATGTAAGTTTAGTTTAAACATATTTTATTGTAAAATATACAAGTGGATTGAACAACAAGTTTTTACAACTTAAAGTAGTCCTCTCCGCAATACATGATAATGATGGAATACATATATGTTGGGGGGGGGGGGGGGGGGGAGAGAATGTGCAGGGATGGGAAGGAGGTTGGGTGCAAAAGGGAGAGAGAAGGTAGGGTGAAGAGGGAAATACCTAGGGAAGACATCTGAATACTAGTAAATTACAAAAACAAAGTCCAATGACGAGACAGAATAATTTTAGAATTATCAAAACAAAATCGGTTTCATAAAAAAATCAGAAGGCAAATTAATGAAATGCAATTTCATAATCACATATACCAATGTACACACTCAATTATATAATGATCAAAAATATTATAAAATGATCAAAACCTCTTGCTGGATTTGATGTAATGATGCACGTGTCGAAATATGTTTTTATTGATTTCTAATGACAGCTGATTATTGCCACACAAAAGCAGTTCTAAAGTTAAGTCGAAATGTAATATATCTAAATTTTGAAGTAGAATGCGTCTTTCATTGTTAAATAGTAGACACTCAAAAAAAATGAAAGGCATTTTCACAGGGATGGCCACAATAATAAACTGGACTATCAACAAGATTTACTCTAAAAAGGTCATATTTAAGTTGACTGCACTGATGTCTAAGTTTTGTATGTATAATATTAAATTTACGATCACCAAAACCGAAGTAGATTGGTGGAGGGGATGGTACATTTAATGTTAACGAGTTTTTAAAAGAATGTAACGAAGGCAGAGATCGTACAGCGAGGTCCAAAGAATTCCAACTGCGGAGAGTTGAAGGTATAAAGGATGAATTTGTTAGAGAAAGCCCAAAAGGAAAAGTTATATAATTATCATTATTTCTAAGAGTGTAGCGGTTTTTGCCAGCAACAGTTGACGGCAATATGTTTTGTTCTGTTTTTATCTTAATGTCTTTTTATCATTAGACACATTGTAAGAAAGCCCACGGTTCTACAATGGCCCCTCATTAATCGCTGTTAACGACACGTATTTGAATGCAGCAGGTACGACTACGACTGCCTTTAATGATAAAATCGGAACGTTTAATCTGTAATGCCAAGTGTCAAACACTTAATTTATCATTGTTTCATAATGCGAATTCATCCTCTAAGGATTATCACGTCGGTTTTTCTGTCACGTTGCTAACAAAGTTGTTCAATGGAAGATATTGATTGTCAAAAATACGCGTAAATATCAAAAAAACAGTTCATGGAACTGGCCTTTTCTGACCGGGTAGCTTCATAAATATTTTATAGAATCTGTTTTGTCTCCCGAGATTTGTTAGGACGATTATATAGTTGATGAGTCATGCATGTGAACCTTATCTCTCGATACTATCGTCTGACACGTGCAATGTGTCATCGGGGTTTTACTGACGCTTTTTAGCTGTTACTCAGATCATTAATGTTCGGGGTTTTTTTTATCTCGTAACCTAAACCGTATTTAACAAAAATTCAAATTTGAACAAAATATAGCTTTAAAAAGCACGGATAAATATTTTGAATTATTTATGACATTGTGAGTTCGGTCAGACGCTTTTGCTCACTTACAAATTCATAAGCGTTTATGTGAATTAGATCAGTCCTCGTCTGGGGCCGCGGTGGCCGAGTGGTTTAGTTGTCCCGTTATTCTACCACTAGCCCTCTACATGTGGATTGCAAGTTCGAAACCCACGTCGGGCAGTTGCCAGGTACTGACCGTGGGTCAGTGATTTTTCTCCTGGTACTCGGGCTTTCCTCCACCTCTAAAACCCGACACGTCCTTAATCGCCCCTGACTGTTAATACGACGTAAAACAAAAATAAACCAAACCAAACGCTTGGAAAATTTATCTTCAGATCTGGGTCTAGGGAGTTGTGGACAAGTAAACATTTGGAGGTCTGTAAATCAACGACATCCAGCATAAATCTCAACTACTAACAGTTTACCACACCGCATCCGGATTCTGTACGGCTCTTTATTTACAATAGTTAATAGTGTTTCCGCTGGCACATCCCTTTATCCAAGCCGCTCTATCTTCTATTATCCAATTACTTAGACAATAAGTCGAAGCGATTGTCACGAGCAGGGGCAATTCGATTTCCGCTTAACTGGCGACCTGTTCTTAACACCATTTAATTAAATGTGAGGCCAACAATATGGAAGTTATTGTTAGTTCTCTTAAGACCAGCTGTAGGCCATTAATGTAATTGTATCAATGCAATACCATATTTCACTCGCAGCTTAAAATCGTGTTTTTGTTTCTTCATTCAGCTTCATGGATTCTCTCATTGTCGCTCAATATCTAGGGAACATTTCCCCCACCTTAAATAGCGTATCCACTAGTAGCAAAAAGACTGTTTGCCAAGCGCCCGGCTCCACATGTTTAGATTCGGAATTTGCTGTTTGGTCTGGTAGATGCCTTGTGGTTTCTGCTCCTTTCTGTAGCGTGTCCGCTGTCAATCTCTGCTGTCTCAAAACGTATACAATGCATCTTCAGCCAAATCAGAAGTGCATGTGTACCACTCTATTCAAATTTAGATTTTTGGGGCTAATTCCATTATTGCAACTTTAGATCCTAGTAATCTTACACGGATTCAATTTTATCAGTGTTTTGTTTACATGAAACCAATCTTATCAATCAGAAAACAGAATATACGAAATCACCATGTCAACTTACTCGTAGTACGCGATTTGAAAGTGTAGACTACACTAATTCAATTGTTCCTCTATATTAAAGGGGTAATATGCACCCGACCCTTCTGCTTCTACATTACTTTGGATTTTTTTATTCACACTTGTTTGCCCCTACCATCACTGACAAGTCCTAGAAGGACGAATCAGCTGTATGATGCAGTTTAATTCAATTTTGGGGGCATACTGTTAATTTTTTACTAAATTTTAAATGTGCAGCATGTATGTGTGTGTTACGTCATCTTCCACGTCATTGTGTACTTTGTCAGCGATACACCTACACAACGATGCCGATTAGTAAATGGGCGGAATCAATTATGGTATCAAATAATACGAAATGCCGGAAAGATTTCTGGTTGCATCGATTTTAGGTAACTTGAGTTAACTACATGTAGTTCGTGAGCAACACTTCAGGGAATGGGGTGACAATATGGGTACCAAGCCATTCATGTCGCCGAACCTTTTTCACCAGTCGATCCCGTCGTACTGAATGCTTGGCTTCCTTCCACATTGTTTCTCCATTCCTCAATTTCAAATTACTTCCGATTCGTGAACAATTCCTCACTCCCTACAAATCATGACCCCAAAATTTGACGTCGACAAATCGTGTCGAATCGACGAGGACAGAGTGGGAATTTTGAGGATCTTCCCGAAACTGGAAACCCATTAAGGAATTTGACAAGCAGTTGTCGTTGGCTCCTAGAAGGCTCGCGACAAATGACAGGAAACTTAATGTAATTATAGCACAACGGCCACATTCATACACTTAATATATATCGTAGAGTGATTTGGAGAAAGGAAAATCAATAAATACCGAAAAACCACCACCACCCTAAACTGAATCAGCTACGTGTGCAGAGCTTATAGCAATGTATGATAATTACATATGCTTTAACGTAGTGTAGTTCCATGAAAAATGGAGCCGAAACCTCCCTAAAAACCGTAGAATCAGGCGGGTTTTTTTTCTAAATCTTCAAGTGGATAAACCTTAACAAGTATAGTTTTGCCATAACTGTTTTAGTGTTAAAATTTAAACAGGCCCTCTTCGACATTTGATTTATTTAACATCTGTTTTTCTGATCTGGAAAAAAACTTAAACTTAACTTAACAGCAATGTTAAAAGTACCCGTGCCCGTATATATAAACTTTCATTTCGTCCTTGCTAATAAAGCAGTCAATTCTGAAAACAAGAGTCAGGTTCAATCCCATGGAACTCTTGCTTTGAAGATTTCTAGCTTTCAGAAATGGACTCCAGAGAAGGATGAAAAGTTCATGGATATAGAATATCTTAACGATGGACTGAGCTACTGTAATGGCCGATTGCCATATCTCACCAACGTTATTGACGGCATACATATATCTGACCAGACGAGGAGACTTCACACCCTAATCCTTACCGCATTCCTCGTTCCATCCCGCTCTTTTAATTTTGTCACATATTTACATATATTCATATCCGGCTTTTGTTGGAGCCCGGTTTAGTCCTCAAGGACTTTGCTGTCTGGCCGATTGCCATATAAGGGCTTCCGACCTATCGTCTGCTCATATATGTTCCGCCATTTAATAGCTTAATAGGACATCCACTAACGACATACGTAACCCATTCGAAGTACATCAATATGTATGTGTAAGGGCTTTTGCTGCTTCATGGAAATCTCCCGGAATCTCAAAATGTCCATAAAGTCGTTCTCCATATTCTGTAATGGAAGAATTATGGCGGGATAAACGTGTGATTACAATGTTATGAAGCAACTAATACTTTGTGTTATTGAGCGCGGTGTCTGGCATGACTTTTGTAATAAACAGCCGAAAGATGTAGTCATTCTCCTGTGGTCATTGATTATGATTGGAGGTCTTACAGAGAGTTCAATGCTCATGAATGGATGTCTATTAGTAGGGCGCTGGTTCATGACCGAATGGTTGCAAGTTCCAGTTACAGCGTGACACTTTATTGTATCTTTAAGCAAGATACTGTATATCCCTTATTCCAGTCTATTCAGCAGTAAATGAGTATGTGATTGAACAGTGCTAGGTAGTGCAGAATGCTAGATATGAGCGCCAAAATGGCAGCACCGGCTGCATGTTCCACTGGGAGATGAGACCGATATTAACTCGTTTATAAGTCCTATATTCATAGATAATGATTTATAAACTGCCTTTAGACGACCAAAAAACTTTATTGTGATAAAGCGATATATAAAAACCTTGAATTACTACTATCTGCAAGGTAATGCACTGAAAGTCTTATACACTTATGATATAGAGGATATCTTTAGTTATAACAAATATGTTTCAAGCGTGCGGCTAATAGTTTGATTTTTATGAGTGTACAGAGCGCACATTGTTATAAACTGCATAATTTTAGATATTTTATGATAAAAATGTAATAGATATATAAACCGCTCAAAGTGAAGATTGCCTCATTAACAAAGGGATGGTTGGAAAAGTTTGACGTCTTTTTAACAGCAACATGAACACGTGTTGGTAATTTAAGGGCAGGCACCTTTTTGTAAAGCGTCTACATGTGTATATATGTGCTAGAAACATGGTATGTTGGTGTACTACCGCCTTGTGATAGTACAGGTCGGATTCCGATTCAATAGTGCTACTTTACTGAAATATCTTGTTGAAGCACACACATGACACACGCCCGATCACAAGAAATTGACAACAGATAACCAAGTTGTTTAGAATTTCCCTGGATGTTAAAGACCTTTTATCAGGGAACAACTTGTCTAATTTTTAAGGACTGTTTCGACCTGGTGACAGTCTACCACCTCCAGCTTTTGGGTGAAAGATCAACTTAAAAGCGAAAACTTGTCAGAAATGTTGTAAAGAACGTGATGGTTTATCTAGAGGGTGACGGCAAATCTATTTTTCATTTCCCCTCCATATGATCAATAAAATCCAATCAAATACACTGTTATACAAATGAAGAGTTCATGTGTGGTTACGGTATACTTAGTTGAGGAGCGGTATTTCTTTGTATCGAAAACTTCGACATTCCTACACTTGATAGCCCCTCACCGAGAGCCGAGGCGAATACAGTTTTGCGTTGTGCCTGTCTTTTCGGCCGTCCTTCTGCTGTCGTGTCTACTCTCTCTCTCTCATACACTACAAGTCACTTGATTTTCATACTTGGGGTATGAGTTCACCTTTGTGAGGCAGTGTGTCATGTATCAAAAGTAGGTCACTTTGACCTATATTTTGACCTTTGACCTATATCAAAGAAAATGCTTGTCCAGGCTCTATACCATACACTGCAAGTCAGTTGAACTTTATAATAGGGGTTTGGGTTCACCTCGGTGAAGCAGTGTGTCATGTATTGAAAGTAGGTCACTGTGACCTATATTTTTACCTGTGACCTACATAAAGAAACGCTATGTCTTGGCTCTATCTCATCCACTACTAGCCATTGGTATTTGTTACTTTGGGTATGCGTTCATATTTGTGAGGCGGTCACGTTTGGTGTAGAACTGTAATTCGCCGATTTTTATTTTCATTTGCAATATCGTTGTCGGAGACTTGTGTAATCCATTTGATGAAGTGGACATGTCTATCTTGTGCCAAATGATCTCCTTATTGAGTTGTGTATTTATAAAGCCCTTGTTCTGTACAACGCTGCCAAATTAGGGATCTGGTAAACCACACTTGCCTTTTTCGGGTTCAACGCGAACCAAATTACTTTTTCTCGCTAGGTGGCGCTTATATACCTTAAACAGTGTCTCCCAATAATAACATCTCGGTATTATCTCAAGTAATCACATCTTCACGTCAACCCTGACCAATCACATAGAGAGACTATGTGCGTGGACCATAACCATTGGTTACCCGCCGGAAACCGGCACTGATTGGATACAAAACGTATCAACCGCATCACCGCATTTTTAAATCACTCCGCGTATAATACGAAAGCCTACATTGCAGATTTTCTTGTTTATCTTTTATGTTAGCGACTTCCTTTGTTACTTCCTCCTTGAAATCCAATTTTACGAATTTAGAGTTTAGTCTAACTTACATACAAAGATATAAAAAAATTCTTTCAATGTATGTTATATTAACGAAATACGGTGTCAACAATTATGATATATATGATTAATATTAAATCTCATGAGAAATTGTGTTGGTATACTTCAAACTAACCAAAAGCAGATATTATTGAACACACAGGGGCCATCTGAAGGGAACTTTGTTAAACCTGAACACACGCATGCTCCGTGGGGCCAGATTGCTCAGGGATGTTTGTAAACATATGTCTCATATTCATGGGTTGGACAATTAAGAATTTCCTTTTATAATCAATTGAAAAACGCATGGAAAACATCAAGTTTTGTCAAAATATCGGTATGAATAGTTTACAAGGATTACTAAGCTACAATTTTATAAAAGGTTGGTGATATTATGAAAAAGTAAAGAACACTTAGCTTAATTGCCCCTTTAACAGCCAAGGTCATTTAAGGACGTGCCAGGTTTTGGCGGTAGAGGAAAGCTGGAGAACCTGGAGAAAAACCACCGACCTGCGGTCAGTACCCAGCAACTGCCGCACGTGGGTTTTGAACTTGTAACCGAGAGGTGGAGGGCTAGCGGTATCAGAATGTCGGGACTACTTAATTTAACCACTCGGCCTCCGCGACCCCTGCATGTTGTCCTCGTGCGCTTATTCCGAGTCTCTTTAGAAAAGGCAGCTATAGTCACCACAATCTAGTGCCGAAAAACGAAAGCAGTCGACAAAATGACATATCAACGAGAATATTTCTGCTAAATGTGTTATGAGTTGGATAGATTTTTTTGTGAAATATTTCAAATGTTTTGTCCATGTAGCTTGTTTTCCCTGTCGGTATAACAAAAGAATTGCACCAGCATCCCCTCGTTTTATGATTCGTATGGTGCGACTAAATTTGAGATATAAGATATTTTCTCTTGTTAATGAATGCCTTTTTGTGCGTGATGTCTCCATTGACAATTTCTTACTATTGACCTAAACTATTGCTAACAAATCCAAGATGGCGCCTGTCGGCCACCTTACGTTGAACGTTCGCCCCTGTGAGAAAGGCTTAAAGGGGCATCCCGGGGAAGTCTACAATGAAGTTCTTGAATGTACATGCTGTCTGCACTACCAGATACATTTTCCTGTTATTTCAATATTCAAAGCGCACTCAAAATGTGTTTATTAGCCACTTGCAAAATTGCATTCCTTGGGAAAGCCCGATAAAAATAGCGCTGATCACGCGTCAATCACGTGACTATTTTGTCGCAAGTCGACGAGGGGCCCATAGGGAGGGGATACGTAATGTCCGATGATGAACCAGACACAAAGTCCGTGTATAAATTTATTGAATCACATTCACATTAATAATCAGACGTTAATTACACACGATATACATATGAATAAATTTATGTCGACATCTCTGCATCATTTATCGACATCAGTACCTGACTGAAAACGATGCAAATCACAGGGACGTGAGAATTTGTTACAGCTAGTTTTGGACCTAAAATAGGATGTTTAGAGTAATTTTACACATTTGGGGGGTTAAGATCAATTTTCGATAAAAATGCCCCCTCAATGGTCATAAAAGCTACACTGCACTCTTACATTGTACGTTTAACAGTGTCATGTGGGTTTCCGACGATGACAACCATAGGGCAAACCTTAATTTCTGTAAAAGTTATCTTCACAAATCCTCATTTAGAACCATTTCACAAAAGGTGTGCATGCATTGAAAAGTAAAAAAATAAAATTAAATGATTCCGATTTATTTTTATACAACTCGATGTCTTGAAGATTTTTTTTCAGACTATCTATATAACCATCTAAAATCTATCCAAATTTCAGCGTCAACATACTTAACACTTACAATTATATATGTATCACGGAAGTCCGTGCACTCATATGACGCACCACGCACTAAACATGTAGAATACATGTATAATATATATCTCAAATTTGGAACTTGTCGAGAAGATAATTGTCCAATACTTAATCCATTTATAAATGTTATGATTCTTTACTTTTTTTTATGTAAATTTAAAGGTTCGTTAACATTTTCAACACAACTGCAGACATGGGACATACATATATATGATTTTTTTTATTAATTAATGACTTTACTTATATGATGCATATATTTTGGTTCATATCAAATTTAATACCGGGGTCCAAACCCGATAATATTTGTACAATCCGTATTTTATAGATTAGGTATGACAAGATTTTTTTTATCCGCACATGATGACATAAATTTAATCATTTTTGTCCAAATTGAATCTGTATACATTAAACTCAATCACCCGGGATACCGGCGTTTTACAACGTAACCCCCCCCCCCCCCCCCCATACGAGTTTTCTTGTATGTGAAAAGTTCTTTCTCTTCAGCAATATAATTCAATAATGCCGTTTTACTCGAATATTATAAAGGGAATATTACAATACACGCTTTCAAGTTTTACACACGCATTTCATGTAACAGAGGAATGAAAGAGTTATCCCTTGGGAGGCCCCAAAACCAAATAAAAACTGTGTCACCGGCTATCCAGAAGAAAACTGTAACAATGCTAACAATTGGGCTGTTAGTCTCTCCCTTGAATACTTCCCATCCCTCATTATGCTTCCGTAATATGATCCTTAGGTTAAAATTTGACCATTCGGCCACTTTTCGCTTGGTAGTTACATGTAGGTCACGCGGATCGCCATTTTTTGTTTACCGATGTAGCTTGTTATGCGCATGCGTTATCATATGTGATGCAAAAAAATTTACATGTCCAAATCGTTGATCAACGAATAGTGATTCCCTTTTTTAATTATTAATTAAAATTTTTGAGAACATATTTCAGCGTAAATCGCCCATTAATTTTCCACAAGAGTATACATTTAATTCATATATACAATAATTCTAAATAAGCATAAAAAAATATAGTTTTACCGTGATGCCTCTTTAAGGTTCTGTAACCTGGCCGAGACATACCGAAGTCTCTTAACAATGGGAGTTACTACTCCCTGCTTGACGCTCAGCATTATGGGAGTGGAACGACTGATTCACTCGTTGTCAGTATAATGTGACCGGTTGAATGTTCTGTTTGGGGGCTTAGGCAGGCGCGTAGCTGCCATGTAAGCACATAAGCCCGTGCTTGCACATCATTTTCCAAAGTATGTGTATTAAAGTCGCGAAATTTCAGAATTCAACTTTATTTACTTGCTTCTCACACTTATATTGTAACTCTTTTCATTTAATTAGTCAGGCTACAGTGAGTTTGTTAGTTTTAATAAGTATTACATTGTTCACCGATTTATCCGGATAATCATGTAAAATCGGGTTTTAGTACTACATATTAGAATGATAATTGCGTTTCCGTCAAAAAATTTCTGGCGGAAAATTATGGACGGCCCATCTTCAGATTCTGTAAAAGAAGTTTCTAAAACCACATTCAAACAACAGTATATCGACATCGGAGAAATTGAGGATGATATGACTACCAATGTAAGACTGAGAAAGGAAATACTGACAAGCAAATGGGATGAATCCCATGTATATTCATTCCCTTCCAGGTACGGTTCCTCACTATAGACCTAGTGTAATGATTTGTAAGTTCATGAATATATCCTAGACTATATTACTAAAGACTGTATAAACAAAAACAATTACCACTTCGGTTTCAAATAATCACTCAAAATTGACAAAATAAAATCGCATATGCATATTTTGCTAAATACTACATGTAACAACTAACGTTAATTAAGAAAACAGAGGCGGCGAAACGAACTAACTTGTATGGTGTTTCCGAATCTGGATCGGTACAACTCGGTATAGCCATATCTTCTTTTTATTGTTATCGTTCAGAAGTCTGAACGTACCAACATGATGCATTATTATTTCCGAAATTCACGTTTTTGATTATATTATCGGGAGCAGATCAAGTACATTTGCACTACTGTGTCACTACCTGTATAGACCGTGTCAAAAGAGAGTCATTTTGTTTTTGTTTTGCTACAGTACATATTCTTTATATTTCCAACAGGTTTGGATTAATTTTCCTGACTTCGTTTATGGACGATTTATTTTTGACAATTGGTTATTTTGTATATCCATTTTTTGTTCATTATATTTATCTAACTTTACGTTGTTAAATCTGGCGTAATTATCTCCACTAATAATTTCCGCGTGACGTCATTTTCTATATAACACTACTGATATGACGTCAAAATGGCGTCCAAAAGTTTGGATGTTATAAAAAAATTATTTCCCTGGCCATACAAAGCGGATTACAAACAGTAAAAATGTAACGAAATAAATAAAGGAAACAATTCTCTATCCGTGTACATAATTTCATTAAAAATGGCCCAAACAAAGTCAGGAAAATTCAATAAAGAATGTTTGAAATACAGGGGAGGGGGTAATCTATTATAGGTAAAATCTTTTGGGATTAGGTTGAAACATGTAATTTTCATTTTGTTGATGCAAGATACATGTATATGGCTTGGAAATCGAACAAAAATTAAAGCTTTATACACAGACATCGGGAAATACTTGTTTCTGTGATTGCACGTAAACCACAGAAAATGGCCATAACTCCGCGAAATAATGTCCGTAAAAAGTGGCAATCAAACTTGGCTGAGCCCTGGAGGCATTTAACCTTGTAACCAAGTTAATATTTGTTGCCGTTATTGAACGGAACGAAGCGTGGCAGACAGGCCGACGGACGGACGGACGGACGGATGGACGGACGGACGGACAAACAAACAAACCTAGGTTAACATCACCCACTTCGGAGAAAGCGCCGGGGGGGGGGTTAAAATGTTGACTCACGTTTGGTACGGGCAGTAATATCAAACCAGCAAGAACATGTTCGACCTACATGACTTTAAACCGAAACGATCATGAATACTGCAATGGGTAGTTGTTATCCTTAAAATCACAAATCTTCACTGTATTATATGTAGCATAATGGTTACACTACGATTATTTAACTTACAGACTATCAGGAAAAAAGAATCGAAAGTTCAATTCTAAGTGGTTGGCGGATTACCCGTGGATGCGATACTCAGTATCGAAAGACTCCGTCTATTGCGCTCCCTGTGTATTATTTGGTAGGAATGAATCTAAAGAAAAAACATTTATAACTCCTGTATCAGACTGGGCCAATATTACAACATATGTTAAAAGGCACTTAAAAGATGAATCCAAACACCATATCTTCGCTGGTATGGCTGATGATTTTATGAAAATCACGGAAGAAAAGGACAAGCCAATTACTTTCAAGTTATCCAAGCAGGCCGAGGACCAGGCCATTAAAAACAGACATATAATAAGGAAGATATTTGAAGTTATCCTTCTTCGTGGCAGACAAAATATCCCACTCCGGAGTCATGATGATGACAAGAGCAATTTCATTTCCATCCTTCATGAGATCGCAAAGGAAGATATTGTTCTATCAGCGCATTTGGCAAACGTCACCTCACGAGAAAAGTATACGTCACCTACAATTCAAAATGAAATAGTCGCGATACTTGGGACCCAGATCAAAAATAAATTTGTAGTGGATTGCAACAAAAGTGGCCTTTTTGCATTACTAGCTGACGAAACAACCGACAAATCTACAAAAGAGCAAGTGACAATATGTCTTCGGTTCATTGACCCCAACAATGGATATGAACTTCGGGAGGAGTTTTTGTCTTTCGAAGAAGCCACAGATGGGACAACTGGCGAAGTACTTGCAGATTTGCTGCTTTCATCCCTTCGAGAATATGGAGTTGATATTAGTAAAATGTGTGCACAAGGATACGATGGCGCAAGCAATATGTCGGGAAAGTACCGCGGTGTTCAAGCCAGAGTTCGCGAGATTAATCCGGAAGCCGTGTATGTACATTGTAAAGCGCATTGTTTAAATCTCGCGATTGTCCATAGTTGTAAGTCACCATGTGTGCGAACAGTGATGGGTACTGTACAAGATATCGCTTTCGCTTTTGATTATTCTTCCAAAAGGCTTCTGGCCTTCTGCGAACAACTTGAGAATGATCCAAATGTCAAAGAACAAATGGATCAACGTACAAAGCTTCGTACGCTATGTGAAACTCGATGGACAAGTCGGGCTGATTCACTGCTAACTTTTCTTCGTTTATTTCCTGTTGTTGTCCATGCATTAGAGCATCTCCAGGAAAACGGTGATGACAAGGCAGGACAGCATTTACATGCAATACTTAGATGGGACTTTGTTATTGGTCTCGTGGTATGCGAGCATATCCTCCAGTCAACAGTGTTCCTGTCAACCTTCTTGCAGAACGTTAAATGTGATCTGATGGAAGCTGCTAAGGAAAGCGAAGTAGCCATTAACACCTTGACAAGCGAGAGAAATGACCCCGAAGTATGGAATGCTCTTTTCGGGACGGCATCCGATTTGGCGGGACAGTTTGAGATCACTCCTGCGAAGCCAAGAACAGCTGGTTTGCAAAGGCACAGGTTCAATGTTCCCGCTGAATCTCCCACGGAGTACTGGAGAGGGCGTTATATTTTCCATTTATGGACCATATGACGATGGAGCTTACAGACAGACTCCTTGGTGGACCAGTGCAAGATAGGTTTCTTGCCCAATACATTGTTCCAACCTCTTTACATCAGATCACGTCAGACATCAAAGGACGGTTGTTCGTTGTATTCTCTCATTTTCTGGCATATGATCAGCATGTTTTCAATGCAGAAGTTCGAAGATGGAAGATTAAATGGAACGGAGCCGACGTAACCGTCGTGAAGCCAGCAACGCTACAGGAAACCCTCCAGGCATGCAATCGAGATTTGTACCCAAGCATCTCTACTATGATCAGGGTTTTACTTACTATGCCCGTTTCCACTTCTACCGCTGAACGGTCATTCAGCTCTCTAAAACGGATTAAATCGTATCTGCGCAGTACTATGGGCCAAGAAAGATTCTCCGGGTTGTCCCTGTTACACATACATAGAGACGAACAGATTGACATCGACAGCGCAATAGAGAGTTTTACAACAGACAAGAAAAGGAGGGCCCATTTTGGATATTGAATTTTCGGTCAATCTGCAGTCAGTTCATACAAATTTCAACTACATATTGATGAGTCTGTTCAAATTATGCTACATTATAGTTTTAATAAGGAAATTAGTGACAGTTGGTCATAGTTTCTAACTACCCAGGTAGAAATCGGCAAAATTACATTACCTTTACTTTTACTTACGGCCGAGTAAGTGTATGATTATTTACCGTATTTTGTTTTTCAAACATCTAAGTAAAGCATATCATTGAAGTTCATCTCCGTTTTAATGATTTGTATATACATGCATGTATGATATGTTTGACAATGATTATCCAAACACGATCAAATATTATTTTTCCCGTAACACACACATATCCCTCTTTCCGAGAACCCTTTCTCGTGGTGCTTGCACATTGAAATGCCTCCAGCTACGCCCCTGTTAGGCAGTTTACTTTGGTGGTAGCACTTGAAATCGGCATCCGTTCCGGATTATCGCAAGGAGCCTTACACAAAATACTACAGCCTCCCAAAAAAGCAAAACAGAATAATTCTAAACACATACACTCACATCGCCTTACACAAAATACTACAGCCTCCGAAAAACAAAAACAAAAACATGCGAAACACATACACTCACATCGCCTTACACAAAATACTACAGCCTCCGACAAAACAAAAACAAAAAACCCACTTGACACATACACTCACATCGCTTACACCGAAAGATCATCCCTATACACTTCTGCTGCTGATAGCTCGTTTGACCTAATAAAACCAAGCATACAATGCTAAGGGAAATAAATGTATATATTCATAATATCTTCAAATACAGAAATCCAAATGATTCGACTAGTTTTAAACAGTTGAAGATCCACCAAAAATATGTTATTAACATCATACAGATGTACAATATTAGTAATTGCAAACATCGTATGACTACTCCACCAACCAAACAATGATCACATGTTTATAACAATTTCAACCAGCATATATCGACCTCTGCGCACTAGTTTTTCTGATATTATAAGGAGTCGATAAATTACTTACTGCAAAAGCCAATATTTTCGCTCGTGGAATTTTTCGCCTAGTCAGCCTCCAAACTATTCGCGATATGGCAATTTTCGCGCTCTCAGTCATATGCATACTGTTTAACACGATGTACCTATAATACTATTATACACAAGAGTTTGAGTGGTATTGAATATTTTCGCGAGGTGATATATTTACGGTAATTTTAATTTTTAATTTTAAGTAAAAATTACCACACCGCGAACAATTCCTCTTGTACAGTAATGCGTGAAATTTATTGTAATATGCTATGAAATTCTGTAGACATCACTAAACGATTCGCCGTACCTACCTTAATACATTTAGGACTCCAACGTTAACGTTAGCGATATACATATTATCATCAAAAGCAAGAAGACATAATATCGTTAATTAGATAGCTACAGCCAGTTTTAACTGCCAACATAAATGTCTTTAGGACATAATTCTATTCTTCTAGTGAAATAATTTGTGCGTTGGGCGAGTGGTTAAGGTGTTTGACATTCTACCACTAGCCCTCCGTCTCTGGGTTGCGAGTTCGAAACCCACGTGGGGCAATTTTCAGATACTGTCCGTAGGTCGGTGGTTTTTCTCCGGGTACTCTAGCTTTCATCCACCTCCAAAACCTGGCACGTCCTTGAATGACCACAGCTGTTAATATGACGTAAAACAAAATAATCCAAACCAAACCAATTTGATCACATAACAATCTTAACCAACATGTAACGACCTCTGTGCACTAGTGCGCTGATAATGATAATACTTAAAGATTCGCCGTTCCTACCTTAACAAGCCCCTTTCGTTAGCGACATACATACTTATTATCATGAAAGACAAAGAGATATAACACGTTAATTATATAGCTACAGTTAATTGTTACTGCCTCCAGGAATGACTTGAAGACATAACTCTAATTTTCTATTGTCACAGCCGACTCCAATCTCTCGAACTGCGAATAAAGGCATCTGCATTAATTTAATGAGTCTTCATAACATTCTAAAAATAGTGCCACGTGCATGTTGTCGTATTACTACTATAAATGTAAGCGACATCTAGTGGCGAGCACTATGAAATGTCCTTAATGTTAAAAACGAAGCAAAGAAACGCTTTTAATTTGTTTCACTCATCAAAGCAAACTCTTAAAGCAACCGCTCCCACGGGTCTTCCAGCATCATACCAGAATTTCCCCTCCGGCTTCCTGAAGCAGTAATGGGCAAATAACTGTGACATGAATTGAAAACATTATTGTTAAGTTTTCTATATGTGTCATATAGATAATCATGTTATTGTCCTATTAACTGTGAATAAGTGATACTATTGCCCTCGGGACAATTTTTAATTGGAATGACTCGTTCTCAATTATCTGTTTAAAACCATAAACTGTTTGATGAAACAGCTGTTTTACAATGCCGAACTAACCTTACACAGTTCTGTAGTATTTCATTATAGTTTCTTTCGGGGGATTGTTATTGATCCAGAATGCTATTGTTCAGCTTTTGGTGTTATTGGCGGTGTCGATAAAACTGTTGATTTGCCAAGATGGTATGCTGGTGGATTATTTAGTCCCAGAAGTTGCGACTATTCCAATGACCCAATTACCACATCTATTCCTTTTGATTTAAAATATACATATGCACTTTACAAGTCATTTATTCAGAAAAAATAACCAGTACACATATCATTTTCAAACGTATGATTTTTTAGGTTTTTAGTTTTTTGGGGGTTGGGGGGCGGTTCACTTGCTCTTTTGTTTCTGCAGTGGTAAAAACTATCTGCATTTCCACCTTTGTGTTACCTAGAAGCACCGATGATCACTTGTCATTGTACTGTTAACTTATTGCAAAGATGTAAAATACCTTCCCAAACAAAAAATCGATATCAACAAAAGATTGAATCAATCCCTATTTATTGTCAATGTTAATTGGATGTAGTTTCTCGACCGCGTTTTAAAACAGGTGATATCGATAATTCTCTCTCTTATATATCATGTCACGTGAGAAAAAAAACTAAATTATCAAGGAAAATTTCACTCGAAATAGCAAAACTTGATTTATTTTAGTTCATAAATAAAACGGTGATAAAACTTATCTTTTCTGTAAATTGTCTTTTATTGTTGATTTATCTTTGCAGACGTCACTTAACGAGGCGGAGGAGGAGCCAAACAATAGTGCAGCCGACCGCGGAACTCTCTACTGCGCATGCGGGATACTGATTTCAATCATCGCGCTCGTCCTGCTGCTTGTTAATTTTGCATAATCCATTACGTCATAAACAATTGGATGTTACCCTTCAATCAAAACATAGACAACGGAAGGATTTCTCAACCGGAAGTTGACTTTTTATTTTTGTACAGAAAACAAAATCGTAACATTTTAACATCGGTATACATGTCTTTGTCTGTTACCTATTTTTCTAAGACAATTTCTTCGTCTTGTTTTTATTTTGGTGTGGTATGATACTTCATTCATTTTTTTTTTTTAATTCTTGTATAAGGGAATTTCGTTTACGGAAACAAATGTTTGGCATTGATCAACCAGGCCGCGGTTTCATCAGCGTTCCTTCACTTAAAGGCCCAATATACGTAACTTTCGGCAAAATTTGAAGCGAAAATCAAGCCTAATAACTTATTATCTTAATGAATTTAGTTAAAATTAACTGATATCAGCAATATTCAAGATAAATTCTTTCGCGGTTACCGGTACAGCAGCAGTTGAAAGTCGGTATTTGTAAACATACGCGCTTATTTTGAACTGTCTTCAAACTTCGGCTTGTTGCTGAAGTGGGCCCCACCTGAATTATTTTAAAATCTTTGGATTTTTCTGTCAAGAGTTTCTTGTTAGTTACCGCTTAGTTTACTTTGTTTAAGGCTTATTTTTACATGATTTTCAGAATTTATCAGAATCACGAAAAATTTCCTGAAGTTACGTATGTTGGGCATTTAAGAAAATTCCTTAGCTTAACATTCTCCATAGGAAAACATGGCGATTTTTTATTTACGAAATTAAATGGACATTGATGAAACTGGGGCCTGAAATGACACCGACTCATTGTGCTAGATGTGTGTAATTCAATAAAGCTTGTCAGTTTCGTCCTTATAACATTTAATTGACCCGTGTCTCAATGAAAAAAATAACACGGAATAATACAGTGGTTATTAAAATTTCTGTTTATTTACAGAATTCCAATTTCAAGAGCATAACCATTTTAATATTTTTTATGTTGTTCACCAATGATATGCGACTTCGGTAATTTGATAAGAAAAGCAATATGTTCAATTTATGATGACGTCCCAAGTGCAGTTGAAATATTCATAATTTTTCAACTATACTTCGTTAGCAGTGTGTTGTGATATTTTAAGCTTATAATAAGGCGATCAAACAAATATCTCAAAAACCTTTATTTACGTTTTTCCTTTAGAAATGTATCTGAACTTAAAAATCGTTTATGTAAATACACACTATATGTTTGCATTGTTTATTAATGTAACTACACTTTCTGTAATTGCTAATTCTTATTTTGTACAGAAATGTCAATCAAACTGAATCACGCTTCGAATTCATGAGTTAAGTATTTGATAAAAATAAAATCAAGTTTAATATGAAACGATTTGAGAATGTTTCTGAATGACTTCTCCTACTTTTTGCTGTTTTTCTATTATGATTTTCTGTTAAATATTTCTCTGCCAACTCAATACGTTATAATCAAACATTTTGACAAACTTAAGCTGTTCTGAGAATCCTGTTTACACTGACGACAAAGAGACTTCCACGTCAAAATATAAGTGAATATAACTATAACTGAATATTTAGCATTTGCATGTACCAACAACTGAAGAGCATATTTTCAATTTAATTCATATTGAATTTATGGTCGATATAAAAGACAAAGTTTTGCAGGCAAATATCATATTACGCGCTATTGCAATATGGTATGTTTTGCCTGCAAGGTTCTGTCATTTATATCGACCATAAAGACCATATCAAGACACTTCAATGCCTATATTCACATTTCCTATCAATGTTGTTGACTTATACTGATATTAATTATATTAAAACTATGATAAATGCTTCATTTTCGACATATAAATGAGTAAGATAGAACAGCAATTTTGACGGTTAACCATCGCCGTTTCTATGGCAAACCGATGACGTCATAATCGTCACGCGGTGGATATCGTTAATTATCTCTTAAATCGCCCATGTTCCTGGTTAGTTTATAAAGAGGCTTTGCCATGCAAATGAAAATGTTCACATTTACATGTATTATGAATTTTCTAGGCTTATATATGATATGAGAGATGGGACGCAGAAAGAAACATCACGATGACATCAGAAGACCATTAAATCATCACGTAACAACACCTTTCGAGAAGGGAGGTCAAGTGCAAATAAACAGAAAGAATATTGAGAATTCTAATAACCAAAACATTCAATTACTTTTAAACAGTGGGAACACAATTTCCTACCATTTTTTGAGCGTATGTTAGAAAAATCAACAACCCTCGAGTGAGATTCCTGAATGTGTGACCGTTGGCTGAGTTCAGATTTTTCTTTAGTGTCTTAGTGTAGATGAATATTAATTGCATACAATAGTAAGCTGATACCCATGTATTTTGTTTTCAGTTTGAATGATCGAACATATATCACCAGTAATGAACATCATACAACCGGCGACCTAGTTACTTCATGAAATATTTATGTTTTGCCTGAAATGTGTCGATTTTATCTTAAATTTCAAGCATTTGTTATCGTACCCAAGTCTAATAGGTAGTGTCATATACCCTATGTCCATCAGACATAAGCATTTTAAACAACAACATCGTCAGCAACTAAAATATTTATTGGGAATATCCAGCAATATACAACACTTACTTCGAGGAACAACTACATACTTAACTAATCATTGCCTCTACTTTCTGGATTTTTTTTGTATTAGAACAACCACGCGCTAAATTATAGTCATTGCCAATCTCTCTCCAAATTCAAAGAACAATTAAATGCTGAAATAACTTATAGTAATATTATAACCAAGGAACAAACTTGCTATACATTAACTAAAAACAACAGCATTTCATTAAGCCGAAGGCAAGGAACAAGTGTTCATTAAGCTAAGAATAATGTTGCCCCAAAATAGTCTGACGTCACTGAAAGGTCACAAACGTTTATAAGCTGACACATTTATTATACGATAAGGGGATACTCATTCATTATTACTAAAACAATATTTATAATGTTTCATAAAAGGTTCTTACCTTGTTCTTATACACACCTGAGTTCATGTATTGGTTGATATTGATATATGCTTACCAATATTGTTGTGCAATATCCAAACTTAAAAGTTATCTACATAGTCTTCGCAAATCCTTTCAACCACGAAACTTAAATTTTATATTAGAATCAGCTTTAATTTATCCCCATTTCTTGTTAAGTTTTGAATATCTTGAAAACTGTAAATGTTTTGCATTCCATTTCAGACAGATTTTATGTTTAAATATTTTCCTATTTTTCAAAACGTTTACCAATAACAGTCAAACCCCCGACGACAATAGTTGAACGAACTATTTTAATTACTAAACTGTTTGCATCTACCTTCGTGTGTGCATGTCAATCCATATACACACAATACGTTTCTTTGAAATGCCATTTTGTGCGGATGTCATTATCGTCAATATTCCAGGAGAACAATGGCGGAATGTCAACCCACTTCTAATTGGCCTTTGTTGGCGTGTCAGGACTGCTACGTAAACAAGTTGTAAGGACAGGAGTATCCAGATAACGAGACAAGACAGATAATCTTTGTATCGTTTATGACGTGCCTGGTAATCAACATGGTGATGATCTGCCAAGCCTTCCTGGTTCATGTACGTGTAATCAACATCATGTAATTACCCAGCTGTAAAAGGAAACACGTCAAGAATGGCGTCATATTTCTGCCATCTAGATATTCCCTTATCTTATTTTAATCGATATCTTCGTTAATGATGTCGATTTCTAAAAATAATATAACTAAACAAACATAATCATGAAAGACACAGATATTCCAAGTTCAGTTATTAGCGCTTTAGAGTAATTTTACATATTATATAGAGCGCTATAAAATTTTTATATATTATTACTATTACCAAAGCAAAGAGGTCAATACGTTGTCGAAAATTTGAAAATCAAATGGTTCAAATCTACGATTGTATAAAACCCATAAGTAATTCTTTTCCATTTGTCTTTCTGTCTTGTTTTAAATTTCTGTCTCCATAGTCCTTGCTGTTGTTTGTTTTCTTTGTGTTTTACTTAATTCCTGATATTGTCTTTTTTTGTATTGATAATTTTGACGTCTCCTTTGTTCTCAATGCTTTCCCTGCTGTTTTAATTTCTCATTTGTTTTATTGTTTTGTTTTTGTTTGTTTGTTTGTAATTTTATTTTTTATGTTTTCCCAGATTCTTGATATTGGCTTCCTTTTTGTTTGGCTGTCGAATCAGATTTTTTGTTTATGTTTTTTTTTCGGGGGAGGGGGGGGGGTTGTATTTACGTTCCTCAGTTCTTGATGTTGCCATCCTTTCTGTGTTGCTATCTAATCAATTTTTTATGTTTTTTTTCCGGGGGTGGGTGTATTTATGTTTCCTCAGTTCTTGTTGTTACCATCATTTTTTGCTGTGGTGCCTCCTAAAACATTTGTGTTATATTATTCATCCCCGTTTAGTTCTCATTTTGTCTCTCTGTATAATGTTGCGGTAAGTCACTCTGATTTACACTTATCAGGTTTAAGACATCATACTGTATGGCAGCTTCGATGTTCTATAAGCTCACGGGTGCATTTTCTTTAAAAAAAAATAAAAGCTTAAAACCGAAACAAAGCTTTCGACAGTCACCACATAGATGGCCCTTAACCACTCGTGAAAATACATTGAGCTAAAAACGAATAACATTTTATCATACAAACGCTATATCATTTTGTTATTCGAAAGATATTATCGAAGATATTTTCTGTGACCCAAATTTGTTGGATTCCCGAAATATCCATATCGTGGGTACATGAATAAGTGGATTCAAGTATCAACTCATAATACGGAGAATTGATTATTTTTTTTTAAACATGTTTATGCACTTGACACTTGACACGTTGACAAAGGAGTCTGATCCAGCATATCCGCATATGTGCTTAATGTATATCTAAAATGCTCGAGCTTATCCTAACACATCTCCCTGCATGTAAAAACGACTCTGCATATATCCATTAACAAGTGCATATCTGCACATATTAAATGTGGTCTGACATTCCTCATTTCTCATTGGCTAAAATATGGTCAAATCGAGGTCCATATTTTGTGATATCGACCTGGTCTTTCTATTTTTAGAAACGCAGAGTCAATATTGCATTTGTGATGTCATAATCATTGTAACATTATAGTACCAATGCATGCAACAGTAAATTGCATTCTTTATCAAGACAAGTTTCCCATCTAATATAAAAACTAAGGACCTTACGCCCTGGGTCAATCATTTATTCTACCAGGTTGGTATAACACCATATTGACCTCAGCAAAGGTCCATAAGTGATATATATTAGCTAATCCGCAAATTAAATCAGTACATACTATACTGTAAAAGACAATATTTTCGCGCGTGAATTTGTTCACCTTGTCAGCCTACAAAATGTTCACGGGATGGACATTTTCGCACTGTCAGTCATACTGTTTTGCACTGTGTACTTATAATATTATTATACACTGTAGAGTTTGACTGGTGTTAAATATGTTCGCTCGCGTGTGGATATAAAATGTGTAGATTTAATGCCAGCGAAATAAGCGAAAATTTCCACACCGCGAATAATTCCACTTTTACAGTATATTAGTAGATCCGTACATATGCCAGCATTTCCACGCATAAACCATCGTATCCATGCATAACCCAGCACATATGTATACATGTATCTATATACCCGCTCATATATAGAAGTTACACAACGAGTGATTGTTGGATATGTAATTCATTTTATTCGAATTAATTAGGCGAGTGTTTTGGTAACTTTTAAAAATTAATTAGCGAGAGTGAAATAAATTCCATATCCATTAACCAAGAGTCGTGTGACCTGTTTCTACCACACACAATCTCAGTCGGAAACATTTGGAGAAAACCGCAGACTATGATATGCGCAAAACGTAGCATCTCGTATATATTCCCGCCAAGTGGTGACGACGTCAACAATCGATGACGTCGTAAACAATCAGCACGTGACGTTATACCGGTCAATGTTCATCATGTCAGTCAATCAAAATGTGTTTAGTGTTTATCCAAGTGTGGTATAAACAGAATGTAATGATTATTTGATACCTTGAAAGTTGAATAACACCCACCTGTTGTGGTAGAAACCAATATATACCACTGCATTCCGAAAAAACAACCACATTCTTCCAGGAAAGCCCTTCCCATGATTAATACCTGCTACTGTAAAAGCCAATATTTTCGCGCGTGGATTTTTTCGCTTAATCAGCCTTCAAACTGTTCGCGATGTGGAAATTTCCGCGCTGCATCGTGCTGTTTTGCACATATTGTGACTATTATGGGCACAGTGTACCCCTACACACTGTAGAATTTGAGTGGTATTAAATAAGTTCGTGTGTTGTTATATTCGCGGAGATTTAATGTCAGCGGAATAAGAGGGAAACATTTCCACACCGCGAAAAATTTTACTTATACAATATCTCTTGTCTTTATATCAAATATTATATAATTGTATATCTGAACGACGAAATAGATGCACATTGCATTATTATTTATTTTTGGCATATTTATATATATCTCAGAAAATACCTCTGTGTGTATCAAGTTCGCCCTTCTATACAAGCCAGCGAAACTTTATATAGATAAGGGATTAATTGGATGGCAGAAATGTGCCACCTTATCACAATAAACTACTTTGTCGCCTGCTTTGTGATGGGTCTCCTGGGGTTTCGTGCTCGTTTTAAAACAAAATTCACTTTAGAATATTGGCAGCGGTTGCCATGACAACAAGCTTTGTTAATGGCTTACCATGATAACAAGCAGAGTGTATTACGAAACAGTTCATAAATCGACGTCGCTTGAAAATGATAATGCTATTAACAACGACACTCGTGTATCAGCGATTTCACCACAGACACACGACAGCGTTCTACATACTACAGACAGTACTGATATCAAAACATATCTTGTGACACATAAGGTCGCAGTCTACAGATAAATACATTTTATTTTCAGTTTTACCTGCTGTATGATGTAGTGTTATTCAATACGCCGTTTCCGAGATACAAGAACTCTTTTGAAGCGGAGTTAAAAATCGGTGATTTGATCATGTGACCGCGAACAAATTAGGGCACTTCACAATGGCGACATTGATGATCGAATAACAGATGGATTTCATTCGATTTTATTAGTCGCTTTGTGTTAAAAAGGGATGAAACAAATGTACAGATTTTAAAACTAAGTCATGGTGTGTTGTACCTAGATGGGTAACTGTCAGTTGTAAAAGCAACAATCTGGCAAATGTAACGTTCAGAGCAAAGAGAAACCCTGATTACGAGCACTGTGGATTGCATTCATATTTCTCTATACAAGATAAATTCAGTTCTTCAGCGATCTCAGCTAATTTTAGTAACACCCCTTTTGTTTTATTGAAGTTGTGATCCCTCTTTCGACCGAAAGAAAATTCCTCGCTTACCGTCATTGAAAACTTCTATTTAACCACCATTTTGTTTCCAGAGTGCCCTAAATAAAGTCACGTGGTAATGAAAGTCACATGACTAAACCGACTGAAAGTTGTATCCCGGAAATGGCGTATTGGCATACGGTATCTATTACTAAATCAGAACTATGGGGAAGCTTTATGGTCGCCATCTTTGTCTCATTGAGAAATATTCTGTATCTTTAAGTGATATGAATATGGACGTTTTTGAGCATGCTCATTATTTGTTTACTTGTTGTGATTGACAATGATACTCGGTTCTCATTTTGAGAACTTGATGTTTACTTGGATGTGACAAAGATTGACATGGCGGGTGTCGTCGATGAAGCAGAAGACGCTTACTCTTCCGGACACCTGGTTTTATTCTTTTTTGTACTTTTGCAAGGGTATCCATGTTAATCTTTCCTTTGTTCATATTTTCCCACTGGTTTAATCGATTTTGAGTTTGGATTATGATTTTGTTAACGCTTCGGTATTCTCTTATTTATATTCTCGATTCCCACCTTTTGGCCCTTAGCATTACTGACGAAGTCCTATAAGGGCGAAACAGCTATATACGACGCAGTGTTGAGTAATTCATTTTTCGGTATACTGTATTAATTACTAAATTTTAAATGTGCAGCACATGTGTGTGTAAGGTCATATTTTTAAATTATGAGAATGTCTACTTGAATTCATGCACTGATTAAGGCGACTCATTCTATGTTTACTGTAAAAGTGGAATTTTTCGCGGTGTGGATATTTCGTTGTAATTAAATTTCCGCAGAAATAACCACACGCGAACGTATTTAACATCACTTAAACTCTACTAAGCTAGGCTGACTAAGCGAAAAAGTTCACGCGCGAAAATATTGGTTTTTACAGTATTTTTAAATCATTGCAAATACAAAAAGAAAATGTATGTCGTTGTTGTTATCATTTGATTTAAAACGACCATCAACACAAAAAGGGTAAAAATTGTTGGGTTTGAAAGCTTTGATTCCCAAATTTTTTCTGTCATTTTGCAGAGCAGACGTCTTCCTCCATACTACAGGTGTCAATTTATACTCAACTACCCTTGGGTTTTTCATAATGAATTATTCCAACCATTGAATTTGAAGAATTTACATAAATCTACAAGGACTGGAGGAGTTATCGGTACTCTCCAGTTTTCCTCGCACAGAGCCTAATGTTTACTGTCTAGATCATGTATCTTCATTATTAACGCGATAAAGGTAGTACACGGTAAAAATGTACAAAGGTAGTTGTTTTCTCACTGTTTCATATACTGAGTGCACTTGTATATATTATATTGCAGCTGTTTTAAACATTTGTCTCTTGTGCTTGTCGGCTGAAGAGATATAACTGAAATATGATGCATAATAGATTATGTTTACCCTCAATTGCGAATCACAACTTTTGACCCTAGCATCAGTGATGAGTCCTAGGAGGACGAAACAGCTATATGAGACCGTGTTATCCACTGTCTCGGCATACTGTATCTATTACTAAATTTCAATTCCCAACCTTTGGTCCTTAGCATCACTGACGAGTCCTAGAAGGACGAAACAGCTGTTTGATACAGTGTTATTCACTGTCTCGTCATACTGTATCTATTACTAAATTTCAATTCCCAACCTTTGGTCCTTAGCATCACTGACGAGTCCTAGAAGGACGAAACAGCTATATGAGACCGTGTTATCCACTGTCTCGGCATACTGTATCTATTACTAAATTTCAATTCCCAACTTTTGGTCCTTAGCATCACTGACGAGTCCTAGAAGGACGAAACAGCTGTTTGATACAGTGTTATTCATTGTTTCGGCATACTGTATATATCACTAAATTTCGATTCCCAACTTTTGGTCCTTAGCATCAATGACGAGTCCTAGAAGGACGAAACAGCTGTTTGATACAGTGTTGTTCACTGTTTCGGCATAATGTATATATAACTAAATGTAAAAGGTGCATCACGTGTGTGTTAGGCTTATCTCCATGCATATGGAGAAAATTTACATTCAAAACATAATCTTTGTCGGTTTTCATTGCTGTGGCATCTTGTTCTTTGTCAAGAGTATTATTAAATATTTCCAAGCATGTAGGTCTATTTTAAGTAAACATCATATTTATTCATTCAATTTTCCTTTTAATCTCATATTTAAGAAAGATTTTTTTATATAGATTCATTCCACTTGCAAAGATAAAACAAATATATTTCACATGTGTTTACTGGGATAGTGCTAGATATTGTTTTTTAATAAAATAATTGAATTAAATAATTAAATCCGTGATAAAAAAATTTATGAAATAACAAATATAAAAACAAATATAAAAAGAATGATATGTTTGAATACGTAACGTCATTATGACGGTTGAATGTTTAACTTTCTAAGCTAACAATGCTTTATCGTGATAAGTCCCTTGTTTACAACATGGCAGACCCAGAGCACGCTAGGTAGTATCGATCTAAAGCGGATGTCGTCTGTCAGCGCGGCGCAATGGCGTCTCAGTGTTTCCTTCACATGTTCTTATTTGATAAAAAAGGAGGAATCTTGTTTAGCTCAATTTTATCAAACAAATGAGACCGCTGAAGGTTGTCAGTGAATGCAGTGACAATGAAAACACATTAGAATCAGGTGCTCCACATTTGGAGCTGATTATTTTCTTTTTCTGAGGGGATTCCCCACTACTGCGAGTTCCAGGTCTTAATTTTATACCTTGATCATGTTTTGAGGATTAATGCTTACTTGGATGTGACCAAGATTTACATGGCGGGTGCCGTCGATGAAGCAGAAGAAGCTTAGTCTTCCGGAACACCTGGTCTTGTTCTCTTGTACTTTTACAAACCCGGGTATCCATGTAAATCTTTCCTTTGTTCATATTTTGCCTCTAGTTCAATCGATCTTCAATCGAGTTCGGATTATCGTTTTGTTGATGCTGTGGCATTCTCTGTTTTGCCCCTCAAATGCAAAATTATTTCTATTAATATTAAAACAACAAGCCTTATATTTTTTTATGTGAGTGTATGGGAGGAAGGGGGGGGTAAACAAATAAACGCAGTGTTGCATTTGTATTCTCAAAATATATGCTGCAAAAAAACAAATTCAGAAACTGTAATAATAACTTAACGGAATGCTCAGAGCGAAAATCGTGAAAATAACCGCTACAATATTGTCAGTATACAGTATATATGACGTAACACACACATGTACTGCACCTTTTAAGTTTAGTAATAGATACAGCATGCCGAAAAATGAATTAAACTCGACGGTATGTTATCAAAACAGTTTGTCATGAATATACAGTCTTCGTACATCTTTTGTAGTTACTCGTTTCCACATTCACCCATTCATGTTTACAATAATGCAACGTCATAGTCTATAGGATATTTTCAGTTATGTTTTAAACCTTCGAAGGTGTCTCTGGAATTGTTTTAAATCTCATTTTTTTCTATTCATCAGAAGAACTCAATTTATATACTATTTCGTTTTAGATTATTAATTTTTTTTTTCAAACAACTACATGGGTTTTTTTAATTTTTGTGATAATCTTTTGAAAAATCCATTGTCATTGGAATTTTATGACTTGTTTTCCTTTTTTGAAATTTGATCCTTTAAGTGATCAATTGGACGAAACAAGAAAGATAATGGCGTTTAATCAGTGCTATTGATCTTTTCTTTTTTTTTTTCATTGTAGCTTAACATTTCTACTAATTTCCAAAGCAGCAGAACGTGTCTTTCTTTTTCGTCAAGATACACACAGTTACCCCCCTTGCATTAAAAATATTTTTACAAGTGTCTCCATGTAAATCTTTCCTTTGTTCATATTTTGCTCCTGGTTTAATCGATTTTGAGTTCGGATTATGATTTTGTTTACGCTTCGGTATTCTCTATTTTCTATAAGTTGATGAAAGCTATAGCAAGTTTTATAGTCTCCGTCTTGATCTCATTGAGAGGTACTCTGTTTCTTGGTATGATTTGAAGGTAGACGGTTTGAATATGCTCATTAATTATTATGCCTACTTGTTGTGTTTTAGAATAATGCTCAAGTTCTCTCTTTGAGTACGAAACATTTATTGAGAGATGTGACCCAGTGTCGTCGTCAATGAAGAAGAAGACGTGTTTGTTCAAAGGGTGATTAGCTTTACTACTATTTAACGACATTTTTCAAACTTGAAAAATTCTGTCCATATACAAGTTACAATATTAACATTATATATGTAAATTGACAATATGAGGTATTTTATATCTGCAAAGTTGTACTAAAATTTATGGTTTCATTTTCAAGTTACAGGATAATTAATTTTTGCACTAATCACTGATTAAGCTAATTATCTTTTGAACAACTGGGCCCTGGTCTTATTATCTAGTACTTTTCCAATGGGCACCGTGTAGATCATTCTTTTGTTCATAATTTGCCCCTTGTATAATCGATTTTGTCGACGCTAACTATCCGGAACATCTGGTCATATTATCTTCCAAGCGTGTCCGTGTAAACGTTTCCTTTGTTCATGTTGTTTCCCTAGTTAAATCAATTATTTAGCAGACTTTATTTTTCGATAAGGTTTCCAGTTGGCCTATAGATACATCAGTAAAGTATTTCAGGAATTAGTCCCTTTTTCCAAACTGTTACAACCTGTGTTTTGTTTAAATTTTCTGATTGAATACCCATGTTTGTGTTGTACCAGTTTATAGATGTTATCAGTACGAAAACAGCTATACATTTCATTTCGATGTCGTCACACGTCTCGGCAACTTCCGCTGCATAGATTTGCACAAGTCCAATATTTTAGAAATTGCCATAAAATAACAAAATCAACCTGAATTTAAATATAAGGATTGAATTCTGTTTTGTTGAGGTTTATTGGACATAAACCTCAATGGGTCTAGAGACAAATTTGAAATGAACTGCTTCGCAGTACATTACATTTGCCTCAAGACTCATAGAGGTTGATACCCAATAAACCTCAACAGAACGGGATTCAATCCTTTATTGGATAAGGATATCGGTTTTGTTTACGCTTTGTAGACATATCTCTCCTATGAACATAATGGAAACTTGGTGTATGAATCTTCCAACAACAAACCATTCAAAGGAGAACACAACCATACAAAATGTTTAACTACAAATATTTAATTGTAAAAATGCATCTTATTAGAAGAACGCCCTCCACATTTTCATACGATATTTGGTGTTATGAACTATCAATCTTTCCCAGACCTTGAACAGACATTCATTCATGTCTTACACAACATTCTGGTCAATAAGACTATAATGTCTGTACGAAAATTATCAAATGAATGAACGCCTTAAGGTACTGGCAACCATTTCCTAAGCTGATTGGTTGCTGCATTCAGTTGCATTCGACGAACTGAATATAGCCCAGTATACATTTTAAGTAAAGGCTATTGGTGAACCAAAAAAAACCTCTCTACAGCAGTCTATTTAAATTAATCCTCCTTATCTGCATCACCATTCAAATTCATATTCGTAAGGTCTTCATACCAATCTGCCAGTAGTTGAGATTTAGTATTTCTGCCATGCTTGCTTTTTTTAGCATAGCGACTGTTCCATTGATGACCGTCTTCACCAGATGAACCATCACTGCTATCTGATCCGCCACTAACTTCAACTTCACCTGAAGAACCACTACTACTGCTACTAGAACCACCGCCACTTTTTCCTCTGCGTGATTTTGAACTTCCATTTCCTTTACGAGACTTGGAACCTCCATTTCCATCCCCTGAAGAATCGCTGTCACTGCTTCCAGAACCGCTGTCGCTACTATCAGAACCGCCACCGCTTCGTCGGTTGCCTTTTCTTGAACCTCCTTTTTTGGAACCTCCCTTTCCTTTACGAGATTTAGAGCCTCCGTTTCCTTCCTCAGAAGAATCGCTGTCACTACTTCCGGAATCGCTGTCGCTACTATCAGAACCGCCATCATTTCTGCCGTTGCCATTTTTGGACCCTCCTTTTTTGGAACCTCTCTTTCCTTTACGAGATTTAGAGCCTCCATTTCCTTCCTCAGAAGAATCGCTGTCACTACTTCCGGATTCGCTGTCGCTACTATCAGAACCGCCACCCCTTCTTCCGTTGCCTTTTCTTGAACCTCCTTTTTTAGAACCTCCATTTCCTTTACGTGATATGGAGCCTCCATTTCCTTCCTCAGAAGAATCGCTGTCACTGCTTCCAGAATCGCTGTCGCTACTATCAGAACCGCCACCACTTTTTCCGTTGCCATTTTTGGAACCTCCATTTCTGTAACTTCCATTTCCTTTTCGAGATTTAGAGCCTCTGTTTTCTTCCTCAGAAGAATCGCTGTCGCTACTTCCGGAATCGCTGTCGCTACTATCAGAACCGCCACCACTTTTTCTGTTGCCATTTTTGGAACCTCCATTTCTGTAACTTCCATTTCCTTTTCGAGATTTAGAGCCTCCGTTTCCTTCCTCAGAAGAATCGCTGTCACTGCTTCCAGAATCGCTTTCGCTACTATCAGAACCGCCACCACTTCTTCTCTTGCCATTTCCTGATCCTCCATTTTTTGAACTTCCCTTTCCTCTACGCGATATGGAGCCTCCATTTCCTTCCTCAGAAGAATCGCTGTCACTGCTTCCAGAATCGCTGTCGCTACTATCAGAACCGCCACCACTTCTTCTCTTGCCATTTCTTGAACTTCCTATTTTGGAACCTCCACTTCCTTTACGAGATTTAGAGCCACCGTTTCCTTCCTCAGAAGAATCGCTGTCGCTACTTCCGGAATCGCTGTCGCTACTATCAGAACCGCCACCACTTTTTCTGTTGCCATTTTTGGAACCTCCTTTTTTGGAACTTCCATTTCCTTTACGAGATGTAGACCCTCCGTTTCCTTCCTCAGAAGAATCGCTGTCACTACTTCCGGAATCGCTGTCGCTACTATCAGAACCGCCACCACTTTTTCTGTTGCCATTTTTGGAACCTCCATTTCTGTAACTTCCATTTCCTTTTCGAGATTTAGAGCCTCCGTTTCCTTCCTCAGAAGAATCGCTGTCACTGCTTCCAGAATCGCTTTCGCTACTATCAGAACCGCCACCACTTCTTCTCTTGCCATTTCCTGATCCTCCATTTTTTGAACTTCCCTTTCCTCTACGCGATATGGAGCCTCCATTTCCTTCCTCAGAAGAATCGCTGTCACTGCTTCCAGAATCGCTGTCGCTACTATCAGAACCGCCACCACTTCTTCTCTTGCCATTTCTTGAACTTCCTATTTTGGAACCTCCACTTCCTTTACGAGATTTAGAGCCACCGTTTCCTTCCTCAGAAGAATCGCTGTCGCTACTTCCGGAATCGCTGTCGCTACTATCAGAACCGCCACCACTTTTTCTGTTGCCATTTTTGGAACCTCCTTTTTTGGAACTTCCATTTCCTTTACGAGATGTAGACCCTCCGTTTCCTTCCTCAGAAGAATCGCTGTCACTACTTCCGGAATCGCTGTCGCTACTATCAGAACTGCCACCACTTCTTCTGTTGCCATTTCTTGATCCTCCATTTTTGGAACTTCCCTTTCCTCTACGCGATATGGAGCCTCCATTTCCTTCCTCAGAAGAATCGCTGTCACTGCTTCCGGAATCGCTGTCGCTACTATCAGAACCGCCACCACTTCTTCTGTTGCCTTTTCTTGAACTTCCTTTTTTGGAACCTCCACTTCCTTTACGAAATTTAAAGCCTCCGTTTCCTTCCTCAGAAGAATCGCTGTCGCTACTTCCGGAATCGCTGTCGCTACTATCAGAACCGCCACCACTTCTTCTGTTGCCATTTCCTGATCCTCCATTTTTGGAACTTCCCTTTCCTCTACGCGATATGGAGCCTCCATTTCCTTCCTCAGAAGAATCGCTGTCACTGCTTCCAGAATCGCTGTCGCTACTATCAGAACCGCCACCACTTTTTCCGTTGCCATTTTTGAAACCTCCATTTCTGTAACTTCCACTTCCTTTACGAGATTTAGAGCCTCCATTTCCTTCCTCAGAAGAATCGCTGTCACTACTTCCGGAATCGCTGTCGCTACTATCAGAACCGCCACCACTTCTTCTGTTGCCATTTCCTGATCCTCCACTTTTGGAACCTCCCTTTCCTCTACGCGATATGGAGCCTCCATTTCCTTCCTCTGAAGAATCGCTGTCACTACTTCCGGAATCGCTGTCGCTACTATCAGAACCGCCACCACTTCTTCTGTTGCCTTTCCTTGAACTTCCTGTTTTGGAACCTCCATTTCCTTTACGAGATTTAAAGCCTCCGTTTCCTTCTTCAGAAGAATCGCTGTCGCTACTTCCGGAATCGCTCTCGCTACTATCAGAACTGCCACCACTTCTTCTGTTACCATTTTTTGAACCTCGATTTCCTTTACGAGATTTAAATCCTCCAATTTCCTCCTCAGAAGAATCGCTGTCACTGCTTCCAGAATCGCTGTCGCTTCCCGAACCACCGCTACTTTTACCTTTTTTAGAGCTTGTTTTACCCTTCGAGCTTTTACGTTTCCAAGAACTTCTACTTATTCCTTTCTTAGACCCCTTTTTTCCCTTATAAATCTTGCTTTTCCTTGAACTTCTGCTAAATAAAGTTTTTCTAGAGACTTTTTTGCTTTTCGAATTTTTGCGTTTCCTAGAGCTTCTGCTTATTCGTTTTTTAGAGCTTGTTTTGCTTTTCGAACTTTTGCGTTTCCTAGAGCTTCTGCTTATTCGTTTTTTAGTGCTTGATTTGCTTTTCGAACTTTTGCGTTTCCTAGAGCTTCTGCTTATTCCTTTCTTAGAGCTTTTTTTGTTTTTCGAACTTTTGCGTTTCCTAGAGCTTCTGCTTATTCCTTTTTTAGAGCTTTTTTTGCTCTTTGCTCTTTTGCGTGATTTAGAAACCTTTTTATTCCTATAGCGTTTCCTACCCTTCGATCCTTTACGAGATTTAGATATTTTACTTTTCTTGAAACCTTTTTTGCTCATTGAGCTTTTACGACTTTTAGAAATTTTACTTTTCTTCGAGCCTTTAGAACTTATTTTACCACTTTTACTACTTTTAGAAACCGAACCGCTGTGCTTTCCCTTTGAAAATCCGATACTTTTAGTAGCCTTTAACGATACCTTGTTGCTTTTTAGGCTTTTTTGTGATGTAGTTTTCACAAGAAAGTGGTTTTGTTTTCCATCTTTGCTTGATCCGGTATTACTTGATTTGCCCTTGCTACCTTTCCCTTTCGATCCCAATTTAGCAACATGTCCGTTGCTACCAGATTTCCCGGAAGCCTTGCTTGATACTTTTCCTCCTACAGATGCGAGAGATGTTCCCTTTCTGTCTTTACTAGATCCTTTTCCTCCACCAGAATGACCCGATTTTCCCTTACCACCTTTCCCTTTCGAACTCAATTTACCGACTTGTCCGTTGCTACCAGATTTCCCTGACGCCTTGGATACTATTCCCCCTGCAGATGAGAGAGTTGTGCCTTTTATGTCTTTCTTTGATCCTTTTCCACCACCAGAATGACCAGTTTTGCCCTTATCAATTTTCCCTTTCGATCCTGATTTACTGGCATGTCCGTTGCTACCAGATTTCCCTGAAGCCGTTTTTAATCCTTTTCCCCCTACAGATGCGACATGTTTGCTTTTTCCATTCTTGTTTGATCCTTTACTTGCTCCAGTATGAGCAGATTTACTTTTACCACTTTTCCCGTTCGATGTTGATGTGGTGACATGTCCCTTACTGCCAGATTTCCCCAAAGACGTCTTCGATCCTTTTCCTCCGGCTGGAGCGACGTTTTTCCCTTTATTGTTTTTCTTACTAGCAGATTTTCCTAATTTTCCCGAAGCCTTTTTCGTTCCTTTTCCCCCATTTGATGTTACGGCATTGCCAGATTGTCCTGTGCCACCTTTTCCGCTCAATACTGATTTCCCTTTACTGCCAGTTTTACCAGGAGCCTTCTTTGATACTTTTTTCCCCGCAGAAGCTACATTTTTCCCATTTCCGTTTTTCTTACCAGCAGATTTGATGTTTCCATTATTTCCTTGCTTTTTGGCGGAAGATTTCTTTCCTGTTGGTGCGGAAACGTGTTTGTTTCCAGATAAAGTATTGACAGCAGCATCCTTAGGACCACTCCACCAATCACCTCCAGAGACCACTGATCCATGCCCACCACCAACAAGGTCTCCTGACTTGGATCCCTTTCCAGTGCTTGATATATGCTTGTCAATTTCAGCTATTAGCCGTTTCCATTGAGGGTTGTCCAAGATTTGTCGTTTGGCACAGTCTTTCACGTCACAGTCACGACACTGTTTGCCGTTATGAGTGCTATACTTTACAGTTGCGCATTTACGTTTGATGCGAGGACAACTTTTATTTCGGCTTGGACAGTCAGGGATACTTGGCTTCTTCCCTGTAAAGACAAAAAGTGATACTTCGTTTTTGTTACTGTCATAACATATTATCCAATGTAGGTTTGATCAGATAATAAATCCTAACTTCAATTACGTTGTACCTGTTGGTTTGACTTTTTTTCACGTGATGATGATGTAAAACGATGTATACCAGAATATTGTTTAGACATATACTGAAGTGCAAAATAAGTATGCATATGAAAAAATATTATTTTGTACAAAATGGGTAATGGATCAATATATTACCTTTACAAGGTCCTCAGTATATATGTTACAGCAAAAATCACCTTTCAATATTTTGTAATTTTTTTTCATATATTTCATGTTTAACAAGTAAAATTGTGTATGTGTGCAAATGACAAGAAACGTTTGTGAACTTTCCTCCTGGTGATAGCAAGGTTCTGGTACTGACTTATGAATACTACCTCAAGAAAATACCATGCCGAAGGTATCTAGCACAACATTCTGCCCTGTTACATTTACTTAAAGGACGTGCCAGGTTTTTTGAGGTGGACGATGAGGAAGGTCTGTCTGTGTACCCGGAGAAAAACCACCTATCTACGGTCAGTACCTGACAACCTCCCAACTTGGGTTTCGAACCCGCAACCCAGCGGTGGAGTGCTAGTGGTAGAAAGTCGGGACACCTTAACCACTCTGCTACCGCCGCCCCTGACAACGGATCAACCAGTTGTCATTGCCTTAAATGCCTAACGCTAAGCAGGGAAAAACAACAATCATTTTAACGGTGTTTGGTATGTCCCGACCTGGGGACGTAACTCTTTACTTTCCTCGACTGGACTTACGCTCAATATTTAAGTCAGAAATGGGGTGCTGCAAAGCAACGCGCCACAAAATAAAAGGAAAATAGAAGTAGAAATAAAGAACAAGATCCCATAAGTTGCAACGGGAGCAGAAATTGGTCTTCGATCATTTCAACCGACATAAAGAAAATCCCTTATTTTCCAGGAGATTCAAATATTAGTCGCCTCTTACGATTCATTCGTTGGGGAAGGTATGTGTATTTTGATGAATAGGGAGAATGATGCCTTAATTCTCGTTTTGAGGGCGTGACATTTACTTGACAGTCACCTAAAGTTACATGATTGTTATTGTCGATGAAGCAGAAGACGCTTCTTTATGTTTTCTTATCCTCTCTTTTAGGTCTTTTATGTAAACCCTCATTGGTTCATATTTATTTCTAGTTAAATTTTAAGTTGATGTTATGGATTTGTTGACGCTTCGGTATCCTTATATTTTTTTTTTCATTTCATTGAGTATCAGCAAGAGTATTGGCGCATTTTCTGACTATTTCTCTTATTAACAAAGAGGCACAATAGGATGCAATTGATTGATGTTTTCAGACTTTCATTGTTTTCAGTTTTCAACCAGCACTTTAAGTAACAATTCTTTAAAAACTATTTGAAATTTAATCCATTTTTCACTCACCTTTTGTCTTAGACTTCTTCTTTAGCTTGCCATGGAATCCTATACAAAATAAACAAAAACAAGAAATAGAACATTACTTTGATTTCATAACTTTATGAAGAGCTATGAATTCTACAATAATTTTTTTCAAACTACTGAATGCATTTGACTGATAATAAATCATTAATGGTGTTGGTGATAGGGTGGAATGTAGCAAAATCTACACCGGGTCGATCGTCGGAGACCAGATAGATCAATTGTTTTAGCGTCCGTCTAGTGTTAGGAATGTCCCGGGTTCGAGCCCCGGTTTAGTTATGCATTTTTTCTCTTCTGTTTCATTTTACGTTCTACGCATGAGTGACTACAAACACACTCGATGCATGAGTTACCATCAGCACATTCCTATAAACAGTATGCACACGTGACTTTATATGTGTCAAGGTTGACTGCAAATACTTACCAATGGCCTTGACACAAGCTTTACCGCCGCAGGATGTTTTACAGCACTTCTCTCCAAAAAGACAGTTTCCATCCGATACACATTTCGGTCCACAGTCTCCAGGCTTAGCAATCGGGCAGTGGCCGTTATGTTGTTTCGTATGGACCTCTGAAAAACAAAACATAATCAAAAGATGTATAGCGTTACACAGTTAAGATTATGTTTTGAGTTACATATGCACACATTATGATAATGTTATAATGATGTGAGATATTTAAAGTTGTGAGGTGTATATGAATGGGACAAAATGTTTTGATCGGTTTACACAGGTGTCCGGTTCGTAGAGGTTTGATATGAATTCAGGAGATATGCTAGGACCGAACTTTTAGACAGGGATTCGGATTAAACAGGGGCCGGTTAAGACAAGTTGTACTGTATATACTCATTTGAGGTTTATATACACAATATATAATGTTGTGAGGTGTATAGATGTACAAAGGAACAATAGTTTTATATACATAATATTAAGTTGGAAAGTGTATGAACGTAGTATGTCATCTTGTAAGTAAATGTATACACAGTTTATAATGATGTGTGGTTATATACATAGTATATAATGATGGGAGGTGTATATGTACGTATACGGTATACCATACCGAGAAGTGTTTGTATGTGAACAGTATGCATTATATGATGTTGGGAGGTGTATATGCATGGTATACAATATTGTAAAGTGTTTGTATGTGAACAGTATGCATTATATAATGTTGGGAAGTGTATATGCACAGTGTATAATCTTTTGAGGCGATTATGCACAGTAGATAATGTTATGAGTTGATTGTACATGGTATACATTGCTTTAAATTTATCTTCAATATGTTTTGTATTGTATGATAAATATTAAATGATATCATGAAAACAAATCGCATATTCTCGTGAAATATTCACAATCAACGTATACGGGACGGGGAAGGTTTATTCAGTGTATGCAATGTTTTACCTGGATATTTGCAGAATATTGATTATTGTTTGGTTTTATATACTGTATTTCCTGATGTTTGGTATATATATTTGATGATATTTTAATATTTCAACGGCGATAAAAATATGTACATTTTTAAACTTGAACGTTTAACCCCTTAAATTTGCATAGGAACATTTATTAAATTGTTCATTTTGATACATGACTCTTAATTCTAATATTCCGTAATTTATGTTCCTATTCAATATGAAGCTAGAAAAAAAATGATATAGTTGTTTTAAAAATTCGGTATATTAGGCAGCTCTGAAGTGGCATTTAAAACAGGGGTTTTGTATGAATACTGTATTATTACGCTTGTAACTCATAAAATGTCACAATCACGACTCGTGAGAATTTGTCATGACATTAAAAAAGATTAATTAAATGTTAAGACTCTTTCATCAATTAGCAAATGTTGTGTAATTGAGTGTATAGCGTCGACACTAAATGACAGATTTAATGTAGCTGACATGATGACGTTCTTAACAATAACAAATATCATATTCCTGCATACATAATGATATTCATGTGCATGTAAATATAAATAAATTTAGACATCAGAACTCAAATAAAGATTTTGTTTATTCATTTCTTTATTTATTTATCGTTAGTATTATTACGTTTAAATTGATTCCATAACTTTCTTTAAATATTTTATTTATTTATCTATATTTATCATCTATGTATATATTTTATTTATCTATCAATACCTATTTATCTATGTATAAATGTTATTTATTTATCAATATTTATTTATCTATCTATATATTCTAAGTATATATTTAGCAATATTTATTTATCTATGTGTATATTCTATTTATTTATCAATATTTATTTATCTATGTATTGTAAGTATCCTGTATTGTTTATATATGCAATTAGTAAAACACTGTCAGCATACACTTCTTTCCCTTAATTAACCATATTTCGTCTATAAATTAATGTATTTTTCTTTTTCGTATTAACAAAAATAAACTATCCGTCGCATCTATGTTAGTAGTAAGCCTTTGTAAATAAAATCATCATAGCGCAGAAATGTCGTCTGATTATACAACTTGTGAGAGATTACCATCCGTGAAGTATCCGAGGTAATAGACATGGTTCATGGAATGTAAGACATCTTCAAGGTCACTCGAAAGAACAATCTCACTAAAACACCATGTTTTTAGTAACCTGCTGTACATGTACATGGTAGCAAAATGCTCACCAGTCAGACAGAAAGCTTCCACAGCAAGCACACAATAGAAAGTATAAATTCTAACGACTTAATTCGAGTACAGACGCACTATAAAGCCTACCGAAAGAAAGGCATTGTCTTGCAATCCGCTAAGAAGTACACTAACACCTCATATCAGTTGGATGTTCACACTGGAAGAGGGAAGGAAGGGTGTCGTCGATGAAGCAGAAGACGATTGACCTTCTGTAACACCTGGTTTTATCATCTTTTTTCCGAATTTTTCCTAGCTTGATCGATTTTAAGTTTGGATTATTATTTTGTTGACGTCACGGTATTTCTTGATTTTATTTACTGTATAATGTCGCGTATTTTGCTGTTAATTAGAATTCGCGATAATTTTTCGCCGCGAAATAGATTCAGTTAGAAGTGTGCCAACTGCAGAAGCACTGTACTGTGCTGTACATATGATTTAGATTTTCCCCTCAATTTAGCGAGACTGAGGATCTGGCGAGCTAAACGCACAACTCGTCACGATATTTATCAATCTTAGATAAAACGGAAACTAGTATAAGATTTAGTAAGGCATTATTAAAAGTAGCATTTTTTGTGTAAAAAGACATATTTTATACAATTTTGAAACATAAAACGCCGCCATATGCACTTCAGTGAGCAAGTCGATGACGTAAAGTAATTGCCCTGGGTGTGACACCACATTAAGAATAATAATTGAAACTTACAACCAATTAACAAGGCTCATAGGTCGTATACCACGTGTGTTTTATGCAAAAATGTGACATTGGTATTTTTCAATGCATAGCCAGGCAATCATGAGATTAACAGTCATGTGTACTTCACACAATGAAATATCAATCTTTGATGTGTCGGTCTGCACTCCTGACAAGGTTAGCAGAAATTAATTTGTTTATTAGTGATAGATGATGCCTATGTAGTAGGTATTGGCGTCAACACTAAGAAGTAAATTTATATATATATCAATGTAGGTATGGCTTCAGAAAATTAATCAGCATTCCAGTTTGACAGTTGTGAGCATCCTAAAGGTAAAATGTCTCTTGCCCTTGTCTGGTTGTCTCTAGTTTAAAGTCCAAATCTTTAAAGTACGAATATGTATTTTTTCTTACTTATTATTTTAAAATTATACAGAACTAGTTTAAGTTTACTTCTAAGTTCATGAAATAAAGGGGTTTTACGCACCTAGCATCACTAGGAGGACGAAACATCTGTACGATGCAGTTTAATTCATTTTTTCGGCGTACTGTATCTATTACTAAATTTAAAAGGTGCATCATCGTCATTAAAATGCAAGCCTTTAATGTTTCATTATCAACATTATTTTCATCGAATCGCGTAATTCAATATTTCATTTTTTTTCATGTTGTCTTTATACTAAATGAACAAAAGTATTTGCAGATTTCAATAAATTTCTAATAATAATACCTTGGAAGTTAATAGTAAACATCTTTATGTACTTACATAAACCTAAACACAAATGGGGCTAAATTATAAACCTAATGACTTTTCAATTGTATATCCCTTTTGATATTGACTTACGAAAATACAGAGAAACCTCTCTATTAAGACCACCTTAGGGACCACACCAAAGTGGTCTTAATAGCGGGGTGGCCTTAATACCGAGGATGACCAAGCAGACAGATTTCTCTGAAATCCACCTTTTGACATGTTTTCATGGTCCATTAAGTATTATATAGGCTTTATAATGTTAAACCCCCAGTAATTGTAACTAATGTTTTCATTGTCGGGCTGCAATACTGTAAAATCATATATTTTCCTGGAGCTTAATTCCGTGGTTTTCTTACGGACAGTAATTTGTTTATAGAAAATATTGTTCCATACATGTGTTTAACATTCAATATGTTTTAACTTTTTTTATTACTTCTTTGACATTTGTGGAAAGTGTAACCACGAAATAAACATGACCACGAAAATTAATGATTATACAGTACCTGGTGAAGGTAATGAAGTGATTTGTCACTGAAAATGTTGTTAGTTTTTTGGGGATTTGTTTTATAAAAGTCAAATCGTCATTGACTTCTTCATAACAAATTACATTAAAATCGAATCCATCTTTTATGTTACAGATTACATAGCAGAACGTCTTATGTTAGTTTCACTGATAGTGCAGCATTTCGACTTGCAATCTGTGAATTATTAACAACATGGATGCATTTTGTTGTTCTCATTTCTACAATTTTGGATACGAAGCACGTATTACTTGCTCTTAGGTAGAGATGTATGTTTTAAATCATGTGTTGATTTTTATTGTTGTTTAATGTAAAATCGTGTTGCATTGTTGTCATTTAAAGGCTATGTTTTGTTTGCCACTTTAATTTTATACCATGCTTTTAATATCATTTGCATTTATGTTCCGTATACAACTTTAATTCTATTTTGCAGAAAACAATATGTACATTTCATAAAATGTTGGAGCCAAACATTTTACATTTGTGACGTTATAAAGTGGTTTAAAGACGCCTGTTCCATTTTACTAATTTATATACATTGAAAATTTGCTATCTCGAAGTCAGCACTTACTCGAGTATTCTAGTTAACTATTACGAACATTGGTTTTGGCTGAATATATACGAAATAAACGGGGTCTTTAAATTATACGAGTTCGAGATACTGAGATTCGATTTTAAATCTTTCGGGCTACTAAAAGAAAAGTCCAAAATGGTCGATTTGGCGGAATATTGTTGAAATGCTTAATTTGTTTTGTTTTCTTCAACGATAAAACAATTAAGTGTTTGTGTTATTTCGCTCGTTTAGTAATTATTTACTGTTAGTCATTTTCATTATGTGTTCTTTTTGTCACTTTCATCTTCATTTCTCACATTTATATTTAAATTTTGTTGCATTATCAAAACTGAAAAGAGTTTCAGCTGTCACCTAATATAACACAGTTACGTTCAAACAAACTGTTTAGCAGGGACATAGACACTAACAACAGAGGATGCATGTTACAGCACAGATAACCCAAATCTGATTAAAATGCACACCCAATCAAAAGTGGTTTGTCTAATTAACGATGTCATTTCCACCAAGTTATTCCATCATAACATGCAGATATGCATGTTGTGACGAAATGACTGAACGCCCAAATATGATTATGTAAGCTTTTTCGCCCACCAACATTTATTTTCAAGATCAGGTAAGGTGTAATGTGTACACATGGTCTTATTCTCTTGTACTTTCACAAGAGTCTCCATGTTAATCTTTCCCTTGTTCATATTTTGCCCCTGGTTTAATCGATTTTGATTTTGGATTATGATTTTGTTAACGCTTCGGTATTCTCTTATTTATTCTGATTGGATAGCGCAAATTTGCACCAGAACATAGCCCCTTATGGGTGTTGCAAGATCATAAAGGGTCATTCCGTTACTTTCCGGTGTCTTTGGCTTTGACAAAAAAAATGCAGATTACATCGTCTTTTCGCCTTTTCTTACTCTAATTTTCCAAACTTTGGCTTGGAACAAAGATTTATTCATCGTATACAAAAAAGGCATATTATTATCATAATGTTCTTTGACATTATAAAATATAAATCATGGAGCTTATCCGCTCTGCTACAGGTAATGATAATAATTATGTTAATATTATTCCATAAATGAACAAGGCCAGCGGTATTAGTATTAATATTTAGAGAAAATTGTATTAATTAACAGAAAACATTTTAACAGTAGAATAGTGCTGGGATATGTTACCTTAACCATTGTATAAAGTGACGTAACTGAACGCACGTTATAATGTTATTATCCATAGAATTGTAACACTGCAAAAATCCAAATGACAGAGTAATGACTTTGCATTCACAAAACAAATCTTTTAACTTTCATAGTGAAACGGGAAATTTTGCAAAAGTATATTTTTCCAGCATTTGACCAAAAGTACTTTGCCACTTTATACAGGAACGTGAGAGAACAATGTTGCGGACGATTTCAAATGCAACGAACAAGGCCTTAAATTACAATGATAAGACTTAAAAGGTAAAAGTCTACCTTAATGTATATGTTTTGTTTCAAAAACGCATGGAAGAGGAAGATTCAGATAGGACAGTTTTGTTAAGGGACAATACTAGCTTTCAAGCAAAAGCAAAATGAAAAAGGACCAGCTTCAAAGTATACCTTAAAATGGTTCTGACGCTAGCCATGTGGGTATATACCAGTATCGATTTCACACCAGTAGATGTATTTAACCAAGTACGATATCAAAGTGGGCATCTAATGGCTGTACAAAGGACATACACGAGAATAGCACTTTTATAGTTTAGAATAAGATATGGTCGAGCCAAATAATGAATTTAACTGCATCAATCGGCTGTTTTGTCCTTCTAGGACTTGTCAGTGATGCTAAGAAAGATAAAAAAAAGTGAGGCCTAGCAGGCGATTAAGGAGAGAAAAGAGTCCAAAAGAAATGTCCGAATCCAGATAGGGAGCTACACTAGCCCTATGATTCAAGAATTTATTTAAAATTTTCAAATATTGAATATGAGCATAATGTACATGTGAAACGTGCCACTATTTGAATAGCTTAAAATGTAAGTATAATATGACCTATTAGTAGAACACCAAAAAATTAAACATACCTATTTTAAGTTATGGCGCTGCGAATCTGAAGAAAAAAAAGAACTTTACCTGATATGGAAAAGACTGCTAGGAACAAGCAGCAGACAATAGCCGTAAGGCCCATCCTCACTGTGTAGCAGGCCGCGTGACGGTCTCTCTACAAGTGAGCTCTTACGGAGACGAACATCATCTTACCAAAAACCTGCTAATTAGCAAATTATTTCAATTTCATCAATTTGCATATGTATATGTCAGCTGGCTGTAGATCATGCAGGACGTTATTGCATGCTGATAAAACAAAAAAAAACTAGTCAGCACACACACTGGTACTGTCTGTTAGTTTATGTAAAGCAAGAACATACTTATAAACACATTTCCTGACAGGCTTAATTAAATAACTTGTGTCTACTTTTGTCTTTACGGTCATAAATTCTGTATTACATGCCCCCTTACGCGTTAGTTTATGACAAATACAGACAAACACAACAATATTTTGCTACTGTATAATGCAATTTAGAACAATAAAAATGTCGTTCATTTAACAAAACAATTACTATATAAATTAGATCATAAAGTTTTAATTCAAACGTTGATTTTATCAAATACTTCAAAATTTATCTTCTTTCCAAAACCATATATATAAGCAAATAGTTGTAAGAGTAAATGCTATTACGGTCCTATAGCCCATATTGCTTTTGATGACAAACTTTATAAAGTCCGGTACTGTTACAATATTTGCTAAAACATTTATTACTTTTACATATTTTATGAGCTATAGGGAAAATTTCTTACAGCTCACGCTTGTAACTTTATAATCAATGCACAACTTTCACATTACCCCGGCACCAGTTTGCAATACGACGAGGGAAAGCAATAAAGGTAGTGCCGTCGCGGGGCTCGAACCAGCGACCCTTTGTTCTCCAGCCCGATGCTCCACCGACTGAGCTATAGTTTAAACCATATTTGTTCATGACAAGTGATATATACAAATTACAAAATGTATTTCTATTCTGATGATTAGGAAACAAGTACTATTGTACTTATACATAGTCCTTCTCATCTTACATAATAAGTTTAATCAAAACTACACATATAACTTTACAGTGATGGTTTCAATATGTATACAAGTAACTTTTTTGAAAGTAGGATAGAACATGTTATAAGCTAGAGAGAGAGCTTGACAGAGTTTCACCCGGTTGGATGGGTACTTTTTTATACTTGATATTTGAATGTAGTTGGATTCTAATTGCTTGTAAATCTTCTTGTTGATCTGATATAATTTTGCGTAGCATTAACAATGTTTACGTTTTGGTCATACGTCAAAGATACATCACCAAATAGTAATAAATCAACACTTAATTGGAAAGGCAAAGGGGTCAAATACCTTTGACGTGCCTCATTATGATTTATACAAAACAATAGAAAGTGTAAATTGTCTTCAACAAAATTTACACATGAACATGATTACATGTATCTACAAGATTTCTTTCTAAAAGATCGCATTTTAGAGAACTGCATTCGAGACGTAATCTAGTATGATATATTTGCCATTGTCGCGAACCTACACAATAATATTCAGGTCAGGTCCTCTAGTGTTTAGCTGGAGATAGGTTTTGAAATTAGACTGAGCTATAGAGAAATTTCTTACAGCTCACGCTTGTAACCTTATAATCAATGCACATCTTTTACACAAATATGTTTCATATTTTCATTTCCCATTTAGGACGTTCAGCTGTTTATTGGGTGTATGTAAATTTGATTTTCGAAATTTGGAATGTAATGAGAAATACAAGACATTGCCTTTTCGAAAATGATTGTAATCAAATAATTAAAAATATATAATTATCATATTGTAATTTAATTAAACCGTACACATAACTGAATGGTAAGGTGTCTAGAATAAATTAGACGCAAGTGGCATTTACAATAATGACTAATATTTAATGACTTCCGTTCCCGTGGCAAAAAGCAACTGTGATTTTTTTTAGAAATAACTATAGCTTTAATGGAAATCATAATTGACAAGAACACAGAACATTGCAAGATTTTTTAAATTAGATATCATTCAAAAAAACTGACCATAAGTAAAAAAACAAATGAGTGTATTTTTTCCGCATAAATCGGTTTACGGATGTATACAGTGCAAACTTTTTTTCGGTTTAATCCCCATAAGCCAACCCACCAACCACCACCATCAACACACCAATACCAAAAAAAGTGGTCATTGCTTCAACATTTTTTAAATGGTTTTATCACACATATAGCTTACTTTAATCCTACAAATATTTTATTATGCTCATGATTCCTCGTTTAGCTATTAAGAAAGAATACCATGTAAAGCTGGTCGCAAAGTTAATGGAGTATCGTCCTTTGCCAGCAGCTTAAAAACTAAAAACAAAGTTTTGTGTATGTGAGTTATAATTGTTTGGTGTATCAGTTACTAGTTACTGGTACGAATGTAGATTTAATACACATACATTTTTAGTTTCAGTAAGACAGAGATTGTTTGATAATTTAAACAAGACTGTGGGACTTTTTTCACCACCTCGCCTAACAGCTTGATGTATCAGCATATCATTGATCATGTCTGTCATCCGCATTACTTATTATAAGTAAACCTTTTCTGTAAAGTATTAAAAAACGATTGTCAAAATGTCTTCACACAGTCTTTTATTAGAAACGGGAAGGCATAGAAAAATTCATCATAATTTAAGATTTTGTCCTTTATCTAAATGTGACATAGAAGACGAAATTCACTTCATTTTTCAACTAATTCTTAAATGCCCCTTTTGTATTAAAGGCCCAATATACGTAACTTCAGGAAATTTTTTGTGATTCTGAAAAATAATTCAATTGATAACCATGAAAAAATTAGTCTAAAACGAAAAAAACCTGAGCGGTAACTAACAAGAAACGCTTGACAGAAAAATCGAAAGAATTGAAAATAATTCAGGTGCGGCACACTTCAACAACAAGCCAAAGTTAGAAGCGTGTTTGCAAATACCGAGTTTCAACTGCTGCTGTACCGGTAACCACGTAAGCGTTCATCTTGAATATTGCTGATATCACTTAATCTTAACTAAATCTATAAATATAATAGCTACCAGGCTTGATTTTCGCTTCAAGTTTACCCGAAAGTTACCTATACTGGGCCTTTAAATACTTACTGATCAACATATGCCATCATATAACAAACACTTGAGACATTTCGATGTTAATATCAAAACATTGTTATGTTCTCTTTGAAATGATATTCGTAATAAGCCTCCTGTCTACACATTAATCCAACTATCATCAACAGGTAACAGAATTAATTAACCTTGGTAAGTTCATATATTATGCATGGTAACTATGATCTATTTGGTTGGCTGAAAACTAGTATGATTTGCAAGTTGATTAACAATGCCTGTATTTACATCATGCATTACCTTTGATGATCTTATCTTTCAGTTTGTCCTGATTTTAAAAGTACATTATTATGAAATTCCAATTGTACCGGTGAGATAAATAAGCTCCAGGTGAAAATAAAGAGAAAACCGAAGCGTTTATAAAATCATAATCCAAACTCAAAATCGGTTAAACAAGGGGCTAAATATGAACAAAGAAAAGATTTGCATGGAGACTCTTGTAAAAGAGAATAAGACGAGGTGTTCCGGAAGAGTAAGCGTCTTCTGCTTCATCGACGACACCCGCCATGTATATCTTTGTCACATCCAAGTAAACATCAAGTTCTCAAAATGAGAACCGAGTATCATTGTCAATCACAACAAGTAAACACACTAATGAGCATACTCAAAAACGTCCATCTTCATATCACTTAAAGATAAAGAATATTTCTCAATGAGACAAAGATGGGCGACCATAAAACTTGCCGCTAGTCAACTATTTTGCCGGTAAGGCGTAAGAATTGTGTCTGCTGCCCCATTACGACATTCTTTCTAATCAAAAGTCTCCTTCCTAATTTTTCCCTTGACACTACCTCACTTTTGGCCTTCAGTTGAGCGAAGGATATGGGTTCTGTCCCCTGGCCGAGACATACCAGAGTCTCTATAATTGTTATTTTGGGGGCCTACGGCATTATACTTCAGTGTGGTAACACTTTAAATTGGCAAAAGATCCAGACTATCGTAAGAAGGCTTACACGAAAATACCGAAAATACCACAGCCTCCCAAATACACACGCACTCAACTTAGGCATCAACATCGCATAAACCGGATATCCTGAAATTGTTTTGATTTATTTAATGCTTCAATGAGACCGAATTGCATAGGTTTTTCACGGAAAGACTGGAAAATTTCAACGAAAAGTCTCCGATATGAAGAAATATGGCAGTGTGTACTAATAGCAATGTTGAAGTGGCAATTAAGATGATGTACACCTCCGTCACAGAGTTGGATTTAAATGTGTGTGTTTTTTTACACTAAAATAGTATTTCAAACTGACCACCATTTTGTAGAAGTTGTCAATATTTTATAACGAATTGTAAAGTTAAAAATTTAAACATAAACAGCTAGTACCGTAGAAACATCGATCCATTTATGTTAAAGTAAAATCCTCATATAGTATTCATCAATTTATCACTTTCATGAAGCTGTAACCGTTGGGCATTCGTTCTTAAAATAAATTATCCTCGTCGCATTAATCTAAGAATTTCGTGGTGTTAAAAACTATGATCACGTTTTTATCATTATTGTTATTGTGTTTTGCATCTTTCTAATAATTCATCTGTAACGCTTTGAAAACGTAGTTAAAATCTCGTGCATGACGAGCTTTCATTATCGTCACGAGATAACTGACAGATGTATAATGTCCTTGTCACCATATCAACTAACATTTGATTACATGTTCATTAAAATTATGGAAATTGTGCAGTTGATATTTCTGATATGATGACATTAATAGCTGGACTGTTAAGTGAATTTCAACGCATCTCATTAAAATGATTCATTTTGATACTTTCGAGCTCTTTTAAACGATTGGCGAAACTGCGCAATTCGTGTGATTTTGTGTCCTTTTTCACAGTTTATTCACAAATTATTCAGTTTTATGACGTAAAATTTATTTAATTTGGAAATAACAATTACATCAGATAAAATGCTTACATAAGATGAAATATTAAAATTTAGTAGCCAACCTGAAAAGAAGTCGCTGACATGTCATTTCCGGTTTCGAAAATTGAAAGCCGGCGCGAAAGTAAAATCTTTAACAAAAGAAAAAATACTGAAATGTCGACAAAACAGAACACAAAATCATAGATAAATCAGGAGACGTGACTAGTCTATAACCCTATACATAATCGCTAGATATAAAGATATGCTATCCTGATCTAACTGGGGTCCGTCCCACCCCTGGGGACTTATTGTCTTTGTCATAATATTAAAAAGATGTGATCCCCGCCCTATATCTATATATATAATATTAGAAAGAGACATCCTTGGTCTCTCCATCATCCTTATGATAACTTATATATCTTCTGAAGTCTTATGATAAAAATATACAGCATTCAAAAGGTTTCCATTGAATGTCAATTTTTTGTGACACACGTGTCTCAAATTGTCTTAATAATTGATTTATCAACATTGATATTAAAAATGAAATTTTGAAATCAAAACAATCATAAAAACCGTCCATACATTACAAATTAGAATACAATTACGTTGTCAGATATCATGTATATGTTAAAACCCATTCGAAATTAAAATTTTTGTAGACAGCTGATGAAATTATGATAAAGTATACATAAATACATCTCATAATCGGAAGAGGAGAATTAATTATTATCATAATCCACAAACAAAATATAACTTCAAATAAGTTACAATTAAGAAGGATGATAAGAGTGTTTTTCTCCTAAAATCAAATTCAATTAAAATCATTTTCACGCTTTTCAATGGGAGTGATCATAAATGCAGTGGAGATATATCGGTTATAGTCACTGTTTATTAATGATTAACTTCAATCCATTTATTATGTTATTGAGCCATAAATCGGAGTGTAAAAAAACCGCGAAGCGCTTTATGATGAGTGTACACTCCGATTTTTATGCCCCCGCCATGAAAGGGGTGGGGGATATAGTGTTACCCATGTCCGTCCCGTCCTGTCCCATGGAAATGTAACCAGCTTATTTAAATAACTGCTGACCCAATTGTTATCAAACTTCCCATACGTTAATAAGCATGAAGAACTAATTTCATTTATGTCTCACAGACATTTCTAGTTTATGTTATGGCTCCATAACATGAAAAATAGATTGAAGTAAATTATAATACTTGTAATTTAAACTTATCTACATAATCCCTGTAAAAATCCACTTTTATTGTGGAGCTCTTTCCTCTCAGTATCAGCAAATCAAAAGCGATGTTACAAATAGTGATGCCTTTTTTTGCGTTATGATCTGATAACACAAATTTCTAAGCCAATAAACTGCATTGGAAAAATACTCGATTTTCATTTAAAGAACAATAATCTTTCAAGTGCTTCGTCTACATTGCACCGAAATGTTATGATTTAATATGTTGTTTTGTAATTTATTGATATGGACGTAGAGTCTACCAGCATGCGACTATAATTTATCCTAATAAATCCTAATAAAATAAAAACACAAATATCATTAAATATCTATTTGTTCCACATAGGAATTCCCATCTGATGACATCACAAGTCAACAGGACGCCGGTAATTGAGATAAAGATCAGGTTTGTCGCCTAGTGACCAAGGCTTGTGATGGGATTGCGGTAAGTAAATATATGGTATATACAACCTGATAAGGGTAAGAGTATGGAAGTTGAAATATGTAAGCTAAGCACTTGTTAATGTTCATTACTTCTCAGTTAAGTTTTGCATAACCCACCATGTTCTAATCATGTTCTAGTGTAACTGTAAATTGATCGGCCTGATTTTCTGTAAATATTCTTGTTTTAGTCGGTATTTCTTTTTTTTAACTTGTCGGATAATTATTACGTTATTCATTATGTACTATTGTTATTGTGTTTTAACTGCAAATTGATCGGTGTAAGTTTTGTATTAATGTTTTAACATGACTTTTTTGTAACTATTAACTATTCGTGTTTAAGTGAGTATAGATTATTTACTTGCCGGACAAGTTTTACAAAATTCATTCGGTAATAATGCTATTTTGGTTTACCTGTTTAAGGTGTAATTCTTGTGTTTTTAACATGACTTTCTGTAAATATTCTTGTTTTAGTGCGTTAATTATTTTTGCGGTTTGGCCACAATCTATGTTTATCGTGTAAGCCTATAGCACAGACAATGCAAAGCTTTGATTATAACGAAAATCAGAGAATACCAAAGCGTCAATAAAACCATAATCCGAACTCAAAATCGATTAAACTAGAGGAAAAAAGGAACAAAGGAAAGATTTACATGACCCTCGTAAAAGTACAAGAGAATAAGACCAAGTGTTCCGGAAGAGTAAGCGTCCTCTGCTTCATCGATTTCACCCGCCATGTAAGTCATGTTCACATCCAAGTAAATATCAGTCCTCAAAATGAGAAACGAGATAATCTCAGACACTATCTATATTCCACACTTGCCGGCAGCATCGTGTAGTGCAGGAAATGCCTGTCTTCTTTTCACCTGGCAGCGCAGTTGTTCTTATTTAAATTAATTCCTTCAGAATGTTTGTCACAGTGCTTTCCCGTGCCTGTTTATTCGTCCTTGTGAAATGACACCATTGTATGTTTACCAGGAAATAAAAGGAAGTCTGCACTTGTTTTCTTTCACTGACAGCAATTCATGTTTTGTGGTTATATAGGTATAAATCTGACCTTTATTAAATTAGGAGGTTTGATGCAAACTTAATCAAGTCTGCCGTTAATGAAGCTGTATTCAATTTTTGATTGTTTTTTTTAATAGTAATAAGAGTCATAAAGTAGTCAAAATGTAAATCATGTATTCAATATTAAGTGCATATAAGAGAAATATATAAGTTATTAATTTCATTCCGAAGTTTATTGTGTAACTTTTATGAGCTCATTAGAGAGATATCTAAGCCCAGAAAACTATAATTGTCAGTCCATCTGCCATATATGTTTGTGTTTGTATCTAACTTGGTGCAATATGATGTTTGATGTTGCATTATTAAATGGTCTCTTATAAAGTATGATCACTCTTACAAAATAAAATCATGTTTTCATTACTCATGAGATTATATGGTAATAATATAATTAATGCCGAACTTCCCACCTTTTTTCCCCTAGCATCACTGAAGAGTCCTAGAAGACGAAACAGATGTATGGTGCAGTTTAATTCATTTTTTCGGCAAACTGTATCTATTACTAAATTTAAAAGGTGCAACACATGTGTGTTACGCCATCTTTAACTTGACAGCTGTGTCTGTGAAATCAGTTACAAAGCAAGTTTTTAGCTTTCATTTGCTCTTTTCGTCCTATTAACAGCCATTTTCATTAAATGTTAAGGGCGTGCCAGGTTTTGCAGGTGGGGGAAAGCCGGAGTGCCCGGTGAAAAACCATCAACCTACGTTCAGTACCTGGAAACTCGGTGATGGAGTGGTAATATAGAATGGTTGCGGAATATCAGACACCTTCACCACTTGGCCATTGCGGCAGTTTTAGTGAGTGTATGAAATAACCCAAACTTCAAAACAACAAAGAATTGCCTGGAATCGACTTTCTACCAAAACACAAAGACTAATTTGCTTACATATATTAGTAATCTTAATATTATTTAAAAGTAACACCCTGAACAAATATCAGTCAAGATATGGAGTGCGTCGAAGAGAACGGAGTGTATCCTGGAGGAGAATAGTTACAAGTCTAGATTTACTTAGATTGAATAAGGTAACAGTCACACAAGAATAATTGCTAAACAATTCTGTCTTCTTTGGCATCTCCCGACCACCGTAGACATGGCGAAGGACCTTAAACTGCCAAAATTGCAAGATTAGAGCTGTATACCTTCACATTCGAAATACACGATGGAATGCATCAGCAGGATTCCGCGAAAACTCGCCTATGTCACACCACGTTGCTGCCCACAGAGAATAAGAGAACACAATGTTGCTATATGTACGTGGAAGATTTTATCACCAGTAAAATCGAAAGAAAATTAACTACTTTGTCGAGTTTGAAAAAAACTGTTCGATAGTTTTTTTCTTAAGCTCTCGTCAAAACATATTTTATTACTATACCGAATATATTCAAAGATTAATTTTAATTGAAAATTTATGATTGTATTTTACAATTTATACAATGTATGATTTGATTTCCCTTTTCTAAAATTTAGAATAGGAAGAAATAGAGACAAAGTTTTATCATTTCAAGTAAGATACTTGTTTAAATTTCTTTATGCATATCAAAGGTCTGTGTTTCTCAGTCCCCCAAGAAATCTACAGTATTGTAAAGTCTGGAAACTTGAAATGAAGGCATTGTTACCTTGTGACATAATTCGTTTGCTGCTCCAAGAAAAAAAATCAATTTATGCATTTGAATCGTAATGACTACACTGATTTGTATGCATGAATAAAACATCAAGAACACGTCAGTGGTGCTACAGATGACGTAACACACACATGCTGCACCTTTTAAATCTAGTAATAGATACAGTGTGCCAAAAAAAATAAACTGCACCATACAGCTGTTTCGTCCTCCAGGACTCTTTAGTGATGCAATTGGCCAAAAGGTGAAAATCCAAAATTTCTAAAGCGCCAGGTGAGTATAACCGCTTTAATCTATTAATTTAGAAGTAAACATGGACCTAAAGGTGAAGACTAGCCGGCGACTGAAACTGGAGTTGTATTTCAAAATACTGATAATAAAAAAATCAGAGTCAACAAAACCATAATCCGAACACAAAATCGATTAAACTAGAGGCAAAATAGGAACAAAAGAAAGATTATATGGAGACTCTCGTAAAAGCACAAGAGAATAAGACCAGGTGTTCCGGAAGAGTAAGCGTCTTCTGCTTCATCGACGACACCCGCCATGTAAATCTTGGTCACATCCAAGTAAGGATCAATCCTCAATATGAGAACCAAGTCGTCATTGTCAACCCAACAACTAAGCACACTAATAAGCAAACTCAAAAACGTCCATATTCATATCACACAAAGAAACAGAATATTTCTCGATGTACATTTCTTTCTGTTTTGTATTTCAATCCTATTAAAATAGAGCCATTCTTTTCCCAGTGTATTTCTCCAGGTTATGCTATATCTTTTATGTTTGCGTTGGGCCTCTTCTTTTTGATATGTTGTCGCTCTGTCTATGAAGAAGTTGACGTAACACACACATATGCTGCACCTCTGAAATTTAGTAATAGATACAGTATGCCGAAAAAAAAAATTAAACTGCATCATACAGCTGTTTCGTCTTCCTAGGACTCTTCGGTGATGCTAGGGGCCAAAAGGTAGAAATCCAAAATTTCTAAACTATTATAGAAGCAGAAGGGTCAAGTACGTAAAACCCCTTTAATTTATGAATTTAGAAGAAAAATTAAACTAGTTCTGTATAATTTCAAATCGTGTACTACGAAAATGTGTATAGTATGTACCGTGCCACTACTCAAATGAGATTAACTGTGGCTATGGAGGCTTCAGCAAACCTCGGGGACTAAAAAATCCACCAGCAGAGTCTGCTACCCCCTATCATAAAGATGACGTAACACACACATATGCTGCACCTCTTAAATTTAGTAATAGATACAGTAAGCCGAAAAAATGAATTAAACTGCATCATACAGCTGGTTCGTCCTCCTAGGACTCTTCAGTAATGCTAGGGGCAAAAAGGTAGGAATCCAAAATGTCTTAACTAATGTAGAAGATAGGAGTTGTTTCATTATGCCAGCTAAACATTGTAAACACATGTCATGATAATTACAAACACCGGAAATAGAATATCAAATAAGCTACTTAACCTACATAACACAACTGTATATTACAATAGATAACTTGGTTTCACCGTTTTATATTACTTGGTAATTTATCCCCACCAGGTTAATTTATATGACCAAGGCCCATGCTGTTGCTCTTATTCTGTGCTTAATTCGAAATTCCTAATATATGGGTGATTATTCATTTTCTTTAAAAAAAATCAAATTTTGTCAACAGTTTTTGAAAAATTTGAGGGAAACTTCACTGTCTGACCTTTTCACATGATTCAAGTTAAAATAATGTTGGTTAGACTGCAGCACACATTGCATGCTTGAGTGCGAGTTCGTGAACGATTTACAACGCATTGAGAAATCGCAGTCCGCTAATAAATCATATTTTACAATTTTTCTGTGTTTGCGCTAAAAATTGACTGCGCTAAAATAAGTATGTTTACAGTGTTTAAAAGTTTTTGCTTGGTAGACATATCGTCAAATAAAAAAATTACTGATATGTTTTACTGTATTGGTACAAGCTCTCAGGATGTACCAACCTTGTTTGAATCACAGGTGTTGGACACATACATGTAAATAGGTTGTGTATAGTACTATATAATAGAGTACTATACACAACGTTTTTATGTGTCCAAGACCTGTGGTTTGAATTACGGGTTCTGACTTTCTGACAATATGAAACCGTCGGCACATTCCGTAAAGGAGAAAAAAAAAATTTCGTTTACGGAAAACGCCGACGGTTTCCGATTGACTTTCTGATTCGATGAATACGCTTGCAATGCTTTAATCATAGTTAGCTGATCAGACTGACAGTCAGAACCTTTCGGACTAGTACCATTCTTGATCTGCCGAAAACATTTTATTGAAGAATAAAGTATGATATGAATATGGACGGTTTGAAGTATACTCATTGATGTGCTTACTTGTTGGGATTGAGAAAAAATGACGTATATAGTGATGATCACTATGTCATTTTCATGTAAAAGTACTTTTAAGCATTGAAATGCTTTCAGTTGGCATTCACAGGCTTTAGGCAATTTTTTATCATTGGGTGATGTTTTGAGTTTGCTCATTAGTGTGCTTACTTGTAGTGATTGAGAATGATTACTCGATTCTCACTTTTAGGACTTGACGATTACTTGGATGTGACCAAGGTTTACATATTACTCACAAATGGCCCCTTACTTAGCCGAGAACATTTTGATTTAAGGTTCGGATTATGGTCTTGTCGACGCTTCTGTATTCTCATTTTTTTTTTAATTTGAAATCTGCTATCTCATAAAAAATAGAATTTTATTTCTCAGTATTTAGCTCAAATAATTGTATCTATCGTATATGTGTTCATTGAAGAAACAGACATCGCTTTGGGGATTAATTTTTTTCGTTTACGGAAAATGCCGACGGTTCTCTATTGCGTTTCGGTCGTACGTTCTACGTAACAGCTTCAAATGACATTTGTTCTACTTCAAAGACATAAAAGAACAAAAAAACTCGTAAACAAACTTTCGTTTCTAAACAAGATGAAATCTAATTAACTAATTAAGAAATTTGTGTTATTGTAAATGCTCAATTTTTTTAAACAATGTCTATAGACCGATCCCAATAACTTGGTAATGAATATGCATAGAAATCGAAAACGAGGCTAAAAAGACAATACCATGACGCTGTCCAGCTCATTTGCATATGATAATATATTTATAGAATCGCAGTTAATGCCTGTTTCTATGATTACTAGCAAGCTTAATTAAAGTGCTACATTTCCATGAGAACGTGTCAGAATAGTTTCTCGTCATCTCGTCTGCATACATGTATATTAATTAATATCTTTGCGATGAATATGCAACATTTGTGGTATCATAAATATGTCCTGCACCAGGTTATCTCAATTACATTAGATGTGAAACTACTGACGTGGACCACGGAACTATAGACCGCACGACTACACCAAATTCCTTTCAGTGAAATATAATCTTATTTATTGGGCAAAAACTAAGTGAGAGCTTAGAGAAAATGTACGTATTTCATATATTCATGCTATATTTTTTTGATAATCCCATTTTGATATATTACACAGGATTTGAAATCATGCAACTTAGTGAAGATTACGTGCAAGTCATAGTCTTATGGTCGCCATCATGACCTCATCGGGAAATATAGGGGAAGAATGGACAGCCAGACAGGGGTTCGAACCCGGGACCATACGACTCGAGACGGACGCTCAACAACTGAGTTATCTGGTCGATAACGATCCGCTTCAATATGAGTGACAATGCTATTTTATTACGGTCATTAGTGTTGTCGTTGTCGCTAACCCCATTTACACTTTGAGAAAATGAGATTACTTGGATTTAACTTATTTTCTAACCGAATTCTGAGCTTTATGGTTTTTTACTCTTCGGTATTCTCTATTTTTTGTTTCTGGTTTATAAACATGTGTTATGTACAGCATGTTTTTAAAGGCCCAATATACGTAACTTCAGGGAAACTTTCGTGATTCTGAAAAATTCTGAAAAAAAAATCCAGTTGATAACTGTGCAAAAATAAGCCTAAAACGAAGTAAACCTGAGCGGTAACTAACAAGAAATTCTTGACAAAAAAATCCAAAGAGTTGAAAATAATCCAGGTGGGGCCCACTTCAACAACAAACCGAAGGTAGAAGACGGTTCGCAATGGACGTGTTTACAAATAGCGTGTTTCAACTACTGCTGTACCTGTAACCGCGAAAGAATTCATCTTGAATATTGCTGATATCGGTTAATCTTAGCTTAATCTATAAATATGATAAGTTATTAGGCTAGATTTTTGCTTCAAGTTTTGCCGAAAGTTACGTATATTGGGCGTTTAATGAAAATAACAGGGTAAGATTTATTTCGAAATCGGTGCGTACCTGTAGTATAGACATCATTTCATAACTCTGAAGAATGAAAAATATATAAATTTCAAAAATTAAATAATGTGGGTTTTTTTCACTGTTTCTTAATTTTCTTATCTATAGTTAACCTTGGAGTCGTATTTATATCTAATATCTAACCGTGTGAACATGTTCCTTTTCATCGGTTTAAAAACAATCTCTACATCCACAAAGTATATATATAATACTCGAACAGTAGGTACTGTTCCAATATATTGATAATATATATGCAAATAGGTTGGAGGTTATTGCTAATTGGTGAGGAAAATAAAGCTTTGGAAGAAAATTGTAATTCATTTAGAAATGTGAAAAACTTTATCAGGTCCAGAAAAATATTTTGAATATAGTAATGTGTGTTCATAATTATGTAGATTTTGACTTGTTACCATCATTTTTATTATTTGTAATTGTCAGTCCTATAAATCACTTTTCATTGAATTGTTGATAGGAAATGACCTGAAATAGTTGAAATAACAATAGATAGATTATTGGACAATGGATATGTTTAAAACTATGTTTAAAACCCTTTTTACTATGCTATTCTACATGGGTTGTTGTTATGCACTTTTAATTAAGCAGTCTTATATTATGAAATACTGTATTCGTCTGTTACCGACAATATATTCATGTCCACAAGCACCTGTGATCGGTTATTAAACATATGCCTTTTGGGTTTTTTTTTTTATTATTTATGGTGTACACCAAGGTGATACAATAAGTCATTCCCCTTTTCTTGACTTTGCTGCAACTTAGTCTGCTATTTATATATAATGTATGTGCATCATTTCAATTTTGTGACTACCGATCCTTTCTTTTGAGACGTCTGTCACTTTTCTCGGTCGTCAAAATTAGAACTGATTATTTACCAGGCACATATATTTATTAATCTGTGATAGATAAACCCCAGTCTGTATAATAATGCGTATGCAAAAATAATCTAACTGTTTTGATAAAAAAAAATCAGACAGTATGGATAGAACAACTACTAGGGAAAATATGATAGGAATTTGCCAACTTTTGAAATTTCTTAAGAGTAGATAACATATGGTCAGAATACATGTACATTGTGATTGTACGTACAATGCCAGGGACGTATATATGTGAGACTCGCATTGTATTTGAGACTCACATACAATGTATATATACGTCCCTGACAGTGCCGAGGGGAAATAAACGGTATTTATCGCATGGGGCTACAGCTGTAAAGTTGTCAAATCTTAGAAAATAGAAATAGTTTAGTGAATTAACTTTCAGAAATGCTCAACTTTGGTTTGAAAAAAACAAATGTCAAAAAAAAATCAACCATCCTAAATATTATAATAGGAAAAATCGTTACTTTCGAACGCACCTCAAACTACTTTCAAAACGAACGCATCGAATTGACGCATGCGTGTTAACGCAAGCGGAAATGGCTGCGAAAAGGATGGCATTCGCAAACTTTTTCGGTAGTAAACAAAAAGTAGGTTATCATTCTTAACACAACTATTCATATATATTTAAAGTGTAATTTTGTATGATACAATACTTTTAATTCGATTGATGAACCCATTGTTAAGTTATTTTCACTGTAACGACTAACTTACACACTTTGTTGAGGCGACGTTAGTCTTGTTTTCATTTCAACAAGTCGGTCATGTACCGTGACGATTGTAAGGCTAACATTATTTATTGAAACAGTTGATTGTTTGTACTATGAACGAGGGAAATAATGATTCGATAGTGTGACATGTCACAATTCAGTGTTTTCACTAAATCGTAGCTCAGTCATATCAGTCGCTGTCTATATATGTTTGACTTTTCGTTCACGGTATAAACTTTATAAGAGTGTTTCTTTGACAAGATGCTCACTGCATGTCACGATGTGTTATAATGTTAATCATTGACATTGCCATTCTTTGCTTGAATATAGATATTTTGTAAATGGGGTATGTTATGATCATTGTGATAATTTGATTATATCATTTCAGTTTGTGTATATGTATTTGTAAAATTGATTAATTTTCACTATAAAACTATTGTATGTTTCAACAAAATTTCATTTTCCTCAACAAGCGTTCTAATCAAGTAATTGTTATATTTATTATTTGCCTAAATTGTTCAAAATTCTTAATCTTGGAAGGTGATGGTTTGGGATTTTTGGAACAAACCCAGTCCAGCTGACACTGGTAACAGCTTAATACCAGTATACACAAAATAGATATAAACATTATTGACATATTTGTAGTATTTCACAAGTAGTCTGTGGACTTATGAATGTAAGCTTTCTGTTGCATCATGTGATAATATTACAATTTGTGTTTATTTGATAAATATGTTAGTTTAAAATTGATTATTTGGTCATGTTACTCATGATCATCGACCCCCTAAAGACACATTTTAAAGTCTTTCAATTCGAAGGTTGGCATAATGATAGGGTTTGCGTCGAAGCCATGCCTATATCTAAAACTACAAATTGAAGCTGAGGAAACTGTCAGGCACACTAGAAATAACACATTATATGTCCAAAGATGGGTAAACTAAAACAAAACGTTTCTAACCATGCTGTACATTATATATACTAGGTAATGATTGATTTATACAAATATAAAGACCAGGGTTTGCGTTGAAGCCGTCCCATAGAAACTGAAAAGGACCCCACTAAATTTGCATAATTCCCATTTTAATTATGCAGAAACCCATTTATTTAGGAAAGGACCCCATTTATAAAATACCCAGTGCGAAACCTGAATGAAGTTTCATTGGTGAATGGGTTAGCTGTGGTATATGTCAATTTTCATCATCTGCAACTTGGACAGTAACATTCATCAAGATGACGCGAAAAGGTGCAATTTAATATTTACAAAATTGTCAAAGAATCCCCATTCACTTTACTATCTTTTATACTGAATGAATTTGATATTAATAGAAAAGACAGATAAACCTGTCATATACCTAATTTACTATACCATATTCACTGTAACATAACATTTTTGAAAAAATATATGATTTCTATTTGTGACCCTCCCCTTTTGTATAGGATTCAAAATTATAAAGATCATTATAACGATAACTAATTATATTTAAAAGTGTTTTTTGGAATTAGAGCTGTCACAATATAATACATGTATATTGAAAAATCGGTTTATAATCTGATAGTTTTTGGACAACAAATTCACCCTAAAATGAACATCTGTTTCCTGTGACAATATATCAGGATGCATATCGCGATCGTTATTTACATTCTTTCTGTATGGTTATCCTTAAACATATGTATGCATTATAACCATATCTAAAGTAACATTGACACTTGTACATGTGCAATAAAATAAATAGCTACGTTGGTCAGTTTTGAAAGAGCTCAAGATTATAAAATGTTTAAAAAAAGTTATTTGATATTGGAAAATACGAAGAGCATCAGCAGTAGAGTATATTAACTGGTTTAAAATGTTATTGTTAGGATCCAAAACATTAGAAGTCTTCCTAATTCTATATACAGTGTATATGGAATATAAGGAAAGTGGGAAAGAAGGATTATGCAATAGCATTGCCATAATAAGATTCAATTTTTTGGAAAATAATTGATAATATTACCTAGGGTATCTGGATTGGGCTGAATCATGTGCGACAAAGTCTAATGTAGTACAAAAATTTACAAATTTTTGGTAACACCGAGCATATGATATTTGTTCTAAAAAGTATTCAAAAGTCAATTTAACCTTGATTACGGAGGTCTTAACAGGGGTTCAAAATTGCATCATGTTAGTCTATGCATGTTTATAATCTACAGGTACACATTGTGATATCATACATACAACACCCTTACTGATCATGAAATTACTGGTTGCATATTTCACATTAATGTGTATACTACATGTACATGTATATCTATGATATCAACGATTTCAGCATCTTGTTTCATTAACGTTATTTGAAATCCACCCAAACAAGTTGTATTTAGAAAGCTTATAATTATTTGTTAACTGTCCTTATTCAGTGCTTCACAGCCATGACATATATGGCATTTAATGAGGAAGTACAAGTATTTATCTAGTATTGAATGGAAACTTCCAGTATGAGTACGTATACATGTTCAACCTGATAAGCACACCTGTCACTATAAATGCACCCCAGGCCACCTTCCTTTGAAACCAGAAAAAGTTCTTTACCTCACTGATCGGTCAATACAATCTTTAAACCCAAGACTATTCCAAACGAAATTAAATATATTCAAATACTTGTTTCCCACCCAATTTTCACATGGAAACTTTTCCCTGTACATTAGTTTTATTAAGTATCATTAAGTTTATTAGGTTGAATACAGTACTGTATAAGTCCTGTAGCTATATTTGGTGAATTATAAACAGTTACATTGCAATTTCACATGACATAAGATTATGATTGTGGGTGGGTATATATATATATAGAAATATAAAATTGCATCAGATAACATCATTCAGTATACCTGTAAGTGATTTGAACTTTGATTTCAGCCTTTCCCATACAGTATTTCAGACTTTCCCGTTCATGTACGGTATATATATATGTACATGCAATTAATATAAGTAGTATGTGGTCCTATACATGTATGACTTAATTTAAATTGATATCTTTTCATTGATATACACAATAAAAGTAACCTGATCAGCAATATTTGTCGTGTTCCAGTGATCAGTAATGTTTGAATTAAATAGAAACAGGTGGTTGATGAAATAGAATTACCGGATTATAAAGCAGTTTATTCTGAAACATACAGATACAATGTAGTACATATAAGATACCATGTTATTGAACCTTAAAATATAAACTTGAATAATTTAACAACAGCTATGAAACAAGTTATTCAACTTATATTAAAAAAAACCTTATAATCGTGGACCAAACATCACATGCTCTTTATATTATTGACAATTTGATTACATAACGTATTAAACCTAAGATAACATTATTCTACTGTGGCACACTTTAATTTAGCGTGTGACTGATCGTGTACAACAACTTGGGACTTGAGCTGTGCCCTTGGCTTATGCATTGTTCCTTACGTACTGGTATCTTATCTTTATTGTGCAATCAAATGACATCCATATAATGTATACACTATAAGTATAAAACTTGTATGTAAACAGTTGAACTATGGCACAGGTTCATAATGACAAACTTGAAGCCATCAATTGGGGTTACAACCAGGGGCTTTCAGTAGACTGTGTAGTTTTAATTTTCTCAAAATGAGCCTCGACTCATGGGTCTCTTTGTCATGTTTTTGGACTGAGTTTTTGTGGAAAATGTTACATTACACGTCTAAAACTTTGAATGATCAAAGGTCAGTTAAATTAATAAATGCCCTTATGATGTGATATATCTAAATAGTTTTCTTATTGTGATGTGCACATTAGAATTAAGATTTTCTCGATTTTTTAAAGGCCCAAATAATTTAAAAGTTGTATACATGTATATACCAAAGTTTGATAATTTTGATAAGGAGTCTATGTTTGCTAAATGATTCCGAGTTATTGAAGAAAGAAGTAAGATGGTAAATATATATGTGAATTGAACATTACATAATAAACAGCACTAGAAGATCTATGTATTTATGATAACATAAAAAGTTACATTTGAAATTTGTATTTCCAATTCATGATAACAGATTTTAACTTTAGATATGTGCACACAAAAAAATTAGTTGACAAACTTAATATCTCTCCCTATGTAGGAGCTTGAGGAAGACTCCTGGATTTGGACCATTATATATATAATTTACATGTTCGTCTTTGAATTAGTGAATTTAAAATTTGTGAACTATTCCAATAATATTTAATATTCTCAGATATCGGTGTCTCATGATTTCATCTGATAAAACATCATCCGGGATGGGAGGGGGGGGGGAACAAGTATCAATACAACAGTATCCAAGTTGTCCCTGTGAAAATGAATAAAGATATATGTGGAGCTACAGTGTACATTCCCCAACTGTCATGATCCTTTAATCAGACTTTTGATGGTGAACTTCCTGCTTGGTCTACATATGTCCGGTTATGTGGTCTGGTGTGTACATGTACGTCATCTAATATTTACAGTAAACATTATATATACTAAAACTAACAACAGGAAACCCCTTACATGTTTAATTTCTGTCTAAGCCTGCACCAACTTCCTGGCCAGTTGAAGGATTACTGTACAGTTAAATCACTTGATACATTCTTAAATACAATTATTTGTCCAGCAAAATTTGTATTGAGAGATAATTTATAGAAATTTTAGAAGATATTTATGTTTAGCATATCCGATAACCTTATACCTACCAATATTTTGTTTCATATTTTTTTGTGTCTATATATCCTTATCTGTTAAGGCATATTAAAAATTAGAAGAGCACTGTTAAAGTCAGGACCACTATCCTATGTATATCAGTGTAAATAGTTACAAAAGTTATAAAATCATTTTTAGATATAAAACTTATTATAACCTAGCTACTACACAATGTACTACCTACCTACCCTAAATTATTCCAAAATTATTTCTAGATATAAAACTTATTACAGTAAACTCCACTTAATATCACCCCTGTTAATTATATCACATTCCTCTAGATATAACGTTTTTCCCAAACACCGTTTTTCTCTCTATATAACTATATAACTTTATTTGGTTAATATCATGTATTTTGAGATACAACTTGTTCAAAATGTTGCATAGAAAATAAAAAATAACCCCAAAAATGGAATAATTTAAAAAAGCATGTTCCTCTTAATGTCACATTCCTGTTAATATCATATTTTTGTCTGACAAATGCAACATGATATAAAGAGGAGAATGCACTGTATAACCTACTACACAATATAATGTATCTGCCTACCTACCCTAAAGTATTCCAACATGTTTAGCAGAAACCTGTTTTTGTCTGGCCTATAACTAGTTAACAAGGATAATGGATTTTAAAATGAGTATTAAATCAGGGTTTTACTGAATATACATGTCTGTGTAACATTATTAAAATATGGATGAGTCAAACAAGTACAATGTACTACATGTATATGTCAGTGGTGGAATATCTGACAAGGCAGTGTTTTTGTTTGTCCATTTTTACAGCCAATTAAAGGCTGTTTCCCCCAGTCAAAATTTGTGGTATTTTCCCAAAATGAAGCAAAATTCAAGAATATTTTCCCAATTTATCTGAAAATCCTACTATACTTTCCCAAATCAATAAGCCACAGGCTGCTGCGAAATCAAGATAGCAAAATCACTGCAAGCATAAGTTTGTAGAATACTAATCAATTTATTTCAAAATAAGTAGATGCATATGGGGAAAGGATGTTATTCCAGCAGCGTAAATATATAAGAAACTGTGTTAATTTTATGACAGTTATCAAACATTTATTGGCCCGGATGATAGCATAAGGATGGAGGTGGGATGGTTTTAATAAAGTAGTAATTAAATGTTGATTCTTATAGTTGGACATGTGACCAGTCACCCCGTACCTTTTTATGTCCAATATAATGCATTTCACCTCCTGACCAAACCAACTTTTGCAAGGATCACTTTGGGGATTTTTACCCATATTTTTCCTGAAAATCTCATTAAAAATTGAAAATTATTTCATTTCTATAGAAAAATCTCATAGATTTTTGATGATCCCACAAAATCCCTCAAATTCTCCCATAGGTTTTAAGAGCCAGAATTATCCCTGCATTTGTAGACGCTATATGTCAATTATTTTTAGCATGTTGCTCCTTTATCAAGATACAGAAAATTACAATTCATTGTTTATGTTCGAAGGTCTGTACTTTTCTTTCTTTATTTATTTTTTTTCGATATTGGACTAGGAGCAGATTAAGATCTATTCTTTTATGCTTATGCTGCTTAAACATGCTAAATTAATGATTATCACTGGACAAAGAAAAAGCTTTTGCTGTGATTTCTTCCTGACTGCAATTTAATATGGGTGGGCTTATTATTGAGCATTGGCTTATCGTTACATTTAGAATATTTTTTTTTAAATTTATTTTTTATTCATTTTAAATAGTATTACAAGACATACATAAATACATACACAAAAACATACATGCAGGTTGTTACAACATATCATTAATACATTATGATGATATTTTATTACTTTTTTTAATGAGGTCATGAATAATGGTGGTAAATTATATATAAATTTGAAATTAACATACACTTGAATGACTAAAAATGTCAAAACAGAAACAAAACAAAAAGACAAAAAACAAAAAACAAAAAAAAAACAACAGGGACTTGTACAGTACATATAAACACAAAGACGTAGACATGAGACGAATAATGTCAACCCTGGTCAGTTACCTTTCTATAATTGATATAGTAATGTAATTTATTTTAAAAAATATTGTTAATGCATTTAGAATATAATGTTAGATGCTTTATAGTTCTGGCTAGATATGTACATAAGAGGTCATTTCTATCAATGGAACTGATGAGAATGCATGAAATGTTGTATTTTTGCCAACTTGTTAGTGTATAAGATGATAAAGGGAAAATGCATGGCCAGACAAAGGTTTGAACCCTTGACCTTCCGAACTCTTGGAAGACCAATGTACTAACTAAGCTAATTGGTCGTCAATGAAAGACCCAGTCCAGTTCCGCTATATTCCTCCCTCATTTTATCAAGTCTTCGCCCCTGAAGACACCACTATTTATATTTTACAACCCATGTTCTGGTATCCCCTTGCTAAGCATTGGGAAAAGCTTTAAACAAAGGTTGGCAAGCTCGCCACTTTTGTTGCAGGAGTAGTGTATAGCCATGCAGACCAAGAATCAAACCAATGACCTTCCCAACTCTAGACGAACACTCTACCAACTAAGCTACCTAGTTGCCGATGATCAAGCCGGAGCAGTCCAATACATAAGCTTGCAGTTTTTTTGAAAATGAGACATTATTTTGCCGACATTTATGCTAAAATGTGTTTGTTGATAATTTTCAGACATTTCGTCCAAGAAAGAGGGGTATATTTGAGGAGGGAACACTCAAGTTTCGACTGCACAAACAGGCTAATGCCTCGCTAAATTCGGGAATAGACCTCCAGGAAGTTGTGAAGCTGCCCCCAGGGGAGGATCGTAATGACTGGATTGCTGTCCACGGTAAGTTTTCGCGCATAAATTGATTGATCATTTAGTTATACTTGGTGAATTATAAAGTACAAAGAGGCGTAAAAAGACGTTTCGAATTTAACACTACCATAAATGTCACTTGTATTTTTACATTTCATTCCTTGAATGTTCACCAAATTTTTAGTTATTCTATTTGCAGCAAAGGTCATATATCAGTAATATTGATATCTGGATGTGATTTTGATAATGCTTTTGTTTTTAGGTCATCTGACCCAAAGGGTCAAGATGACCTATAGTTACCGTGCTTCGTCCGTCGTCGTCCGCCGTCCGCCGTGCGCCGTCCGCCGTCCGCCGTCCGCCGTCCGTAAACTTTTCACATTTCAAACTTCTTCTCAAGTTCTACCAATGGGAATAAGCTGAAACTTAGCTGAAATGATCCTGAGATGGTCCTGACCAAGTGTTGTTATTTTTCGGGTCGGTCCGAAATCCAAGATGGCCGCCAGAGCCGCCATCTTGAAAAACACATTTTCAACTTCTTCTCAAGTTCTACTAGTGGGATTAAGCTGAAACTTAGCTGAAATGATCCTGAGATGGTCCTGACCAAGTGTTGTTATTTTTCGGGTCGGTCCGAAATCCAAGATGGCCGCCATAGCCGACATCTTGAAAAACACATATTAAACTTCTTCTACAGTTCCACTGGTACCTGTGAGCTGAAAATTGGTAGGGATGTTCAGGAAGGGCAGCCCATAAAATGTTGTTATTTTTCGGGTCCGAAAAACTCTCGACATTTGTGCCATGGCGGCCATTTTGTGACATGATTGCGCAATCACTGTTTTCCTGAACAACACCTATTTTAAACTTCTTCTTAAGTTCTACCACTGGGATTAAGCTGAAACTTGGCTGAAATGATCCTGAGATAGTCCTGACCAAGTGTTGTTATTTTTCGGGTCGGTCCGAAATCCAAGATGGCCGCCAGAGCCGCCATCTTGAAAAACACATTTTCAACTTCTTCTCAAGTTCTACCAGTGGGATTAAGCTGAAACTTAGCTGAAATGATCCTGAGATGGTCCTGACCAAGTGTTGTTATTTTTCGGGTCGGTCCGAAATCCAAGATGGCCGCCATAGCCGACATCTTGAAAAACACATATTAAACTTCTTCTACAGTTCCACTGGTACCTGTGAGCTGAAAATTGGTAGGGATGTTCAGGAAGGGCAGCCCATAAAATGTTGTTATTTTTCGGGTCCGAAAAACTCTCGACATTTGTGCCATGGCGGCCATTTTGTGACATGATTGCGCAATCACTGTTTTCCTGAACAACACCTATTTTAAACTTCTTCTTAAGTTCTACCACTGGGATTAAGCTGAAACTTGGCTGAAATGATCCTGAGATAGTCCTGACCAAGTGTTGTTATTTTTCGGGTCGGTCCGAAATCCAAGATGGCCGCCAGAGCCGCCATCTTGAAAAACACATTTTCAACTTCTTCTCAAGTTCTACCAGTGGGATTAAGCTGAAACTTAGCTGAAATGATCCTGAGATGGTCCTGACCAAGTGTTGTTATTTTTCGGGTTGGTCCGAAATCCAAGATGGCCGCCATAGCCGACATCTTGAAAAACACATATTAAACTTCTTCTACAGTTCCACTGGTACCTGTAAGCTGAAAATTGGTAGGGATGTTCAGGAAGGGCAGCCCATAAAATGTTGTTATTTTTCGGGTCTGAAAAACTCTCGACATTTGTGCCATGGCGGCCATTTTGTGACATGATTGCGCAATCACTGTTTTCCTGAACAACACCTATTTTAAACTACTTCTTAAGTTCTACCACTGGGATTAAGCTGAAACTTGGCTGAAATGATCCTGAGATAGTCCTGACCAAGTGTTGTTATTTTTCGGGTCGGTCCGAAATCCAAGATGGCCGCCAGAGCCGCCATCTTGAAAAACACATTTTCAACTTCTTCTCAAGTTCTACCAGTGGGATTAAGCTGAAACTTAGCTGAAATGATCCTGAGATGGTCCTGACCAAGTGTTGTTATTTTTCGGGTCGGTCCGAAATCCAAGATGGCCGCCATAGCCGACATCTTGAAAAACACATATTAAACTTCTTCTACAGTTCCACTGGTACCTGTGAGCTGAAAATTGGTAGGGATGTTCAGGAAGGGCAGCCCATAAAATGTTGTTATTTTTCGGGTCCGAAAAACTCTCGACATTTGTGCCATGGCGGCCATTTTGTGACATGATTGCGCAATCACTGTTTTCCTGAACAACACCTATTTTAAACCTCTTCTTAAGTTCTACCACTGGGATTAAGCTGAAACTTGGCTGAAATGATCCTGAGATAGTCCTGACCAAGTGTTGTTATTTTTCGGGTCGGTCCGAAATCCAAGATGGCCACCAGAGCCGCCATCTTGAAAAACACATTTTCAACTTCTTCTCAAGTTCTACCAGTGGGATTAAGATGAAACTTGGCTGAAATGATCCTGAGATGGTCCTGACCAAGTGTTGTTATTTTTCGGGTTGGTCCAAAATCCAAGATGGCCGCCAGAGCTGCCATCTTGAAAAACACATTTCCAAATTTCTCTCAAGTTTCACCTGTGGGATTAAGCTGAAACTTGGCTGAAATTATCCTGAGATGGTCCTGACCATGAGTTGTTACTTTTTGGTCGGTTCAAAATCCAAGATGGCCGCCATGGCCGCCATCTTACAAAACACATTTCCAACTTCTTCTCAAGTTCTACCTGTGGGATTAAGCTAAAACTTGGCTGAAGTGATTCTGAGATTGTCCTGACCAAGTGTTGTTATTTTTCAGGTTGGTCGGAAATCCAAGATGGCCTTCAGAGCCGCCATCTTGAAAAACACATTTCAAACTTCTTCTCAAGTTCCGTCAGACATCCAAGATGGCTGCCACAGCCCCCATTTTGAATACACATTTAAAACTTTTCATAGAAAAATGATCCCCAGATAGTCCCAACCAAATGTTGTTATTTCTCCAGTCCGTCAGAGATCCAAGATGGCTGCAACAGCCCCCATTTTGCATCCACATCTAACACTTTCCATGATCTGAAACTTGCCTAAAATGATTCTGACCAAATGTTATTTTTCGCACTGTTCCGAAGAAATCCATGATCATCACCATCTTGAAAACCACATTTGTGTGGCATATTGTTACATGATTGTATTACTAATTCCTAGAGGAGAGGAATTTATATAAGCTATTAGCTTGTTTTCCAATCCTCACTATTTGTACATTTCTATATATGTAATATACATGTACACTGATGGAAATAAAATATTGAACTAATTCCATAATGGTATCACAATTGGTAGTCAGATGACCGTTAAGGCCCTTGGGCCTCTTGTTTTCTGACTAATTATTGATCATATGTTAAGTGTGATAACTTTTTTTAAAGGAGTCATTTTCTTTTTAGGCTCAATATTTAGATAATAGAATGGTATTAATGAAATTTAATGAAAGAGCAATCACTGATTTCACTGGAAGCAGAAAATGAAGACAGAAAAAATGAATGCAAAAGCAATCACTGATTTCACTGGAAGCAGAAAATGAAAATTAATGAATATATATCAAAGATGAAAAATTTTATGAAAAAGCAATCACTGATTTCACTGATAGCAGAAAATTAAAATTAATGAATATATATTTAAGATGAAAAAAATTAATGAAAATATACTAAACATTAGTTTAAGTAGGGTACACTTTCAGTGATTTGGTACTCTTTTTTTTTTTTTTCTTTATTGATCGAAAACTGATACAGTTTATAGATACAAACTTAATTACAACAGTTTTTCATCAAGGTCATTCCATTATCACACCAGTTAATTATCTACTAAATAATTAGATCTTAATGTATTTGCTTGACAAATAAATTTTCCTAAATTACATAATTCTTTTGTATTGGTTGATGATAGAAGGTTAACTAATTTAAAGACAGAGGGATTTAATTGATAATAGGGCTTAATATATTTGGATCTAAGATTGTTATACAAGGGACATAATAAGATAAAGTGATACTCGTCTTCAATATCACTACGACACACAGGGCAAGTTCTCAGCTGGCGTGGAATGTTTCTATGTCTGCCTGCTTCGATAAGGAGACGGTGTGATGATAAACGTAATCTTACAATTGCCTTTTTAGGTCATCTGACCCAAAGGGTCAAGATGACCTATAGTTACCGTGCTTCGTCCGTCGTCGTCCGCCGTGCGCCGTGCGCCGTGCGCCGTGCGCCGTCCGCCGTCCGCCGTCAGCCGTCCGCCGTCCGTAAACTTTTCACATTTCAAACTTCTTCTCAAGTTCTACCAATGGGATTAAGCTGAAACTTGGCTGAAATGATCCTGAGATAGTCCTGACCAAGTGTTGTTATTTTTCGGGTCGGTCCGAAATCCAAGATGGCCGCCAGAGCCGCCATCTTGAAAAACACATTTTCAACTTCTTCTCAAGTTCTACCAGTGGGATTAAGATGAAACTTGGCTGAAATGATCCTGAGATGGTCCTGACCAAGTGTTGTTATTTTTCGGGTCGGTCCGAAATCCAAGATGGCCGCCATAGCCGACATCTTGAAAAACACATATTAAACTTCTTCTACAGTTCCACTGCTACCTGTGAGCTGAAAATTGGTAGGGATGTTCAGGAAGGGCAGCCCATAAAATGTTGTTATTTTTCGGGTCCGAAAAACTCGCGACATTTGTGCCATGGCGGCCATTTTGTGACATGATTGCGCAATCACTGTTTTCCTGAACAACACCTATTTTAAACTTCTTCTTAAGTTCTACCAATGGGATTAAGCTGAAACTTGGCTGAAATGATCCTGAGATAGTCCTGACCAAGTGTTGTTATTTTTCGGGTCGGTCCGAAATCCAAGATGGCCGCCAGAGCCGCCATCTTGAAAAACACATTTTCAACTTCTTCTCAAGTTCTACCAGTGGGATTAAGATGAAACTTGGCTGAAATGATCCTGAGATGGTCCTGACCAAGTGTTGTTATTTTTCGGGTCGGTCCGAAATCCAAGATGGCCGCCATAGCCGACATCTTGAAAAACACATATTAAACTTCTTCTACAGTTCCACTGCTACCTGTGAGCTGAAAATTGGTAGGGATGTTCAGGAAGGGCAGCCCATAAAATGTTGTTATTTTTCGGGTCCGAAAAACTCGCGACATTTGTGCCATGGCGGCCATTTTGTGACATGATTGCGCAATCACTGTTTTCCTGAACAACACCTATTTTAAACTTCTTCTTAAGTTCTACCAATGGGATTAAGCTGAAACTTGGCTGAAATGATCCTGAGATAGTCCTGACCAAGTGTTGTTATTTTTCGGGTCGGTCCGAAATCCAAGATGGCCGCCAGAGCCGCCATCTTGAAAAACACATTTTCAACTTCTTCTCAAGTTCTACCAGTGGGATTAAGATGAAACTTGGCTGAAATGATCCTGAGATGGTCCTGACCAAGTGTTGTTATTTTTCGGGTCGGTCCGAAATCCAAGATGGCCGCCATAGCCGACATCTTGAAAAACACATATTAAACTTCTTCTACAGTTCCACTGCTACCTGTGAGCTGAAAATTGGTAGGGATGTTCAGGAAGGGCAGCCCATAAAATGTTGTTATTTTTCGGGTCCGAAAAACTCGCGACATTTGTGCCATGGCGGCCATTTTGTGACATGATTGCGCAATCACTGTTTTCCTGAACAACACCTATTTTAAACTTCTTCTTAAGTTCTACCAATGGGATTAAGCTGAAACTTGGCTGAAATGATCCTGAGATAGTCCTGACCAAGTGTTGTTATTTTTCGGGTCGGTCCGAAATCCAAGATGGCCGCCAGAGCCGCCATCTTGAAAAACACATTTCAAACTTCTTCTCAAGTTCTACCAGTGGGATTAAGATGAAACTTGGCTGAAATGATCCTGAGATGGTCCTGACCAAGTGTTGTTATTTTTCAGGTCGGTCCGAAATCCAAGATGGCCGCCAGAGCCGCCATCTTGAAAAACACATTTCCAAATTTCTCTCAAGTTTCACCTGTGGGATTAAGCTGAAACTTGGCTGAAATTATCCTGAGATGGTCCTGACCATGAGTTGTTACTTTTCGGTCGGTTCGAAATCCAAGATGGCCGCCATGGCCGCCATCTTACAAAACACATTTCCAACTTCTTCTCAAGTTCTACCTGTGGGATTAAGCTAAAACTTGGCTGAAGTGATTCTGAGATTGTCCTGACCAAGTGTTGTTATTTTTCAGGTTGGTCGGAAATCCAAGATGGCCTTCAGAGCCGCCATCTTGAAAAACACATTTCAAACTTCTTCTCAAGTTCTACCACTGGGATTAAGCTGAAAATTGGCTGAAATGATCCTGAGATGGTCCTGACCAAGTGTTGTTACATTTCGGGTTGGTCCAAAATCCAAGATGGCCGCCAGATTCGCCATCTTGAAAAACAAAAATGCCGTCCGTAAACTTTTCACATTTTAAACTTCTTCTCAAGTTCTATCCGTGGGATTGAGCTGAAACTTGCTAGAAATGATCCTTAGGTGGACCTGACCAAGTGTTGTTATTTTTCAACTCCGTTGGAATTAAAAGATGGCCGCCATTTTGAAAACACATTTTAAACTTTTCATAGAAAAATGATCCCCAGATAGTCCCAACCAAATGTTGTTATTTCTCCAGTCCGTCATAGATCCAAGATGGCTGCAACAGCCCCCATTTTGCATCCACATCTAACACTTTCCATGATCTGAAACTTGCCTAAAATGATTCTGACCAAATGTTATTTTTCGCACTGTTCCGAAGAAATCCATGATCATCACCATCTTGAAAACCACATTTGTGTGGCATATTGTTACATGATTGTATTACTAATTCCTAGAGGAGAGGAATTTATATAAGCTATTAGCTTGTTTTCCAATCCTCACTATTTGTATAATTTCTATATATGTAATATACATCTACACTGATGGAAATAAAATATTGTTTAAACTAATTCCATAATGGTATCACAATTGGTAGTCAGATGACCGTTAAGGCCCTTGGGCCTCTTGTTATAATCAACAGGAATTGGTTTTGAAAGATAACATTGCAATGCTAAATGATCTACAACATGTTTATATATAATACATTTAGGAGACGAAGCAAAAAAATATTCGCACTCTTGCTTGAAAATGTCAAACAAACGTTGTTTTACAATTGATATAAAATTGTTCACATTTATGACATGCTGGGAGACCCAGATTTCCATCATACCTAATGAGCAAAGTTCGTGCTTGACTTTCGCTACCCAGTTTTTACAATTTGGATTAGCCTCACATTCTTTGTACATATAATCGTAACACCCCTTTAGAATACAATTATTGGTAGAGGTTAACTTACACCAATATTTGAATATTCTTAATTTACGAAGGAGGGACAATGGCACCCTCCCCAATTCAAAATATACCATGGCATTTGGTGTCGACCGTTTAACTCCTATAATATTTTTACAAAAATCTAATTGTAACTTCTCAATATCGGGGGCAGCATGAAATCCCCATACTTCACTACTGTAACCCGCAACACTTCCTACGTACGTGTCAAATAAACTTAATAATGTAGTAAAATTTAAATACATGGGTACACAAGTCTTTTTTAGGGCGAATAATGCCTTCCTAGACTGGGCTGCTAACTGTTTTTGCGATAAGTTAAAGTTACCGTTATAATTTAATAATAAACCAAGATAGCAAAAACTGTCTACATTTTCAAGCAATGTTCCATCATAGTACCATTTCTCGTTCTGTGACACCTTTCCTGACTTACGGAAAACCATAGTTTTGGTCTTTTGGACATTAACTGCTAGAGACCACTTCTCAGTATATGTTCTAAGATTGTCCAACATTAGCTGTAAACCAGGTATACTTTCAGAAAACAAAACCATGTCGTCGGCGTACATTAATAAAAATAGGGACAGCTCTTGTAAGTTAAGAGGCTGTACACCGGCTTGTAAAAAATCAGATTCACAATCGTTCACGAACATACTAAATAGGATCGGAAAGATTATCTCCCCTTGTAAAACTCCGGTCTTGTTTTCAAAAAAGTCAGATATTTTTCCTCCAACAAGGATACTAGATTTAATATGGCTGTACAATGATTGTATTACCGACATGATTTTTCCACGGACGCCAAGCTTAGCTATTTTATACCATAATTTACATCTGTCGATATTATCGAACGCTTTTTATAGTCTACAAAACAACAATACAATTTCTTTTTATTACCAATAAACTTGTTAATTATAGAATGTAACGCAAATATTGCGTCAACTGTTCCCATACCTGAACGAAAACCAAATTGAGCATCAGACAATATGTTGTTCTCGTCCACCCATTTACTCAGCCTCGTATTGAGAATACTAGTGAATAATTTTAGCAAGTTACTTAAAAGGCTGATACCTCTGTAGTTACCGGGGTCAGTTGTGTCACCCTTTTTAAAAATGGGCACAATTAGAGCCTCTGACAGTACTTTAGGGAAATAGCCCACTCTAAACACAGCATTAAACATTTTGTGGAGTAAAGGAAGAAACACATGTTTAGCTCTGTCACCTACCGAAAGACAAATTCTCTTATACCTGTCACTCATAGCCGCGGGATGACCGCAGAAGAAACACCTGCTGTATCAATAAGTCCCTGCATGCGTTCATGGGTGGTGCGGATTAACTTTGGACAAAGAAAATAAAATATATGTACATGTTCTTCTGGTGATAGTTTTATGAATTTGAAATGTACATGGATTAGATTTAGAAATGAGATATAAGTAATTTATTTATTTAAGACAGAGCAAAACAATACTTTTATATCATAACAAGGGATGTAAAAATTCCTGATAGCCTGGCATACTGCATGACTGGAACTTGGTCTCGCCTAAATTTCTCAAAACCAGAAATTATAAAAAGTTGGCAGGTATGCATTCTATCGTGACAAGAATTTGGTTTTTTGAGATGAATGTCCAATAAGATGAATGTCCAATTACGGTAGACATGTTATGCTGTAAAATAAAATGAGATCATCATGTTTTATACTCTAAATGTCGCTAATTCAATGAGCTCAACTAAATCTGTCTGTGTATTTGGTGTAGGTTGACTTGACTCAGTATTAAATGGTACCGGTACAACATTGTTCATTAATATACATTGGTGTACATGGAAATATAATTGATACGATAAATATTGTCAGTCATCCAAGTGGCATATAATCATGTATGCAAACGTGGAGACAGGGATATTCCTGTCCTTAAATTTAAAAGATTTGATGCAAATATTAGTTAACCACAGATCTTAAATGGACAGGGATTTCGTCAGATTTACATAAATAAGATTATATAATTTTATTAATTTTGCAACAATTATGAAACAAGTTATCCAACTTTTATTCACCCTTGATGACCCGGATGTTAGTGCGTGAGCGTCTTATTGTGGGAGGAAACTGGAGTACCTGGAGAAAACCCACATGGTTGAGCTGAGTTGACCCCATACCTTTTCACATCCGGACGGGGAATCGAACCCTGGTCGCCTTGGTGAAAGGCAAATGTGCTATCTACTGCACCACTTAACCAGTCCAACATTTTTTGAAAAAGATTTACTTAAGGTCTTGCTTTGTCGATCAACACTGATATATTGACCAAGCTTCTGAATCGGTGTTAGCAAATAATTGCTACATCAAATTTTAGGATAGGATTCCATTACCAAGTTATCTGGTATATACCCTTTGTGGAATGATATGGGGTTAGAAACGGGAAATCACAACCTGAAAGGAGAACATTTTGAAATTGACAAACACTAGGCTTTGCAAATTCTTTCCCCTTGCAAGGGTTGTGATTCCTCTACCTCAACCTCAATGGATAAATGGTTCTTGTTTTCTTATCCTGTTCACCCAATGTGTGTATATGATACACAAGTTGATGTTAGATGTTAGATGTTAAGGGTTGGTGTGATGTTGGTGTATTGTTGAAGTAACATCATTGTAATGTATTGTTGAATGTTGAGAATGTGCAAAGAGCATATCACTGTGTAAACTGTAGCATAGCTTGTCTCAACCCTAGTGTAAGATCAGACAATTCTCACACCAGTAAAAAGAATAGATAAATCTGTTGGGCTAAGAAAATTTTCTTGTCCTTTATAATATATAAATCATTTATTACCTGGTATATATAACAGCATGTTTAGAAACATTTTGTTCTAGTTAACCCATCTTTGGACATAAAATGTGTTATTTCTAGTGTGCCTGACAGTTTCCTCAGGTTCAATTTGTAGTTTTCAAGCCTCATCTTTCCTTTGGCTGTTCATGTTACTTATTCAGAGTGAGCGCACAAACAAGGTTGCTCCCAACACGGGCAACTACCATCCATGTTGGATTTTGGTACAGTCATTCTATACATAACTCAAATCCACACCTTCAAAAAATTTAGAAACATTGTTTGCAGATACATAAAAAACATACAAATTGTATCATATTTGGCGTAATTAGCGCCCAGAGAGCCTAAAACAATAGTTTCAAAAGGGGCGCTAAGTAAGATGCACACAGTGAGGCTTATAGAATAATTTAACTGTGTCACGATTACAATGGGCACATATAATTTCAATACCACCGTAGAAGGACGGATAGGGCTTATAGGTGAAGGGGCGCTAATTACGGTGATTACGGTATGGCTGGATTCTAACTCAATCAGGATTAAGATATAGATTGCTGATGTCTACTGTCTGTCTGTTAGCCCATCTGTATGACCTGATATAAGGTTCAAAAATTGATCAAGCTCATTTTTCAATTTATCAATTATCCCACATTCATGAATAGCTTGAGATTCATTTTCTTACCTACATGTTCTGCATGATTGACCTGGTCAAAAAGTTTGGTGTAGGTCACTTAGCAAACAGCTATTTGTCTTTGATCGTCTTATATTGTAATTCTTGTGTACCTCAGAATTCTCATCTCATGTGATTCTTTATTAATTACAGGATAATGTAATTCAGCAGTCAAGCAAACTTGCCATTGTAGGTTTCTCGTTTAAGCTACAGTCTGAAATAAGTATATTGTTAGCTGGCAGACTTTGTTCATACATGCCTATAGAAGTGTTGTTCTTTTGTTTTTGTAGTGGTGGACTTCTTCAACAGAATTAACATGCTGTATGGTACACTCTCTGAATACTGTACGGAACAGACCTGTCCTACGATGTCGGGGGGACCAAAGTAAGTCATGTCAAGGGACCAAAGTATGTCATGTCAGGGGGACCAAAGTAAGTCATGTCAGGGGGCCAAAGTAAGTCATGTCAGGGGACCAAAGTAAGTCATGTCAGGGGACCAAATTAAGTCATGTCAGGGGACCAAAGTAAGTCATGTCAGGGGACCAAAGTAAGTCATGTCAGGGGGCCAAAGTATGTCATGTCAGGGGGATCAAAGTAAGTCATGTCAGGGGGCCAAAGTAAGTCATGTCAGGGGACCAAAGTAAGTCATGTCAGGGGGACCAAAGTATGTCATGTCAGGGGGACCAAAGTAAGTCATGTCAGGGGGACCAAAGTATGTCATGTCAGGGGGACCAAAGTAAGTCATGTCAGGGGGCCAAAGTAAGTCATGTCAGGGGACCAAAGTAAGTCATGTCAGGGGGACCAAAGTATGTCATGTCAGGGGGACCAAAGTAAGTCATGTCAGGGGGACCAAAGTAAGTCATGTCAGAGGGACCAAAGTAAGTCATGTCAGGGGGACCAAAGTATGTCATGTCAGGGGACCAAAGTAAGTCATGTCAGGGAGACCAAAGTATGTCATGTCAGGGAACCAAAATAGGTCATGCCGGGGGACCAAAGTATGTCATGTCAGGGGGACCAAAGTATGTCATGTCAGGGGGCCAAAAAATGTCATGTTGGGGGTCCAAAGTATGTCATGTCAGGGGGACCAAAGTATGTCATGTCAGGGGGACCAAAGTATGTCATGTCAGGGGTCCAAAGTATGTCATGTTGGGGGTCCAAAATATGTCATGTCAGGGGGACGAAAGTATGTCATGTCAGGGGACCAAAGTAAGTCATGTCGGGGGACCCAAGTATGTCATGTCAGGGGGACCAAAGTATGTCATGTCAGGGGGACCAAAGTATGTCATGTCAGGGGTCCAAAGTATGTCATGTTGGGGGTCCAAAGTATGTCATGTCAGGGGGACGAAAGTATGTCATGTCAGGGGACCAAAGTATGTCATGTCAGGGGTCCAAAGTATGTCATGTCAGGGGGACCAAAGTATGTCATGTCAGGGGGACCAAAGTATGACATGTCAGGGTGACGAAAGTATGTCATGTCAGGGGGACCAAAGTATGTCATGTCAGGGGGGCGAAAGTATGTCATGTCAGGGGGACCAAAGTATGTCATGTCAGGGGGACCAAAGTATGTCATGTCAGGGGGACCAAAGTATGTCATGTCAGGGGGACCAAAGTATGTCATGTCAGGGGGACCAAAGTATGTCATGTCAGGGGGACCAAAGTATGTCATGTCAGGGGACAAAGTATGTCATGTCAGGGGTCCAAAGTATGTCGTGTCAGGGGACCAAAGTATGTCGTGTCAGGGGACCAAAGTATGTCGTGTCAGGGGACCAAATATGTCATGTCAGGGGATCAAAGTAAGTCATGTCAGGGGACCAAAGTATGTCATGTCAGGGGTCCAAAGTAAGTCATGTCAGGGGTCCAAAGTATGTCATGTCAGGGGACCAAAGTATGTCATGTCAGGGGACCAAAGTATGTCATGTCAGGGGGACCAAAGTATGTCATGTCAGGGGGCCAAAGTAAGTCATGTCAGGGGGACCAAAGTATGTCATGTCAGGGGGACCAAAGTATGTCATGTCAGGGGACCAAAGTATGTCATGTCAGGGGATCAAAGTAAGTCATGTCAGGGGACCAAAGTATGTCATGTCAGGGGACCAAAGTATGTCATGTCAGGGGACCAAAGTAAGTCATGTCAGGGGTCCAAAGTAAGTCATGTCAGGGGACCAAAGTAAGTCATGTCAGGGGACCAAAGTAAGTCATGTTAGGGGACCAAAGTATGTCAAGTCAGCCGTCCAAAGTAAGTCATGTCAGGGGACCAAAGTATGTCATGTCAGGAGACCAAAGTATGTCAAGTCAGGGGACTAAAGTATGTCATGTCAGGGGTCCAAAGTATGTCATGTCAGGGGACCAAAGTATGTCATGTCAGGGGACCAAAGTATGTCATGTCAGGGGTCCAAAGTATGTCATGTTGGGGGGACCAAAGTAAGTCATGTCAGGGGGACCAAAGTATGTCATGTCAGGGGTCCAAAGTATGTCATGTCAGGGGATCAAAGTATGTCATGTCAGGGGACCAAAGTATGTCATGTCAGGGGTCCAAAGTATGTCATGTTGGGGGGACCAAAGTAAGTCATGTCAGGGGACCAAAGTAAGTCATGTCAGGGGGACCAAAGTAAGTCATGTCAGGGGGACCAAAGTAAGTCATGTCAGGGGTCCAAAGTATGTCATGTCAGGGGACCAAAGTATGTCATGTCAGGGGACCAAAGTATGTCATGTCAGGGGTCCAAAGTATGTCATGTTGGGGGACCAAAGTAAGTCATGTCAGGGGGACCAAAGTAAGTCATGTCAGGGGGACCAAAGTATGTCATGTCAGGGGACCAAAGTAAGTCATGTCAGGGGTCCAAAGTAAGTCATGTCAGGGGACCAAAGTAAGTCATGTCAGGGGTCCAAAGTATGTCATGTCAGGGGACCAAAGTATGTCAAGTCAGGGGACCAAAGTAGGTCATGTCAGGGGACCAAAGTAAGTCATGTCAGGGGACCAAAGTAAGTCATGTCAGGGGACCAAAGTAAGTCATGTCAGGGGACCAAAGTAAGTCATGTCAGGGGACCAAAGTATGTCATGTCAGGGGACCAAAGTATGTCAAGTCAGGGGACTAAAGTATGTCATGTCAGGGGTCAAAAGTAAGTCATGTCAGGGGACCAAAGTAGGTCATGTCAGGGGACCAAAGTAAGTCATGTCAGGGGACCAAAGTAAGTCATGTCAGGGGACCAAAGTAAGTCATGTTAGGGGACCAAAGTATGTCAAGTCAGGGGTCCAAAGTAAGTCATGTCAGGGGACCAAAGTATGTCATGTCAGGGGTCCAAAGTATGTCATGTCAGGGGACCCAAGTATGCCATGTCAGGGGACCAAAGTATGTCATGTCAGGGGACCAAAGTAAGTCATGTCAGGGAGACCAAAGTATGTCATGTCAGGGAACCAAAGTAAGTCATGTCAGGGGACCAAAGTTAGTCATGTCAGGGGACCAAAGTATGTCAGGGGACCAAAGTATGTCATGTCAGGGGGACCAAAGTATGTCATGTCAGGGGACCAAAGTATGTCATGTCAGGGGGACCAAAGTATGTCATATCAGGGGACCAGGGACCAAAGTATGTCATGTCAGGGGACCAGGGACCAAAGTATGTCATGTCAGGGGACCAAAGTATGTCATGTCTGGGGACCAAAGTATGTCAACTCAGGGGGACCCAAGTATGTCATGTCAGGGGGACCCAAGTATGTCATGTCAGGGGGACCCAAGTATGTCATGTCACAGAGTCAGGGGACCAAAGTAGGTCAAGGGGCCATTATATCTGTGTTCTCTGACAAAGACATGTAAGTGAGTCTGGGTTGAGGCATGTTTGTTTGCCAGAAGTAGGAATATTGTCGTAAAATATTTGGTTAATTAAGCTTTTGACATTGATATAATGCAGATTTAGACAAATGCCTTGATATGAAACACCTTTTACAAATACAAGTAGATTTCCTTGTAAAATTTGATTAATCATGCATGTTCTGTTCTACTTTCTGCTGGAATAATCTGGGCATTTACCACCGAGCAAAACATAATAGATCATGTTCTGTAATTAGCCAGCATAACTTAAATATTAATCTTATTCTAGTTAATATATAGTTACATCATCTCGACAACTTGGCATGATGGATACATTATCACCCATTCATATGCACCATGATGTAAAAATGCAAACTAAGTGATTTTTTACGATAAACTTTTCAAATTTTCTTCAATTTTGGAGAGATAATTTTTGATAGCCTCATGTGACCGATGAATGTAATTTCTTGTCAAATACTTCCTTTAATTTTCACTGGTGCACTGGTGTACCGGTACACATTTCCTTGTTATCTTAGATTATGTACAAGGTATACAGTGAACTTCACTTAATATCACCCCTGTTAATATCACATTCCTCTTTATATCATGTTTTCCAAAGCAGCATTTTTCCCTTTATATAATCTATGTATTTTTATTTGGTTAATATCATATATTTCGAGGTGAATTCCTCTGAATAAAAAGGTTTTTTTAACCAATCACATAAAATATCTAGAAAATGATATTGTTTCTATTGATTTCAGATACAACTTGTGTAAACTATTGCATAGAAAGTAAAAAAATAACCAAAAAAAAAATCTTTTGAAAAAATACTGTTTTCTATAGGTTTAGGTTTAAAGATTGGAAATGCACTAGATAAGTGGAAAAGCATGTTTCTCTTAATGTCACATTCCTGTTAATAATCATATTTTTGTCTGACAAATGCAACATGATATAAAGAAGAATGCACTGTATAATTAGGTAGCCCTGTACTATGTATGTGGAATTAATTCTGACATGCATTACATGAAACATTTGCTTAAATATGATTTAATATCTGGTGTAGCTGAACAGTAGTGAATTTTTAATGTCGTAATTAATGGGGTATATATATAGGCACTTTCCCACTTCTCCAAAGTTCTACAACTGAAAATAAAAATTTTATTTAGATTTGTTCACACCACTGGGAGCTATTCAACTTGTCCTTCAAATTCATTCTTTCATCTGTCATCTATCCAAATTGCCATTTCTCAAATATTTCTAAGATTTTATATGAAGATGCCAATAGTATAAAAAAAGATGGTTGTAATTAATTACTTGCTTATTCAGGAGAGTGTTTAACTTACATGTATATTTACAATGTACCCCTGAGGACATATTTGAAATCTTCCCATTCAAGGTTGGAATAGTTCATAATGAAATTACAGGGGTGATTGAGTTAACTAATGTTCTAGATCTAGCATCATCAATATCCAGGGGTTACACTCTCTACACCCCTGGACTATGTCATCAATATCCAGGGGTTACACTCTCTACACCCCTGGACTATGTCATCAATATCCAGGGGTTACACTCTCTACACCCCTGGACTATGTCATCAATATCCAGGGGTTACACTCTCTACACCCCTGGACTATGTCATCAATATCCAGGGGTTACACTCTCTACACCCCTGGACTATATCATCAATATCCAGGTGTTACGCTCTCTACACCCCTAGATTATGTCATGGCACAATAGAAGGCTTCGTGGGTGCCACTTTATAATGAAACAAGAAAACTAGTTTGATCTTTTGATGACCACCCAAACAATCTCATAACCACATAACAAATTCACAGGCTTTGAAGTCAGTTTTCGGTCCTTTAAAAAGAAAAGGTATAAGACTAGCGATTGGTCAGGTTTTATTTACCTGAGACCAATCAAACTGCTCTCTTTGTTCCTTTAGTTATGCTGTGATATATTCCAAGGGTGTAGGATACCGTTTCACTGAGCTTCGTAACTTACGAACGTCGTAACTTTTGCGTTAGTCACATTTACGAATTACTAAGCGTTTCACAAAAACTTCGTAACTTGACGCCATCTCCACCCTGTAGTAAGTTATGAAAAAAGTTACAAAGACCTTTGTGAAACAGACTTAAGCAAGTCGTAAGTTTTGCGTAACTTTTTCGTAAATATTTACGAACTTTGTAAGTTACGAAGCTTAGTGAAACGGTACCCAAATGTAGAGAGCCTATGTGCATCAGCATATACATTATATGTACGTATACACATAACCCCTGGATATGGAGGATGTAGATCTGGGCATTATGTTTTGTGGACGTCGCTACTCACTGTACTGATTTATTCCAGGTACGATTATTATTGGTGTGATGGCATCAACTACAAGAAGCCCACAGCCTTACCAGCCCCAAAATACATCTCCAACCTCATGGAATGGGTCGAGGAACAGATCAACGATGAAAACATATTCCCGGTAAAAGTTGGTAAGTTGATGCAAGAAATACGATAGAATTATGTTATGTACAATAAACTGGAAAGCTTTTCAGAGAATTTTAACTTTACCTTTTCCATTTTCAATCATGCAGGCAAATGCTCATGCAGTCAAACCTTGTTTTATCCAACTTGTTTCATTTTCATAGCATTTTGTTATAGTCCCAGCTAAACATCAAACATTCAAACTCGCTTCACAGAAATACTTGGATAATTTGAAGTCTCCCCAGTCCCCACAGTTTTGCTGACTTTGAGATTACGAGGATCAATTTCGGTATACTGGGAAGTTTTTCCTTGGCCAAATTATCACAGTTTGACAATAAATCCATTTATTTAGCGCACCCAGGCCCCATTCTAGAGGCTGGTGGGCTTATCAGGTCAAATAAGTTATATAAAAATTTGATATGTAAGTGCAATAACCTATGCTTATCGCATGTAATGTAAAATTGTAATAATGTATCATCTACTTTTACAGGTGTGCCGTTCCCGAAGAATTTCATCCCCACAGTAAAGAAGATCCTGACACGACTGTTCAGAGTCTTCGTTCACGTTTATATCCACCATTTTGATAAATTACTGGCACTAGAAGCGGTAAGCTACCCAGAAAAGTTTTGAAATCTTCATACAGATATTCTTGGGCCCTTTCAGCTCATCTAGAATGATATTTGTCCAGTAGGTATCATGGACAGATCTTGGCGTTGAAATTTCCTGATTTAAATTAAGTTTACCTACATTCAAGGTCACTAAAGTCAAAATGTGTAAAAACTTTTGAAAAAACTCTTTTGAATAACCAGAAGATATTGATACTTTGTCAGTACCTGTCATGAAGAGCAATACATTTTCCTCAAATCAATAGGCTTGACCTACTTTCATACTGTTCAGATGTGTTTAAAACATTTAAACAATTTCTTTTACTAAGAGGCCTAGAATAATTATAATAGTTTGCCAGTAGGTACCAGAGACCAAAAGGGGAGGTAATAGTTCATCAGAATTTTTCTAGTCAAACTATGCTATAATATAGAAATTAAGGGGAGGTAATTGGCTGACATAGTTGTGGTGTAGGTATAGAAATTAATGGGAGATAACTAGTCAAAGGAAGTGTTCTGGCACAACTATACTGTAGGTATATCTAAAAGGAAATTAAAGGGAGGTAACTGGTCAAAGGAGGTTTCCTTGTCCAGCTATCCTGTAATGGTCTTTATATTTGTATATTAAAAAGAAAAATAAGAGGAGGTAACAACTGGTCAACAAAAGCATCCTTGTCCAACTGTGCTGTAGTTATGTCTAAAAAGAAAATCAAGGGGAGGTAACTGGCTAACAGAGGTGCCTTGTAGGGATATCTGTGCTGTAGGGATATATGTGCTGTAGGGATATCAGAAAAGAAAGTTAAGGGGAGGTTTTATACAGATTACTAGTCGACAGAAATGTTCACCCAACATACTGTGCTACAGATATTATAGCAAAATTGAAATAAGGGGAAGTAACTGTTCTCAATGTGGTGAGAGGGGGATTCTGGAGGATTAAATTTTTCTTTTTTTCTTTCCAGGAGGCTCATGTCAACACATGCTACAAACACTTCTACTACTTTATCAAGGAGTTTGAACTGGTGGAAAAGAAGGAGCTAGAACCACTTGTAAGTACTCCTCTCTATCTATTGTGCTGATACAGTCCAACTTCTGAAATCTCTATCTTGAACTCTCGGTACTGGCCAAATTTTAGACTAAATAGAAAATCTTCTTTACTGTTATACTTGGAAACGTTATACAGGAAGTTTTCTGACGGGCCTGTTGGCTTTGAGATGAATGGTGTTGACTTTAGTCATAAATGCTTGATGGAATTTTAGGTTTTACTCAATTACGTCTATGCATAAAACCAACGTTCTTTTAGTCTCAATTTGATAAGAATTCACTAATAATCGATTAATGTGCTATTTAGTTAATGTTTCATATGCCTTCATTTTGTAAAAATATAAACAAGAGTTGTGTCCCATTAGGGAAGGTATGCACATCATTTCCATTGTGACATCATAAGTAATCTAATGAAAAGGTAATTTTTAGCATATAGTTTCCTGCATTTTTAAGTCAGTTTCCTAGCAGACATACAAATCTTGTTTATGAAAAGACCAAATAATATACAGATGATCTTGTCTTTTTTTCAGCGAGAAATGACAGAAAGAATATGTCACTAACAGACTTTCAGACAGTGGAAAAGGCATGATAGGGTAATTGCATGCTGTCTCTGCTTTGTGCTAGGGAGTAAGAGAGGCACCCCAGGGTATAGACGGAAGACGTGAACTTGTCAGACCAGGAAGGAAATGCATTACAAATCAAAGTGTAGCAGAGAGACAAACCTCCATCATGGACTTCATATATAGCAATGCAGGGAAAAATATCAACTCATATTGTCATCATCATCATCATTATTATCATCATCATCATCATCAATGTTACAATGATTTCTACGTAATTAGGTGTTAAGTAGAGGATCCCGCTATGGATGCATGGTCCTCCGAAACCCAAATAGTTACATGTACATGCATAGACTTCCTAACTGTGTGTATGGATCAGAGTAGGCCTATCGCCAAATAAATGACGAATTTGACATACAGGATTTCTGGTTCGTTGATTACAATGTCTTAATCTCTAGAGTTTATGGTGATAGACCTACGTAGTTGACAATTACGGATTGCGAATATTTTTGCTAGATTATAATTAGCTGTTCAATTTGTTGAGAATTTTTTACAATGTGCACACCTTGGTATGTTAATATGTTCATCAGCAATTATCCCTTCATTATGTATTGTTTTAAATGAATATGTACTAATCATGTCATTTTCATCGTTATATGGGGTGCGTTCAGAAGCATAGTCATTTGTAGAAAGTGTTCTGTAGCGGGTCACTTTCAAAAAAAATCAAAGGATCAAATGTTGCAGAATGCTTTCTGTTCTGAAGGTACCCCAGTTCTTAAAAGATAATTCTATATTTGAAAGTCCAGCTTAACGTTTGTTTATACTTTTCCCAAGATAACACCCATTGCAATTATTTGCTTCAAATTCGGAAAAAAATCTTCCAGTGGAGTATATAGCATATTATTACGCTTTTTAGGTCATCTGACCCAAAGGGTCAAGATGACCTATAGTTACCGTGCTTCGTCCGTCGTCGTCCGCCGTCCGCCGTGCGCCGTGCGCCGTCCGCCGTGCGCCGTCCGCCGTCCGCCGTCCGTAAACTTTTCACATTTCAAACTTCTTCTCAAGTTCTACCAATGGGATTAAGCTGAAACTTGGCTGAAATGATCCTGAGATGGTCCTGACCAAGTGTTGTTATTTTTCGGGTCGGTCCGAAATCCAAGATGGCCGCCAGAGCCGCCATCTTGAAAAACACATTTTCAACTTCTTCTCAAGTTCTACCAGTGGGATTAAGATGAAACTTGGCTGAAATGATCCTGAGATGGTCCTGACCAAGTGTTGTTATTTTTCGGGTCGGTCCGAAATCCAAGATGGCCGCCATAGCCGACATCTTGAAAAACACATATTAAACTTCTTCTACAGTTCCACTGGTACCTGTGAGCTGAAAATTGGTAGGGATGTTCAGGAAGGGCAGCCCATAAAATGTTGTTATTTTTCGGGTCCGAAAAACTCGCGACATTTGTGCCATGGCGGCCATTTTGTGACATGATTGCGCAATCACTGTTTTCCTGAACAACACCTATTTTAAACTTCTTCTTAAGTTCTACCAATGGGATTAAGCTGAAACTTGGCTGAAATGATCCTGAGATAGTCCTGACCAAGTGTTGTTATTTTTCGGGTCGGTCCGAAATCCAAGATGGCCGCCAGAGCCGCCATCTTGAAAAACACATTTTCAACTTCTTCTCAAGTTCTACCAGTGGGATTAAGATGAAACTTGGCTGAAATGATCCTGAGATGGTCCTGACCAAGTGTTGTTATTTTTCGGGTCGGTCCGAAATCCAAGATGGCCGCCATAGCCGACATCTTGAAAAACACATATTAAACTTCTTCTACAGTTCCACTGGTACCTGTGAGCTGAAAATTGGTAGAGATGTTCAGGAAGGGCAGCCTATAAAATGTTGTTATTTTTCGGGTCCGAAAAACTCGCGACATTTGTGCCATGGCGGCCATTTTGTGACATGATTGCGCAATCACTGTTTTCCTGAACAACACCTATTTTAAACTTCTTCTTAAGTTCTACCACTGGGATTAAGCTGAAACTTGGCTGAAATGATCCTGAGATAGTCCTGACCAAGTGTTGTTATTTTTCGGGTCGGTCCGAAATCCAAGATGGCCGCCAGAGCCGCCATCTTGAAAAATACATTTTCAACTTCTTCTCAAGTTCTACCAGTGGGATTAAGATGAAACTTGGCTGAAATGATCCTGAGATGGTCCTGACCAAGTGTTGTTATTTTTTGGGTTGGTCCAAAATCCAAGATGGCCGCCATAGCCGACATCTTGAAAAACACATATTAAACTTCTTCTACAGTTCCACTGGTACCTGTGAGCTGAAAATTGGTAGGGATGTTCAGGAAGGGCAGCCCATAAAATGTTGTTATTTTTCGGGTCCGAAAAACTCACGACATTTGTGCCATGGCGGCCATTTTGTGACATGATTGCGCAATCACTGTTTTCCTGAACAACACCTATTTTAAACTTCTTCTTAAGTTCTACCAATGGGATTAAGCTGAAACTTGGCTGAAATGATCCTGAGATAGTCCTGACCAAGTGTTGTTATTTTTCGGGTCGGTCCGAAATCCAAGATGGCCGCCAGAGCCGCCATCTTGAAAAACACATTTTCAACTTCTTCTCAAGTTCTACCAGTGGGATTAAGATGAAACTTGGCTGAAATGATCCTGAGATGGTCCTGACCAAGTGTTGTTATTTTTCGGGTCGGTCCGAAATCCAAGATGGCCGCCATAGCCGACATCTTGAAAAACACATATTAAACTTCTTCTACAGTTCCACTGGTACCTGTGAGCTGAAAATTGGTAGGGATGTTCAGGAAGGGCAGCCCATAAAATGTTGTTATTTTTCGGGTCCGAAAAACTCGCGACATTTGTGCCATGGCGGCCATTTTGTGACATGATTGCGCAATCACTGTTTTCCTGAACAACACCTATTTTAAACTTCTTCTTAAGTTCTACCACTGGGATTAAGCTGAAACTTGGCTGAAATGATCCTGAGATAGTCCTGACCAAGTGTTGTTATTTTTCGGGTCGGTCCGAAATCCAAGATGGCCGCCAGAGCCGCCATCTTGAAAAATACATTTTCAACTTCTTCTCAAGTTCTACCAGTGGGATTAAGATGAAACTTGGCTGAAATGATCCTGAGATGGTCCTGACCAAGTGTTGTTATTTTTTGGGTTGGTCCAAAATCCAAGATGGCCGCCAGAGCCGCCATCTTGAAAAACACATTTCCAAATTTCTCTCAAGTTTCACCTGTGGGATTAAGCTGAAACTTGGCTGAAATTATCCTGAGATGGTCCTGACCATGAGTTGTTACTTTTCGGTCGGTTCGAAATCCAAGATGGCCGCCATGGCCGCCATCTTACAAAACACATTTCCAACTTCTTCTCAAGTTCTACCTGTGGGATTAAGCTAAAACTTGGCTGAAGTGATTCTGAGATTGTCCTGACCAAGTGTTGTTATTTTTCAGGTTGGTCGGAAATCCAAGATGGCCTTCAGAGCCGCCATCTTGAAAAACACATTTCAAACTTCTTCTCAAGTTCTACCTGTGTGATTAAGCTGAAACTTGGCTGACATGATCCTGAGATGGTCCTGATCAAGTATTGTTACTTTTTGGGTCGGTCCAAAATCCAAGATGGCTGCCAGAGCCGCAATCTTGAAAAACACGTTTCCAACTTCTTATCAAGTTCTACCACTGGGATTAAGCTGAAAATTGGCTGAAATGATCCTGAGATGGTCCTGACCAAGTGTTGTTACATTTCGGGTTGGTCCAAAATCCAAGATGGCCGCCAGATTCGCCATCTTGAAAAACAAAATTGCCGTCCGTAAACTTTTCACATTTTTAACTTCTTCTCAAGTTCTCTCCGTGGGATTGAGCTGAAACTTGCTAGAAATGATCCTTAGGTGGACCTTACCAAGTGTTGTTATTTTTCAACTCCGTTGGAATTAAAAGATGGCCGCCATGGCCGCCATTTTGAAAACACATTTTAAACTTTTCATAGAAAAATGATCCCCAGATAGTCCCAACCAAATGTTGTTATTTCTCCAGTCCGTCAGAGATCCAAGATGGCTGCAACAGCCCCCATTTTGCATCCACATCTAACACTTTCCATGATCTGAAACTTGCCTAAAATGATTCTGACCAAATGTTATTTTTCGCACTGTTCCGAAGAAATCCATGATCATCACCATCTTGAAAACCACATTTGTGTGGCATATTGTTACATGATTGTATTACTAACTCCTAGAGGAGAGGAATTTATATAAGCTATTAGCTTGTTTTCCAATCCTCACTATTTTTATAATTTCTATATATGTAATATACATGTACACTGATGGAAATAAAATATTGTTTAAACTAATTCCATAATGGTATCACAATTGGTAGTCAGATGACCGTTAAGGCCCTTGGGCCTCTTGTTTTATATCAGGTAGATAACATTTGAATTTGATAGATATATATGTATATGTTTTACAGTTTTGTATTAAAAAAGCGACATTTCTGCTTCATGTGCCGGCTGATTGTCTATCTGGTACATAAAATCAGAACAAGTTCATTTACCTTGAAGCCCTAAACGTTTCCGATTTACACTGTATTACATCGTGTCAAGACTATGCATCAATGGTTGTAGCATAAACTGTATTTGTTTAGTTTTTTTCTATCCATGCAAAAAAAATGAAATGCTTCTTACTTCTAAGTTTTTTTCTTTTAAACCTTAAGTTTAAATTGTTTATTTTGTTACTGCATGCTTCAAACAATTTTTTTTCTCAAATATTCAAATTTTCTTGAAGAAAGTAAGAATACGGGATGGATTCACTTTTGTTTAACTTCGGTCTAACTTCAAACAAACAGGTATTTCAATTTTTAAATCACAATTCTAAAAATGGGGGGGAAAAATAATATTTTCACATTTTCATCAGACTGTCCTGCTTTCCATTCAGTTTATAATTTTGTGAATTTATCATATTTTCCAGTTGCAAAATTTTAAACAACTTGCTGTATTTTTGTCGTAGGTTGATTTGGTTCCTGTTTCGTTTACATAAATTATAAAAATGTATCCACTTGAGGGATACATGCCCTCTGGGCCTCTTGTATTAATTATAACGCTGCCTATCGGGCAAACGTTTTTGTCGCTAATAATTACTGTTGTGTTCTTCCTATTTGTTTTTGCAGCAGTATAAAACGGCTGGCATTCCTAATTTTGATTAATATTGTTAAGAATTTTGTTAAATGTTTGTTGATGCGTAAATGTATCCATTTTACACTAGGGATTATAAAAAGTTTGATATCCTCGCCCCACTCTTAATAATTAATAGAAAACCAGCACATCAATATAATTTCTGGTGGATTAATATATGTACTGGTGGATTAATATATGTGCTGTTACATTACCAGAAAATTTTGACATTAAGACATGCACAGTAAAATCAATAGAAATGTCTGTAATATCAATAGAAATTGTCACATGACTGGAAACCCAGCAGAGCCTCTGTACCTGTGGGCACTGAGCCAAGTTAAAGCTGGCAGGTACCTTTGGGCACTGGCTACCATATCGCTGGAGGACAAGTAACTAGAGGCTCCATGCTGTGATGACCAGGGGAATGCTTCATGCATGACTGGTTAAATTTACCTGTGTTTGACCAGAAGCCCAAAACAATGAATGGCTTTTTATAATTAGGCATTGCCCCCTCCCTATGCAATGTTTTGTCTGTATCAGATCTGATCACAAAAGATTTGGACAGGCTTACACTTGGCCATCTAATTAGATAATGACCCCCTCAGGCCTCAACCCTTCCAGGTCAAAGTTTACCTGTATCAGGTCTGATATAAGGTGTGAAGATCCCATCTACCTGCAATTCTTACCTGTACTTCACTTCACCTGTGTTGTCTGTTAGTACTTAGAAGCTGGCTTTATCATTAGTTAATATTTATAATTTTAATATATTAATATATATATATGAATTTTATGTAGTTATTTTCTCAAACAACCATCTTTCTTTCATTTCAAAACTAGAAATTATGAAATCATGATAATTACTGTTAGAGTTGTTCCCAAAACTTTCTAGCATGTACAGGACATAAATAAAATAAAAAAATATTATTTATCTAACAGTTCTGATGTCTTATATTTCATTTAATATACACTATTCACATTTTTTTGGTATTCATATACCAATTTACATTCAAGTATATTGAAAAATTTAAGGAATATCTATTGATAATTATTTGTTGATATTTTAAAATATTGTAAGAACTACTTGTGAAACTAACACATAAATATTCTTTCATTACTTAATGAAACTAAATACATATTTTGATTAAATACATTCATCCCTCAGATCTATATATTTATGAACGCGCTATAGAGTTTTGATAATCTTTATTTTTAAATTTTCTATATTAAGATCTGTATGTGTATATATATATATATATAACCACATACAACAGTGTTGATATAAATATAAGAATTTGAAGTTGAAAAAAAAGTAATACAACAATGAATTAGAATTTAGTCTGATTGTTCAGTATGGGACAGATTTTTTATTTAACCCTCAGGCCTCAGGCAATTACCTGACCTGTCTAAACCTTGTCTAGGAACACTTTCTTACAGCAGCCTGTCAGTGACATATAATTGAGGTGTGAATTTCTCACCTGACTATCACTGGTCATATTTGAAACCTATTTGATAAATAAAAGGCTCAGCTGGGGCTGAACAAGATCATATGATAATATGGCTCCCAATAATACATATTTTAACTTTTACTCAGGTTTATCATGTTTATATGAAATTAAAAATCATTGAGAATATATATAGATATTTAAATATTTCCCTTTCAGTAGTGAATATTCTGAGGACTTTAATTTATTTTTTGTTTCATTCAAAACATTTAATTATACAATAATATATTATTAGTACATAAAATAACATTGAAATAAGCAATAATCAATATACCAGATTCTGGTTTTCTTAAATATTAACTTAAAATAACAAGTATCTTATGACACTTGATTGAATAAAATCCAATGACGCATTTTGATTTTTAAATATTTACATTCATATACTTGTTACATGAATTAATGATGAAAAATTGTCTAGTTTATATTGGATGTTATATATATATGTCTCTGGCTTAGTTGCTTCAGTTTGATAATACTTGAATTCATTATACCAAAGACGTCACACATATATGTTCCTAATTATATAAGAATCAGTATAAAAGTATTATAAAATGATGCATTTCCCATATTTAGGCCTAAATATTGAAGGCAATTACAGGTTTATTTAAATATGACTTGAAGGTTTATGCATATATGTAATAATTTAAAAAAAAAAAAACAAGGTCAGTTAATGGAATCATTTCAATTAATTCTATATTCTAAGTATACAACAAGTAAATAATATGCAGTTATATTAAGTCACATTTATTGAATTGAATTGAGCCAAGTTATAGCTGGCAGCTACCTTTGGGCACTGGCTACCATATCGCTGGAGGGCAAATAATTAGAGGCTCCATGCTGTGATGACCACCGGAATGCTTCGTGCATGACTGGTTAAACTTACCTGTGTTTGACCAAAAACCCAAAACAATGAATGGCTGTTTATAATTAGTCATTGCCCATATATATACAATGTTTTGTCTGTTTCAGATCCGATCACAAAAGATGTGTGAAGATTTGGACAGGCTTACACCTGGCCATCTAATTAGATAATGACCCCCTCAGGCCTCGACCCTTCCTGGTCAAATTTTACCTGTATCAGGTCTGATATAAGGTGTGAAGATCTGGAGATAATAACCCTGGGGCCCCTGATTGTTTAGTTGGGAACAGGTCATCTTATATTTATATTTTATTAAAGTGTCATCTATTTCAAACATATAAAATACATAATAAAATTACATTAAAATGTAAGGTTATAAACAGACTTACAAGACAGTATAACAAATTAATAATTATTTCAATCATAAAATAGTATTGATATATGTATAAAATCTTATCTAGTCCAATGTAACACTGTCATATTTAGGATAAAGATTATAATAGCATACGTTATGGCTTGTGTACTTTCTTGAATATATAAATTGGTTTAATTCTTGGTCGCTTGCGTATTTCCGTGTATAAAACTTGTACTGCCGGTTTATATACGTGTATTTTGATCTCTATTGTGGTTTCCTTGTATGTTTGATATTGATGATCAGCAAAAAGATCGTTTTTAAAAAAAATGGCCGTTGAATACGTTATTTCTGTGTGTAAAACGTGTCAATATACTTGTATGTTGACCGCTATTGGTGAGCAATAAAAATATAGGATTGATTTTACTGTAGGTCGCGTGTATTGTGATAACATCACAACTTAAACACACTCTATAAATTTGAATTACCGTAATGAAGTAAATGTAAAATCGTTGATTCACTTGAGTGAAAATTTGTCTTGTTTTTTTCATCAACTATTATACACATGTCAACACCCAAAAAACGTCTGTTAAATACCTGGTCGCTTGCATATTTATGTGTATACAACTTGTCAACTGTTTGCCGGTTTATATACGAGTATGTTGATCACTATTGTGGTATAGTTGTATGCTTGATATTGATGATCAATGTCAGAGATGTTAGTATTATCAAGTATGAGCATGTGGACGACAAATGTGATCCCAAAGTCCTTGTTCCCGTTTCAGTAAAAATTCATCCGTGCATCAACGTAACTAAGTTTTATTCAACACATTCTTGGTCAGCGTGTGAAGAGATCTGATTGTTAATAAATGTGATTAATTGAACAAACCAATTAAAATGACACATGTAATAAAATAATGATAACAATGACGAATACAGTTGAGTGAAAAATTCTGAGTTCATGCCAGATGATATTCATCATAAAAACTTAACTTAAATTAATTCACTGCATGTCAAAATTTTAAATGTAATTATGATTAAAATATACTAACTTGTAATTCTTTTTAAAGAAGTAACAATTATTCTTTTTCATTTAAATATTTTCAATCAACAATTAAATTGAACGGTATGTGTTAAAATAAAAAAAATGATATAATGCATGTATTATGTTGAAATTATTAAGTTAATCCTAATAAAAATATATACAGAAAATAAAAACAACAGATTGTAATATAAACAATCAGATATAAGAAGAACAGATTTTGTACTCAGTATTATAATAGTAGTTTCAATCACAAATTACTTTAATATTTGACATTAAGAAGCTAGCTGTGGAATAAAACCTACAAGGGCCGGCGTTGATAATTGGTTTCATTACATATACACTCATGTACAACGCATACAAAGGTTATTATAAACATCAAGTACTAATTAAGAAAAGATTATTTTAACCAAAACATTTAAATCCATTTCCTTCTTCATATCATTATACCATCATAAATCAATTAACAGGGCCCTCAGGCCTGGTCATTGGGGAGTGGGAGGTGAGAAATTCACACCTGGCTAATTACTACACAGCAAGCATAGGGGTGTCCCCTATCTTGACCTCTTTGAGGTAAAGAGCTGGCCGGAACATATATGTGAGACGTCCCTGGTATAATGAATTTTAGTATTTTATTATCAAACAGAAGCAACTAAGCCAGAGACATATATATATAACATCCAATATAAACTAGACAATTTTTCATCATTAATTCATTTAACAAGTATATATATGTAAATATTTAGAAATCAAAATGCGTCATTGGATTTTATTCAATCAAGTGTCATAAGATACTTGTTATTTTAAGTTAATATATAAGAAAACCAGAAACTGGTAAATTAATTATTGTTTATTTCAATGTTATTTTATGTACTAATAATATTTTATTGTATAATTAAATGTTTTGAATGAAACAAAAAATAGATTAAAGTCCTCAGAATATTCACTATTTAGAGGGAAATATTTAAATATCTGTATTCTCAATGATTTTTAATTTCATATAAACATGATAGACCTGAGTAAAAGTTAAAATATGTATTATCATATGATCTTGGTCATCCCTAGCTTAACCTTTTATTAATCAAATAGGTTTCAAATATGACCAGTGTAGTCAGATGAGAAATTCACAAATCAATTATATGCCACTGACAGGTTTCTGTAAGAAGGTGTTCCTAGACAAGTTTTAGACAGGTCAGATAATTGCTTGAGGCCTGAGGGTCAATCAAAACATCTGTCCCATACTGAACAATCAGACTAAATTCTAATTTATTGTTGTATTCCTTTTTTTTTCAACTTCAAATTCTTATATTTATATCAACACTGTTGTATGTAGTTATATATATAAACATACAGATCTTAATATAGAAAATTTAAAAATAAAGATTATCAAAACTCTATAGCGCGTTCATAAATATATAGATCTGAGGGATGAATGTATTTAATCAAAATATGTATTTAGTTTCATTAAGTAATGAAAGAATATTTATTTGTTAGTTTCACAAGTAGTTCTTACAATATTTTAAAATATCAACAAATAATTATCAATAGATATTCCTTAAATTTTTCAATATACTTTAATGTAAATTGGTATATAAATACAAAAAAAACGATAATAGTGTATATTAAATGAAATATAAGACATCAGAACTGTTAGATAAATAATATTTTTTTATTTTATTTATGTCCTGTACATGCTAGAAAGTTTTGGGAACAACTCTAACAGTAATTATCATGATTTCATAGTTTCTAGTTTTGAAATGAAAGAAGGTTGTTTGTGAAAATAACTACATAAGATTCATATATATATATTAATATATTAAAATTATAAATATTAACTAATGATAAAGCCAGCTTCTAAGTACTAGCAGACAACACAGGTGAAGTGAAGTACAGGTAAGAATTGCAGGTTGATGGGATCTTCACACCTTATATCAGACCTGATACAGGTAAACTTTGACCAGGAAGGGTTGAGGCCTGAGGGGGACATTATCTATTTAGATGGCCAAGTGTAAGCCTGTCCAAATCTTCACACATCTTTTGTGATCAGATCTGATACAGACAAAACATTGCATAGGGAGGGGGCAATGCCTAATTATAAAAAGCCATTCATTGTTTTGGGCTTCTGGTCAAACACAGGTAAATTTAACCAGTCATGCATGAAGCATTCCCCTGGTCATCACAGCATGGAGCCTCTAATTACTTGTCCCCCAGCGATAAGGTAGCCAGTGCCCAAAGGTACATGCGAGCTATAACTTGGCTCAGTGCCCACAGGCCCTGCTGGGTTTCCAGTCATGTGACAATTTCTATTGATATTACAGACATTTCTATTGATTTTACTGTGCATGTCTTAATGTCAAAATTTTCTGGTAATGTAACAGCACATATATTAATCCACCAGTACATATATTAATCCACCAGAAATTATATTGATGTGCTGGTTTTCTATTAATGATTAAGAGTGGGGCGAGGATATCAAACTTTTTATTATCCCTAGTGTTAGCTGGTCTAAGTTTTCAAAATCTTTCTGTAATATTTTGTTAAATGTGTTGATATCAGAGACCGTTGTGAAACAGTCTTTTATATCAGGGCCGTTTTCGTTTTTGCGAAACAATCAGATTTTCAACTTTTAAATGTAATGATTTTGTGGTTAATATCCTTGCGCACTTTCAAATGCTTATGCAGGCCTTGCAAGGCTTCCTCAAGGCTTGCCTGAAAGCAGTATCAGATTATTTGGTCTACCTTATTTAATAAACGAACAACTTTGGTCAGACCGGGTCAACCGCTTAAATGAAAAGGGCCCAGTAGTTTAACAAACATTTCAGATGATTTTGAAAAAGTGCTTTTATTATGCTACACCTGATTTTGTACATTTTAAATTTCTTGATGAGATGTGCCGATGTAGTTATGTGTATAGTAATTTGATGACTCCAGATTTTCTGGAATAAGCGTCGACTTGTGATTGGTGTTTCTATTGACTCATTCACCCCTGAAATTTCATAATGAACTATTCCAACCTTTGAGTTGGAAGAGTTCAAATGTGTCTTCAGGGGTGAATGAGTTCACTTTTCACCCCTGGGTTACTTTAGTGGACTCAACCATGCATTTGATCGGGATCAGTTCATTATGGTTTAAGGGTGAAAGGATTAAATATTACAGAGATGATTCAGAACTAATAAATGTCAATTGAGGAGATTTCATGTCATGAGATCAATTCTGTTTAATTTGAATTTATTGAAACATCAAATTTTTTCTGAATCAAAGTTCACAAAAAAAAATACAAAATATTTTTAAAGGGAAGGGAGGTAATCCAGTGAACAAAACATTTTGTGAAATTTTCTAGTCAACATACTTCAATCTTATTTATAAAATCAATCTTATTTATGAATTCGAGGATAAAAAGACACTAGTTGCTTTGTAAAATTTTGAATAGGTGTAGAATGCAGATAGAGTTAATTAGTTTGTTTGTTAAATAGAAGAAAAATAATACTTGCCAATAGAAAATTTCACATGATTTTCTTAATATGAGGACTGAATCTAATTGTTCTGTAAATAAATTGTTTTGTCTATGAGTTCTAATTAATAATTTACATCTACACTGTGTAAAAATCTTCATGTTAATCATAAATATTATATTTCTGGACTTTTTGAATCTTTGCTTGGTTAATATTATTTGTCCTTCTAAATCCAATGATAGGAGAAATTGAAATGAAAACAAAATTCTTCTAAACAAAGACTTGTGTGGGATATTATAGGAACACTGAAGTTTAATGTTAATTTTCTTATAACATTTGTGAAAGGAATAAGAAACTAGACTCGAGGGCAGATCCTGAATTTGAGAATCACCCCCATGAGAATGATTTCTAAATTACAAGTCCGAGGGTGGAGTTTACTTAAGATAGTCCTTAGGATCCATGCTATATGTCTAATCCTTTTCATGATTTAATGAAAATAATAATAATCCAAGCCTTTTATGTACAACTTTATCATAACTTGATATGTGGGTTCTCTCAGAGTGGTACACGAATTATTACCCATGGTTAGCAGGCCTTTGCAACATGTCAATATCTTTCTAAATTCCAAGGGGAGCATATACAACCGGTGCTGCCATTTCAGCTCTCACAGCTAGCATTCTACAATTTCTAGCACTGCCCAAACACGTACTCATTTACAGCTATGTAGACTGGAACAAGCAGGGTAAAACATCATGCTTAACAATACAACACAGTACTGTGACTATGACTTGAACCAGCAACCCTTCAGCCAGGTGCCTGTTGTCCTACCACTAGACTACTGTGCCCCATTTTCATTAACACTGATGATTTCTACACAGTGTAGGTGTTTAAATATATACAAACAGACACACAAGTATTGTACAGTCCAAATCTAAATTTAGTGTATCGACTTGTGAGACTACTATACAAGCTATCTTGTAGAGTCACATGAAAGCTTTTAGTATGTACATAATCTTTAGGATAGTATTATTATTCATTTTCATTTCATTTACTCCAACAGTTTACAATGATTTTATTTTTTTCATAATCTGTCTCAGAAACTTCCAATTCCAACTGAAAACGCAACATTCAGATTATATGCACAGATTATAAGATTACTGTTTAGTTTTAGTTTATGTATGCCTTTTTTATTATGAAAGAAATCTTACCTTGTATATCAGTTATAAATATCAAAATAAAAAAGTATGTGTTTGAAGATATTTTTTTTCGTTAGAAATGGCAATCTTTGTATAACTTCCAGAAAAGTGCCATATCATATTAATATGTAGAAATAAAAACATTATTTGTTCAAAAATAATTAATCTATTATAAAGATCATGAATTATAAAACTAAACACTATGATTACCAACTATATATTGTATGTATACTTGCCTGCTTTTTGAAATTTTCTATTCTCGGAATCGAAAACATTTGAATAAAACGAGTGTGTTTTTGTATACACCTTTTGGACAAAATCAAACATCCATTTTTTTTCAGAAAAATATCATCAGATCTTAGAAAATAAGAAAAGTTGAGCAAAATCATTGTTTCGAAAATGTTTCAATTTTAGGATGTAAATTGAATCTGCCTCCAAAAAGAGGAAAGTTGGCAAGTATAATTGTAAGAAACATATTAATTGGGCAGACAGCAGACATTTGAATGTCCATGTATTTTCATTGTTGTATGCAAATATTTAATAACATGCAGTTATGATCTACAAACCATCAAATTGATCTCATACTTGCTTTTTAAGACTAATAACTTTATCAGGCTAATAAGTATAACTTTAAAACATTGCATATTATGGAGTACTATTTTTCGACATTTTGTTTTTGAATCTTCAACTTTCGCCACATATATACTTAGGATTCAGTTGACTCAACAAACTGTCACAAAGAAGATTCAATACAAAATGTGAACACATTCTACATGTATATAAAAGAGAAAACAAAAAGAAGGGGGATCCAAGTGTTTATATTGGGAGACTAATACCTTATGTTTAAAAAGTGTACTTATTTGACTAGTTGCGATAACATACATGTAGCATTAAGTGATGAGACTATTTGTTATATATTGGGTCGTCCGGGGCAAAGCTATAGGAGGCTAGGTTTTAATATCAGTACCAATATTTGACCTATAGTCAAAGGTTATTGCGCAAAAAGGTTCCAAAAGGTAAATTCTATAAATAGAATTGAGTTGACTGGGGGGGGGGGGGAGGGGGGGAGCAGGGCCTTTTTGAGTGGCAACCCGACATCCTCGATTATTGTAGAAAAAAATGTATAATCTGAAAGTGATACTCATTTCTTTTCATTTTGTTGTTTAACTGTATGGGGTATTTATAATTTGCTTTTCTTTATATTATGCTTTCTGTTCGCTGAAAATGATCTTACTAATTTTGTGTGTTATTTGATTTTCTCTGAACTCTGTGCAATTTGTATACATCCTAACTATTTATGATATATGAGGTCAGTTTGACTGGGAAAGTCATTTTATGATCAGTCCCGTTAACAATTAATGTCTGTTCTCTTAGAAGTCATGTCAAAAACAGATGAGGATTTTACTTGCAAGTACAGGTAGTTAAAGATCTGAAAATTAGAATAACGTTTTTTACCACAAAAACAATATTAAAACAAAGAAATGCATAATTTTGATTATAATAGATAGTTGAAATTGACATTAAAAAGTTGTCTTATGAATGGGACTCAAAATTTCCAATTCATTAAGAAACTTGTTGTTCAATCTAGTCTCTACAAACAAGTTAAGGTTTGATCGTATTCTGCGAAACTTTAAATGTCCTTCAAGGTCTTCTGTACAGTTGGAAATCATTGACAGCATTAAAAAATATGACATGGCCTAGTATTGGCAGTACTTTCTGTTGTTAATTTCATGTGAGGTGTACTGTATGTTACTTGTGATAAGCCCTTGCTTAATAAAAAAAAAACTGCCCGTTGTTAAACTGTTTGTGGGAGATACTTAGTGTTCTTTTAGTCGTAAGTTTTCATGCCGGGTTATGAATAAAATGTTGCTTGCAAACTTTTTTAAGAATCTACAAAAAAAATTTTCATTTCCCAATGAAATTTTAAAAAATTGTCATCAATGCTGAACAGACTTTGTTAAATTTTAGGTTTAAACGAAGTGGTGTTGATGTAAACTGGTAAACTTTGTTACAGAACTTGTAAATGGGAGTTACCTCCCATTTTGGTGACATGTATTAATTAGTATTTATGTCAATACCATTGTGACATCATAAGTTCACTAGCCTACAGTTCCAATATTTACGATGGTTTCTTAGCAATTAAAAAACATGTACCAGCTGCCAAGCAAAGTAAGCCATGTTTAGAAAATGACCCAATAGCTGATGATCTGTTTAACTGTGGTAGCAGCTGCCTACTTATTTAGAGGAGAAATCTGACCCCGGGCTTATTACAGGTAAAATAAAGTAAGTTTTATAGTGCTGTTATATACAGGTGCCGCCTGAAACGTCGTATGGTGCTCTATGTTCATCTGTTCAAATTGTTCCTGGTAGTTAAGGATTTCATGACTGCAGTAATTATGGTTTTCATGTCCGTGGTAGTTACGGTTTCCGTTACTATAAATACATTAATGTCTTCTATGGTTTTCTCATGCAGTAAACGGTACTATACATTGTTTTATTTCATTTTTTTTTTTATTTTTTGCTAGAATCAATGTTAAAAGTTTCCAGTAAACACCTTTTTTTGAAATTTTGAAATTGACAGATCATTGAGGAAAAAACGTATACTAGGTGTATATGTAATTATATGATATATTCTATTTTGGGCTATTCCAGTACAAAATCTACCTGGCCTTGACACTCCAATATAAAACATGCCTATCCATGGATAGGTTTTCTGTCTAATTCTTAGTATCAATTCTATGCAAATTATCTTATAAAATTAAATAGATTGTTTTCCTAAACTAAAACACAACCTCGAGGCCCAGGTTTGATTAATGTCTTACTGGATTAGCACACAATAGTAAATTATTATATTATAAGCTGGTTTATATATAATTTTTATATAAAATACTTTTTTAAATCCAATGTATTGTCAATCAGGAAAAAGATCAATGTTATTCATTATAACCCAGAATGGTTTTATTTGGAATATCAGAATATTAATACATGTTTTGAAAAATATAGTATATTTCAAGTTCAATATTATTATTGAAAGATTATACTTGTATCCGTTTCTGATTTTAAGAAATAAAATGTTTTATATATCAGTTTCTGATTTAAAAAATTAAAATGTAGTATATTTCAAGTTCAATATTATAAAAGAAGATTCTAATGTTGTATCTTATTTAAAATGTCATGTACAGCAACATATATGCTTTTCCACTGTTTAAATTTCCACAGGGAAGATTATGCTTACCCAGAATTAAAACAAAAATTAACGTACCTATATACACCTTTATAGAAGAAAGAAAGAAATTTAAATGACATCTTTTAAGCTCAAGGTTTTGTTTTCAAATGAAATCCTTATCTTAGAATATAGGAATATTATAGCAAACTCACTGGTTAAAAAGTTCCAAAATCTTGAGTCTCTCTCCAAGATAGATTCGGCAAGCATGTCGCAATCATTAATTGTTTAATGAGTTTTTGCACTCAGTAAATTTACTGATTTAGCTTGATTTTCCAAAGGACCCAACAAAGTACAGGCGATTTCAAAATTGGGTGAATATTTTTTGTGATGCTCAAGGGCAAAACATAGTTATATTTTGACCTATGTCCAATGTGGTCCCCTATGCATCAAAATCTTTCCCACATTAGACATATTTTTGTGAAAAGGTCTGCGACGTTGGAGCCAGAGGAACCTCGAATTATTACTGATAATATAAATTGTAATAAGCTTACACTGGTGTCCGGGTTGCCACGAGGGTAGGATAATGCTGAACTCATTTACCACTGAAGACACACTTGAACTCTTCCAATTCAAAGATTTGAATGGTTCATTATGAAATTTAAGGGGTGAATGAGAAAGTTTGTATTCTGATAGAATAGAAAATTATGATTACTTGTTAACATCCAATAACACTCAAAAGTCCCGCTTTGATAAATATTGTCATTAAACTTACCGCCAGTTTTGGCCACTTCTAATGGGTCTGTACAACATAAATATGCAGTGGTCTTTTCATTAATAAGCCTAAGTATTTGTTTTTGATATTTTGATATATAGGTAATTTCTGTCTATGAATTAACAGTTATCAGGAAGAAATTCAGGAATATCAAAACTCTGAATTGGTGCTCACTTAACTGTTTCTTAGTAAAATGACTTTTCAAAAACTTTTCTACAGATTTTAGACACGAGGGGTTTATAGAGAACACAATATTCTTTGTCAGCCTGAGTTTCTCAGTAATAATAAAGGTAGGCCATTACAAGTCTTGATAACCCAGCAATTTCATTTTTCAATTATATTTGTGGAAAATGTACAAACTATTTTTGTGTGTTTCAGTAGTTCTTATAGTTTGTAAAAAGAGACTGGATCTCTCATTAAAACACTCCAAAAATAATAACCGAATATATTTACATTATCCGTGAATGTATTTAAGTCATTTACAAGAGTTTTTACCGTTTTTGAGAAACCACCAACTGTAGAAGCAGAACAAGACAGATTTTGTATAGTGTTTGGTAATATAGTGTATTGTTCTTTGGGGAATGTATCTTGTGATATTTCATGAAGACATCAGTAGAATTGAGTAATTCATATGCAAAATATTTGGCGTTGATTGAATTTGATCACAGGGACCTGGAAAATCTGTATACCAATGGAGTTTTCTTGAGGCAACAATTTTTAGAACTTTCTGAAATATTTTAAGTTGTTAGATATGTTCTTCCTGTGCTTATTAATAAGCTTCACCCTATAATACACATCTTATAAAAACAAATATCATCAGAGATATTAAAATTGCTTCATCAAAATCTGCATCGGTACCGTTAGTATTGAATTGGCAATATTAACATCACAGACCACTTTTCAATTATAAATAAAGTATTCTCCTAATGGCAGTATATTGGGTCCCTGTGATTATATTTTTATTGTCATCAGTAAGCATGTTTAACATTAAATGTATTAATCTGTATGATACTTACGAACTCTTAACTAGACATTTGACTGTTAAATGGACATTTAACTTCCCATAAGAGCTGGATCTGTTCATTATATATGTATTACCCAATGTAAATCATTGTCGATCAAAAACACACAATAAAAATACTTTATCGTTTCTTGATGTTTTTCTGTTATTTGTAAACATGATGCACATTGAAAAAAACCTCATTGGAATACTAGAGCTGCCAGTTTTACCAAAGTCTTCTTCTGCCATGATTCTCCCAAAACTCCTACCTTCTGTAAATGCACAGTTTAGCTAGCAATTATGAACAATTCTACATGGTAGACTAGACATGTATTGGGTCTAGACCCGGTCATTTGTCAGCGACCAAATAGCTGCATTGGTTGAGCATCTGTCAGAGTTTAGGAAAGTCCCAGGTCCAAAACTTGGTCTGAACATGTATTTTTTCCTCTCATGTTACAGACAATTGCCAGATCCACTCGCAAGACCTGTAATGTACTGTACAGTTATTAAATTTAACGTGTGTAATTGTGTAATTTTCTGTCTGACTGGATCTTATTAGCAGGGGTTTTAATTTTGGGAATCACAAAATAATTGTGAAACCTAAGATTATAGAGCCAAAACATACAAATTTTCAGGTGTAAATTTTGGCGAATTTCAATATTATAGCAAATGTATCAAAATTAAAACTCTCATGAATATTACAAACTATACAGTTCAATTTATGGCCTACATATCTGGTAGTTCTTTTACAAAATGCTGCACAAAGAATTGTCCTCCACGTTTCTTGTCATGCTCTTAAATCCTCCCTGGATTATTTACAGCCAGCCTTGCGATGAAAAAAGATTTAAAACAGACCACCAAAATGAGGATGATTGCAATTTATTGTAAGGTAAACAAATTCATGAATAATGGACCATAACATATATGTAATAAGTATATATCTAACTACACAGCGAAACATAGATACAAGTTAAGTTTTTAAAATGCTATCGCCATGTAGTCCAGGCCAGAAAGTTTGGGTGGTCAAATTATTAATCAACAATCATTTTTGTTTAAACGTTTGAATGCTGGTTGTTTGGAAAACTTTCAGAAACTGTAAGCATGGAATTTGTTTCATGAATACATACATATTGTCTTCATTTCCCAACATAAATAAAACAATCATAATCGTATCAAATTGTATTCTTTTGCATTCAATGCTAAAAGTTCCTATTTCTTAAATTTCATATACCGGGTACATGTGTTTTGCATGTACATTTTATGCATGTTTGACTTCATCGCCCAGTTTTCATTTTTTTTCACCAATTTCTGTCGAATTAAATTGGATTTGAATTTCTATCAAAAATACTTTTAGTTTTAACAAATCTGTTAAAAGTTTTTGATGCACACTTAACTTGTTCATCCCTATAACAAAACTGAATTCTTCCAAATCAAAGTTTGGAATAGTTCAATATGAAAATTTAGGGGTCGTTAATAATTGGATATTAAAGTGTAGAATATCATACTTTGTGTGTTTGTACATTATATATAGTAGAATAAGCATTTACCTTCTGGAAGAGCAGATTTCACTACTTTTGCTCCGATAAAATAAAAATCAATTATACCTCATCATCTACTTCACAATATCAAACTTTTTTTTACGCTACTTTTATGAATAATTTACAGTCTAAATCCATATAGCATATCTCTTTGTTTTCAATTCATTCCGTACTCAATATCTTAATTTAGAATCACTCTTAATTGTAACATATAACAATTTCCAATACCAAAAGGCAAAAACAGAATAATTCATATTTTCAAAAAAAAGAACTTCATGATGAAAACATTACTATTAATAGATCATTTTTAAAAGTTGTTCCGAGGCTCAAAAGAATATATAATGTTTATAAGGTATGATTTCAGCACATTTATTACACTAGTGTTGCAGTTTCACGATTATGAGTAAAAAATATTTTACTTTTATTTTTTTTCGGTGTTGACATCAATAAGATTTAGGAATGAAATTCTACATGGAAACTACAAATTAGCAGTAGCATGTTTTTTTATTGTGTACAGAATTAAGTAATACATGTTCGTGCTATACTGATGTTTCAGTGCCCTAAATTGCTAATGCCAGGATTATTGAAATTGTCTATATATATATATATATGTACATTAATTTGCACTAACAATAAATACATGTAGAGCACATTATGTTAACCCTTCCACCCCTTTTTAACCTTAATGAACTGTGCCATGTCTTGATATGGACAAGTCCATTTCGGTATACAGTGTAAAATAGGTTGATCTAGCACAACTGACTACTGCTATGGAGTATATCAAAAAAGTTTTAATAATCAACTACAGCACATTATAAGAAATATTTGTTTCGACCTTTATGAGAGTGTTGCTATCGAGAGCTTACTATACATGTACTGTTCATGGCCCCACTGGTACAAAACTCCTTAATTCTTGGTTCTCAATTCTCTGGTTTTAAAAATATAAGCTTAGGTGAGAAATTCTTAAATATTCGGCCATTAATATTAATTAATAATATCAATTCGGCAGGAATCTAATATTTGAAAAAAAGCCTGTTGCAGCGGAAAATTCATCATATGTTTGAAGTTTTGCATGACATTGAAAACAAAACGGTAAAGTTTCATGCAAGCGGGGTCAGGTACATTTTGTTTACTCATTTATCAAGATGGAGTGCAGAAATATTCCTTTTAATGATAGTGCTACTGTGAATGTTTCTTGTTAAATAGCAGATTTACTGTGAACTATCATATAGAATGGTAAGAGCTAGATTTAAGAGTACAATTAATTTGAGAAACTAGCCTGTACAAAGTATTATCACAAACGTTAAAACAATGTTACAAGCGATAAGAAAATCAACCAATCGCACACTACAGCGATTCACTGTTACAAATAATACAAAAATCAACCAATCGCACATTACCGTGATAATCAGTTACAAGTGATACGGAAAATCAACCAATCGCACATTACCGCGATACACTGTTACAAGCGATCAGAAAATCAACCAATCGTACATTACCGCGATACACTGTTACAATTAAGTTATAAGGAAAATCAACCAATCGCACACTACCTCCAAAAATCCAAACAAAACAAAATAATGTTTCAGGATTTTCGGATACAGCAAATATCTGTTTTGCCAAGTTGGATATTTGGGAACATAAGAATTACACGTACTACAAATTGCCTTTACCTAACATACAACTGTAGGATAAATCCATTTCATTTACTACACAGGAAACACAACATTACAGACAGCACACTCACTAATCAATAATGACTTTGATATTTGCAAGTAAATTCAACAAAAAGAATTCTGGCATGTTCCCAAATAATTTTTGAAAATTGATTACATAAATGGAAAAATTTGATCATTAAAAAAACCAAGAGCTGGATAGTTGATTTAAGTACATAAGTAATGAGAATTGTTTAAAGTCATTTTTCTCTCAAACACACGTTTAAGACTTTATTTTAAAATAGATAATTCATTATTTCAGGAAAATCATCAGTAATACAAGTATTCAAATGAGAATTTTGAAAGTCTTTTCATTTTTCTCAAAACACACATTTAGGAAAATCATTTTCATTTTTCTCAAACACACATTTAGGATTTTATTTCAAATTAGATACTTTACTTAACTGTTTCAGGAGAATTATTATTGACTTATAACCATTCAGGTACCACAGTTTGGTTTGGTTTTATTAACACCTACAGTTAGATTTGAATTCCTAGAAATTTAAGGGCATATAACACTGTACTTAACTTTCAAATCCTTTACAACTGTGCACACAAAACATACACAAATGATAATATGATTCATTTCATGTACTATTTACAAGATGAGAGTTTGTAAGAAGGAAAAAACAAATATTCAAAGTAAATATTCATATATGGAAAATACGCTAAAATTTCTTTTAAAAGACAAAATTCCAAATGAAAAAGGAGTGTAAAGTCTGAGAAAAGATTTGACAATCAAAATCTGATGATTATGAAGATTTTGAATTGAAAACAAAATTAATTCATTCATCCCTAAAATTTCATAATGGACTATTCCAACCATTGAATTGGAAGAGTTCAAATGTGTTTTCAGGGGTGAATAGCTTGATGTGATACAGCCTGAACCAGGATGTTCAAACACTGACAAGCATCAAGCCTTGCTTAATGTTTAAATATGCCCAAAAAGTAAATTCAATGTTTAAAGGAACATTTTTAACAAGCTCTTTAATCAACACAACAGAATCAATCAATTGTATCACATAAGCCTTCAGAGTAAAGAAACTCTAGTTTTTATAGCTAAAAATATCAAGTAAATGCATCACATATCGTGAAACTTCTCTAATACATAGAAATATTGACTTCTCAAATACATGCATCACATCATGAAAATTCTCTCAGACATTGACCTGAAACTTGCCGCTATAAAACTTCAATTTATTGTTTTCTGGTGTGAGAAGAATTAAGAATTCAAATAAAAGCACTATGTATGGTGAAACCCTCTCAAACATTGACTTCTCAAATACGTGCATCATGTACATATCGTGAAATTTCTCTCGGACATCGGCCTGAAATCTCATCACCGTAAAATAACAGAAAATAAATAAATAATTTTCTAATCAGAGAAAGTCAGAATAAATTGATTTTTTTTTGTTTTTTTTTTTTGTTTTTGGGAAGAACAGCATTTCTATGATCAAAACTCAACGATGTTCATAAATTCATCAGGATTCATTTGAAATAATGTTCTATATGTGTTTCTATGTTACCAAGGAATCTGTAAATAAGGGGGTACTATTTGTGTTTCTTTGTTACCAAGGAATCTGTAAATAAGGGGGTACTATTTAGGTTGCTGTCTCTCACTCGTTCACACAAAAGCAAATAGAAAATTAACAATACACAGGAATGGTAATAAAATGGAATTGCTAACATTTGGGACGTTTCTCTATTAAAACTCTGACTGCAGTCTAGAACAGTTTCCAAAAATAAATAAATTATCTGTCAATCACGAGCAATATCAAGATATTTTAAGGGTGTTTATGTTACGATGGTAATCATGCAAAATTAAAATCACATTCAAACTGACAACTTTCCCTTCCCCCCATCCCCCTCCTCAGAAAAAAAAATACACAAAAACAACAACTGGTCCAAATCTTAACAACAATCTATCCATCCATTTACAATTTCCAGGATGGATATGCTTAATGTGAAAAAGTTGAAATCAAAAGCTAATTTGAAAGTCTTAAACTAATTCACCCCTGAAACTTCACAATGGACAATTCCAATCTTTAGATTGGAAGATTCCAAATGTGTCTTCAGGGGTGAATGATTTATTACAGAGGGCAAGTGCTACCTCCACCCATTTTGCTCTTCAGTCATGGCATCATACTTTAAGTGGCCTAAAGTTAATATTTCTTTAACATAACCATATCTTTCATTTGCTATTACAACTTCTATCAAATATTCTTCTTTTGAAAATGATTTGATAATCCAATAGCTTACAATATTTGTTTTTTAAAAAAGGTGCAAACTCTTTAAAATTTCTTAAGGAAATTTGAGTTGTTCTTGATCACATCTACACGTACATGTAGGTATAATAACTTGCAAATGACTGACTGATGTAATTCTAAAATTTCTATCCTGGGCCCGCTTTCAAAAAAACAAAGAAAAATAATTGCTGTCATGATTTCATATTTTCAGTAATTTTCCATAATTTTTTTTTTTAATTTCATATTTCATGATTTCAATAATTTTCAATAATTTTTACTGATTTGGAAAGACCGTTAACTTTGAAGTAATTAAATCCACCCCAGCCCTCTTGTCCCTATTAATAATCGAGACTAGTTCAGTCACAGTATCACACCAGAGAGGCCATGTTTTACGGAATGGCCACAGTCTACCTGGAAGATTTTGGTGTTTAGCGTCATTTAGTCTCGGATCTGGTACAACCTCTTTCAGAACACCTAGGGCATATGCTGCTTGGCAGACTCCAAGATGGATTATGATATTAATATGTTTGTAAATATTTCATTAAGTAATACATTCGTATATATAACTGATAACATTCTACGTTAGAGAGATATCTATATACTATGTTAGTAAGCCTCTCTTACGTCGAGATATTAGAACGTATTACAGTCACTCTGTGGCGACGCACTGCGCCCGTACATCCATATCTCCCATGTGAACAACAGTAAACAAATTCCTAGACACAACAAAAACTAGCTGTCCGCCATGTCATCATCGAACAGCGGAGGCCTCTGTCGCGAGTGTTGTTCATTTTGATTGGTCGGTTCCACGATTTCCTTTCCGTCAACTCCATACTTAGGCTTTGTTTCCGCATTGAGGCTTGTCGTCTCGTTGGCGTCCGATGGAGGTGGTCCCATCGCGATGGGAGCTGACCCGCCCTGGGGCTGGGCTGTCACAGGGGACTGGTCCTCAGGGCTGCTGAACTCATCCTGTAAGTTATAGGTATGCAATGAGAATATCATTGGATTATATTTGCCATCGGATGTCGCATTTATTGACAGGTAAATCACAGCGGTGACATTTTCAGAGAGGTAATCAACTCATTCACCCCTGCAGACACTTTTGAACTCTTCCAAATCAAAGTCTGGAATAGTTCATTATGAAATTTTAGGGGGTGAATAAGACAATGGTGACAGTACTACCGGTAGTATATTCAATGGTAGGCAAATTTTATTGGCAGAATATATTAAATGAAATTATTTTATTTATTATAGTGACATGCCTTCAGTACGTAACGTACAGTTGAATCATTTTTCTTTTGGATCATGCCCAAATGGACCTCATAATATATAATTTTGTTTATCACAAACATGAATTGAAAATAACATGACGTGTATAGTTCAGTGAATGCAAAATAATAAACTTCTTTTAGCTTGAAGTTACATATACATAATGTTTTCACCGTCAACTTTTGATACGGCATCAGAAAATTTAAATAAATGTCTGACATACTTATGACAGCCAACTGGGATATTTAAAGATTGGTGACAAAGAATTAAAAAGAATTCAATGTTAAAGAAAACATAAATCCGAAGCTTAAGTGTTTTTATATAGCCAATGAATAACAGGATAAACAATTGTATAGCAGAAAGGTTCTATACAAAAACAAGAGGCCCATGGGCCTTAACGGTCACCTGATGTTTGACATGAAAGAGAAATATGGGAATGTTGAGATGAATATTTATAACAATACATTGTAGCATTTCTGGGAGTGAAAAAAATGAATTTTTGAAATTATGTCAATTTGACCTTTTAGGCCCCACTCCTCAGGCACCTGGGGGTCAGTCAGTGTCAATATGTGCGTACTACTCAAAAGTCATGTCATATTGATAATTTCAACCAAATTTGCATCATTTCTTATGGCAATTAAACAAATAATGCAAAAAAATGTTTTTTTTTCTGCCAATATACTATAGTAAACTTAACCCCCTCCACAGGGGGAGATGCAAAACCCCAGAGTCATGAAATTCACAATTTTGGTAAAGAACCTTAAAACCAATCCATCTATGAAGAGTATTTGATTCCAGTATATCTGGGAGAAGAGAAAAAGATTTTTGAAATTTTTGTCAATTTGACCCTTTTTGGCCCCGCCCTCCAGCCCCTGGGGGTCAACTAGGGCCAACATGTACATACCATCAAAGTGTCATCCCATGCTGATAATTTGATACAAGTTAGAATGAATTCCAATACAAATCCAACAAATAAGAGTCAAAAAAAAAAATGTGATTTCCCTATATACACTATAGTAAAGTTTACCCCCTCCCCAGGGGCAAACGTGAGACCCCAGGGTCATGAAATTCACAATTTTGGTAAAGCCCCTTACGATCCTTCCATCTATGAAGAGTATTTGATTCTACCATATCTGAGAGTAGAGAAGAAGATTTTTGAAATTTTTGTAAATTTTACCCTTTTTGGCCCCGCCCCGCAGGCCCCTGGGGGTCAACTAGGGCCAACATGTACATACCATCAAAGTGTCATCCCATGCTGATAATTTGATACAAGTTAGAATGAATTCCAATACAAATCCAACAAATAATAGTCAAAAATGTGATTTCCCTATATAAACTATAGTAAAGTTTACCCCCTCCCTAGGGGCAAACATGAGACCCCAGGGTCATGAAATTCACAATTTTCGTAAAGCACCTTAAGACCCTTCTATCTATGAAGAGTATTTGATTCTACCATATCTGAGAGTAGAGGAGAAGATTTTTGAAGTTTTAGTCAATTTTACCCTTTTTGGCCCCGCCCCGCATGCCCCAGGGGGGGTGGGGACCATATAATTCACAATTTTGGTTCACCCTCAGCCATGGAAGCTTCCTGTAAAATTTCATTGAATTTAGTTCAGCGGTTTTTGAGAAGAAGTTGAAAATGTAAATTGTTTACGACGCACGTCTCAGGTGACCTAAAAATAGCTAAATAATAAGAGGCCCAGATGGCCTGTATCACTTACCTGGATATTTGATTCATGGAAAATGTTCTCAATAAAGAAATTTTGCAAATATTTACAAATACTGATTCTCCTAGAATGTTCCAGACTAGATTATAGAGACTACTTTATCTATTTTGAAGGAAGAATTATCTCTGACTACCTCAAAGAACCCCAAACTGTTGCACTTTGGGGAGCCAGACCCTTTTTTTGCACCCTGGCTAAATATCATTACGCTATATGGGCTCCCAGGATGTTAAGAAGCTGTTCATATTGTTTCTTTATATTAACATATGACACCTGGCTCCCGTGATGTTGAGCAGCGAGATCAAGCTCAATTCTCTGATAAAATGTGTACCACTTTGTCCCAGCATGGGACAGAGTGGTACACATGAGAAGTATTTTTGAAACAAATTTGTGCCATGTAATTATGATGTCATAATGGGAATTATGTCATCCGATTGTCACATGGCACCAAATCATCACAAAACACTTTCCCCAAGTCATTTTTTGGGGTGGGGGTAAAGAAGAGTTACCTCCCATGTTGATAGGTATTTACGACAATACCATTGTGACATCATTACTTTGCTAAGGAAACAATGTTTCCAACCCACAGTTTCCTGCACACTGACATTGGTTTCCTAACGATATATTGATGTCATTATGGAAACAACATATATATACCTACCCAAAAAGGAACAAGGGTTTTCTTGTTTACGAAAAAAAATATCCGATTTGCCAAATATTGCCATCGTGGCACTTTTCACTATAGGCCTATCTCAAAAGTGTAGTTATCTCCCTTGTTTCCCCTATCAAGGCTACATTGGGAAGTATTTTTAAACAAATTCATGACATGTAAGTATGACATCATTATGGGAATTACGTCATCTGATTGTCACATGGCACCAAATCACAGAAACACTTCCCAGAAGTCCATCTTTTATCCACTATTGTTGCCTATCAAGGGGAATAGTTACACTATAAAGAAGGGTTTTTTAAAAAATAAATTACACATTTAACTCCATGGGGTTATTTTCTGCAGAAAACTTTAAACTGTGTACTCCTTACATGCTACTCTGGTCTTATACATCACCAGGTATCATGTCTCATCATAATGAATATTAATTTCTAAAAACATTTTTCAGCCAGGTGTGCAAATTTATTGACAGTGATAGATTTTCTACCTAAAGTTAATTATTAATCTAGTGAATTACTAAGACTAGCAGTTAAACTACTATAGAACTGGTTATATATAGATATATATGGATATATATGGATACAGTGAGACACAGGTTTTTCTGATTAGGCAATTTGGTGCTGTAGAAAGCTATAGTCTAGCTACTTTGTTTCACCCACCTGTTCAAATTCCAAGTTATATGTTATTCTCAGTGAAATGGTCGAAGTTGAAGAATAGCCTAGTAAGTCAAACTGAATTTCTAGAATACCGATTTCATCATTCATTTAAATGTTGTTCAAAAATTAAATGAATTATATTATCTTTTGACTGATACAGAAAATGTAGCATTAGTGTTATCAGTTAAAGCCCAAATTTTAGTCTTTTATTCCTTAAGCACAATCATCTCAAAAATTATCAATCATTAGAGTTGTTATTCCAAATTCCTCTTGTAAACAAGATGTGTTGTTGAAGCACATTTAACGAAAACATGCGCAGCTTAGTTTTTTAAAAAAGATGTTTAAAGATGAAATAAAAAACCTGTTTTATAAAAAGATGGAATGCTTGGGATTAGAAGATATTTAACAGTAATAACAAAATGATAATACAGCTGTACAAAAATTCCACAGAATAGGATGTGTCCGTGCTCCCCAGCCAAATATACGATGACATGACAATATACAGTACCTGGCCAACAGTAAATTGTAACACGTGACAATTCCACATAGATTTAAGTGCATTTCCACTAATTTTGTAAATGTTATTTTTACAATAAAAGTATGACCGATTTTAATCAACTTTCTTAAGTATATGTAAGAATTTAGTAGAGTTTTCAAAACATATTTCTGGGTTCAGTTGCATTCGATATGCTACGTTGCAGAGCTGTTTGAAGTTGGAGCTAATTTGCCAAGTCACATTTTCTATGAAATTGACAATGACGCTAGGCCAAGGTGAGATGTTCAGCTTGCAGATTTCATTTTGCCTTTCAACACCTCAACAACATAGCATACAGTCTACATTTGCACCAAAAAATATTTTGGAAATTCCAAACAGGTATAGAATTTATTTAATTTCAAAACAGAAGCTAATTGAAATCAATGAAGCTGTTATTGTATAATGACATTTTCAAAATTACTGGAAATACACTAAAGTCTATAGGAAAATGTCAGGTCAGGTACTTATGGCTAGGTGCTGAAGAAATATATAGCAATTAAGTTCTGTAAAAATCAAGGCATTCCTTCAAGATTTATGCACATAAGCCATTAATTGACGTTTTACAAAATCCAAGCTGACCAATGGCAGCAAAGATATTTTACTTGACTGGTATATTTGACACTATAAAGGGATGTGCAAAAAATTCAGTTTAGTAAAAATCAAAGTATTCATTCAAATTTTAATGTTGGACTCCCTTTATATAAACACAAAAACTGCCGATTATTTTGGGGACGCAAAAACTGCCGATTTTGTTGGGGGGACACAAAAACTGATGATTTTGTTGGTGGACACAAAAACTGCCGATTTTGTTGGGGGAACTCAAAAACTGCCAATTTTGTTGAGTTGCTCTGCTTTCTACCAGTATATCGACCTGGCATCCAAGTGTTAGTAGCTAGGGCCCGCAGTTGTACAGTGGAACCTCATAAATCTGGACTTAAATATGTGAAAAACACATTTCTTCACAAAACACTTGTGATACAAATTGTGTTTGGTGTCAAAATGGATGATTTTCACTGCCTCTAGATCAATTTTAAAACTAGTCTCGCGTCTGGAAAAACTCTATCTAACAGTCGAATACAATTAACTCCTAAGGTACTCTACGCTATTTCTCCTCCATAGCAAACCTTGCTCATGATTCTTCCAGATTAGGTTCAACAAAATACTCTTAATAAAATTATTCAGTTGCAAGACAAATTCCCCAAAGCAAAATTTCTGCATTTGAGAATTTGTGAAAATTAGATATTCTTTGAAAAATAACTGATAAAAAAAGTGTCACTAAGTCCATATGGCTTGTTTGAGAACAGAACATCGACATCAATGTCAAAGAGGTATTTTTTCTGAACTCCTAATCTAAAGGGGAATTTCCTCAGTTGAATTGGTATCTAGACTACATAATAAACAAATACAATTCTGATTTTTTTTTTTCGGCAGAAAGAGTAAAACAAAGTCCTAATTAATGAAGTGCCACTGTATGCGAGGAGAAGAAGTAGCCGTCCGGTTAGCCATAGCCCGTGAGTAGGAAGCTGGTTACAGACAAACTGAAGCGTGCTGTATAGGACCAGCTCGTAAACGGTAGTAAGTTGTTTACATTATTTACATGTAGGTTGGCATACTCTCCCTCCTCATCCGGAGCCCGCGGCCGGTACTTCCCACAGCAGAAGTTACAACAACAGCAGCAACAACAGCAGCAGTAGCAGCCGGTGATCAGCCCGCAGAAAACAAACAACGCCTGAAACAACAAAAGTAGGAGTCAGCCTGCGGAAAATAAACAACAATACTAGAGTCCGCCTTCGGAAAATAAACAACAAAAGTACGAGTCAGCCCGCAGAAAACAAACAACGCCTGAAACAACAAAAGTACAAGTCAGCCTGCCGAAAATAAACAACAAAAGTACAAGTCAGCCTGCCGAAAATAAACAACAAAAGTACGAGTCAGCCTGCGGAAAATAAACAACAAAAGTACGAGTCAGCCTGCGGAAAATAAACAACAAAAGTACGAGTCAGCCTGCGGAAAATAAACAACAAAAGTACGAGTCAGCCTGCGGAAAATAAACAACAAAAGTACGAGTCAGCCTGCGGAAAATAAACAACAAAAGTATGAGTCAGCCTGCGGAAAATAAACAACAAAAGTATGAGTCAGCCTGTGGAAAATAAACAACAAAAGTATGAGTCAGCCTGTGGAAAATAAACAACAAAAGTATGAGTCAGCCTGTGGAAAATAAACAACAAAAGTATGAGTCAGCCTGTGGAAAATAAACAACAAAAGTATGAGTCAGCCTGTGGAAAATAAACAACAAAAGTACGAGTCAGCCTGTGGAAAATAAACAACAAAAGTATGAGTCAGCCTGTGGAAAATAAACAACAAAAGTATGAGTCAGCCTGTGGAAAATAAACAACAAAATTAAGAGTCAGCCCGCAAAAACAAACAACTCCTGAAACAACAGAAGTACGAGTCAGCCTGCCGAAAATAAACAACAAAAGTACGAGTCAGCCAACAGAAAACAAACAAAGCCGATATACATGTACTTTATACAACACATTTGAGTGATTTTGACCTGTGTCATACATGTAAGTTATGTACGCTTAACGTACATTGGTTGTATAAACAATATTATATTTGACCTTGACCTCTATGACCTTACCTTACACCAGCCGCTGGTGAGAGTGAGGTACATGTTGACATTCTCCTCTCCGATTTGGTCGGCCAGGTAGATACCCATGGAGCCATACCGGTCGTAGATCCCGCGCTTGGTCGTGTCTGTGAGAACTGTGTGTGCTTTCGCTATGTCTTTAAACTGCAAAGAAATAAAAGACAATCCAGTCATAAGTAAACATATTATAAAAGCTATGACTTCATACCCTTACCGTAATATTGTAGTTTTTATACAGTAGAACCTAGTTATCTTGAATTCTCAAAGGCCCCGTTTCATTTGAAGCCTTTTATTGATTGCCCTTCTCCTTCTCCAAATAATTTCACAATTGCACTAACATTCACACTCAAGTAACTCTAAATATTATTACATTGTATAACTCAAAAGTTCTTCCATGCATGGTTGCACTGATTTTGAGATAACAAGTTAAACTTTAATTTTTTAAATATAACCTTTATCAAGAATTCAACAATTATGAAACAAATTATTCCAACTTGATTAAACACTCTTAGTGGCCCCAGATGTTAGGATGTAGGGGTCGTTATGATAAGTAGAAGAAAACAGGAGTACCCGGAGAAAACCCACAAGGCCAGGTAGGTGACCCCATACCTTTTCACATCTGATCTGAGGAAATCCAACCTTGGTAAAAGACAAGGTCAAGTGCACTATCCATTGGCCACCCAACCCGTGACTCAATACTTTTAATACATGTAGCTGTTTATTATGATGATGCACAGACTTTAAGTATCTTCAATAAAATGGTAATGATAAAATTATGGTCTTTGAGATGAAGTATCCTAATTATAATGAATATGACATAGAGTAATTAAGGTTCTCTTTAATATCAGAGTTCATTATACTAGTGGAGTTTGCTTCTACATTGTATATAAGGCGGGGAGTTTGTTTCTATCCTATATATTACGTAAGATTAGATTCATTCCCAAAAGATTGTTTAATGTCATAATACTGCTGTTTGATTAAAATATCTTAAAATTAATTTTTCTTTGATATTTACTAATGTTATGACTGAATACACAGGAAAAACCAGCAAAAAGGAGACTGAACGCAGAACATGTGGTATTCAGCTTTAAACTGTCAAAAGATCTGACAAAATGTAATTTTTTTATCACTAATGTCAAAATCAATGTTATTTAATGGTAATGTTCCGCTTTTAAGAAGTCGTAACATCAATTTTGTGGAGAAATTTTGTACATGTATATTACATGTCTGTCTCTGGATCTTAATATTCCACCATTCTTACAGCAGACAAATCTAACAAGATCCATTTCGTGAGCCCCGAGGGGCCCCCACTGGACCTAGTATTGACCAGAACCTCTAAATTAGAGATATCAGAACAAATTAAGGCAGTGAGACAGATCCCACAGGGCCAATTGTCCTTGTACTTCATTTAGACATTTACCCAGATAAATATTTATAATTTGGACAGACTCTGTTATATATTCTAAGCCCCATATATATATACCACTGATGTACTACATGGTTATCAGCTACGTTCTTCCTGTACTGTACTCGTTTTGATTATAACGACTTATATTGATAATTTGGTAGAAGGCAGACTCTGTTATATTCTAGCTACGCCCCATATATATATACCAATGATGTACTACATGTTTATCAGCTACGTTCTTCCTGTACTGTACTTGTTTTGGTTATAACGACTGATAATAATAATTTGGTAGAAGACAGACTCTGTTATATTCTACACCTCATATATATATGTTCTGGTTATAACGACTGATATTGATAATTTGGTAGAAGACAGGACTGTTATATTCAACGCGAAAAAATGTGACTTACATCTGCTCACATGATGAATCTATGTTTTGTTTGAGTGGTTTTATGTCCAATTAATTAAGTCACTGCAAAGAAGTTTAACTGGTTAATCCAGCACAAAAAAAAACCTAGAAATGTCTGTGAGACATAAATGCCCCCGCCCCATATGAAATTAGTTCTTCATGCTGATTATGTATGCGAAGTTTGATGACAATTAAGTCAGTAGTTATTTAAATAAGCTGGTTATATTACCATGCGACGCGACCGACATGGGTAACACTATATGCCCCTCCCCATTTCATGGCTGGGGCATAAAAATGAAAATTGAATGCAATTTAAAATGAGAATATGCCCACATCCAAGGCATTATTTTTATGTCACTATTGAGACAAATCCATACCCAAATGTTAAGACAAATTTCAATATGGAAAAAAAGGGGCAATAACTCTGTAAATGCATGAGATCCTGTTTCAGTATAAGATACTTCATCATCTGAAGAGTAAGTAACAAACAAAATCTTGCAATTGTTCTTAAAAGAAAGAGAATATATAAATATGTTTGAAATATTTTGCCGATATAAGACTCAGAAGACACAGGAAGGTATGCAAACATCTAGTCCTCTTTGGAAGTACCAGTTATGAGAACTAATCACAATAGCTATCAAAATAGAAAAAAATTGTTTAAGATATCTACTTTTAGGTATAATGTAAATCAAATTTGAAGCACAATGAAGGCAAAAGATAACAGACTATCAAAATCATATAATGACAACACTGTGGACACAAATTGCAGCCTCAAACTGGAGAAATGCACCATATATAGCATGGACTCTTACATGACCAAGTCTTATAATGATAGCGGCTCAGATCAGGGCCTGGTAATGGTTTCTAATGGCCGTTTCTTTAGAGCTTCTAACTCAATAAGTCTTGCTTTTATGGTAACACACAGAGCATTTTTAAGAAACAGGTTCTTAATATGGATTGGAAATTCTATCAAATATTCTGCTATAAATTCAATTATGCATACATTATGTATAGGTAAACCACATGCCACTTATAACATAAAGTTAATCAAGCTATATTCTTGAAGCAGAATGTTAACATGACTGGTAAATTATCGTTAACCAGCTAGCTCAATGTGTGGAATGTTTGTCTAGATTTCATAAGATCCTAGGTTCGAACCCTGGTCGGACAGCTGTATACATTTTCTCCTTTTCTAGGAAATGTTACAAAATTGGTCAGCTTGCCAACCCTTGGTTAAAGCATTAGGAGTAAGCAAGAGGATACTTAAACTTTGGTTGTATAAAATAGCTGTCTTCTAAGACGAAGACTTTGTTGGGGGGGTGGGGGGGGGGGGGGAGAGGGAAAGCTGGGTTGATCATCAATTTCCAGGTAGCTTAGTTGGTGGCATGTTCGTCTAGTGTTTAGATGGTTACGGACTTGAAACTCAGTTAGGCCATGATATTAATTCCTTCTGATCATATATTTAATAACTCCATGGCACTATTTAATAGAATATATCAAAACAAATTGATTTATTTCCAAAATAGTAGCATGTATTATTTCATGTACAATTTCAATTGTCTCATCTTTTTGTTTGTTGGTTTTTCACTTTGGCCTAGTGGAATACCTTGATGAAATATTTTTTTACCTAGCATTTTATTATCGTATCCTTTCATTGAGAAAAAGATTGTTTTTCACATACATATATTATACAACATAAAGTTTCCTCCTACTCAAAAGTATTTCTTTGTTCGATTCAGAGTGTAATACAAATTAAATACTTAACTTCCTTGAACAAATCTTTAAGATTTATCTTAACAGGAGCACTATGAAGGTACTTAAACTCAGGAAGATAATTAGATCACCTGTTTTAATCTGAGTGACATACAGATAAACAACAACACTACAGCATGTGATTCAGAGTAGAAAAATAACTTTGGGCTTGTTGAGCCAGACTAACCTGGTTCTCAATTCATTAAAATGTTATAATGCATAATACAATGTACATTAAGGTTAAAAACCTGGCAGTCCTGCAAATGTTTATTAAGCTCCTGAAAGTCTTTCCTGAGATAACATGAAAATAACATCAAATCCCTAGATTTGTCCCAATTTTATAGACATTGACAAACAACTGCAATATGGTCAAACAGATCCAATTGTTTTGAGTGTGAGAAATGAAAATGGTTCTTAAAAACTTTATTTAAAGTGTACATTGTAAACATTTTGCAGACTCAATAAAACAATTAAGGGGTAAATGATTTAAGAATTCCTACAGTATTACATTGCAAACACAAGAGAAATCTACAGCATTTTTTGGTACATGGAATCTAGAGTAGTCTCCCCTTAATTGCCTCCCCTTAATTTTATTTTCAATATAACTGTAGCATATGATTGTCTAAAGCTGCATTTTGGTAACTGGACAGGTGAGGGAAATGGTTCTTATCCAAGCCCCTAGATCATGAAATGATCAAAAGTATAAATTCAACTGAAGTCACAAATAGTTAATTTGATAATTAATTTAAAAATCTACCTCCCAACAAATAATTACTGCACAATTACATGCATGTGGTATATATGTACAAGTGCCAAGAGTTTTTGAATACAAAAACCTTACAGTTGAAGCATTGTCTAATACTTTAGATGTCATGGCTTGGTGACTAGAGCTTGCGTATATGCCAAGGTTATAATCTTGTGTCAGATCTCAGGGTCATTAAATATTTGTACACTTAAGCTGCTGTGTTCAGTGACAAATTGGCTTTTGTGGGGTTTGTTTTAGAATTTAATAAACAAAATAAGCTTGTCTCAGTCTTTTTGAGGCCTACATACTCTGCCAAGCAATATTAATAGACTAGGTAATGGCATTCTGCAGCTACATATTCAGTGTTTCTGATACACTTCACCAGTCAACATGCACATTTAATCAATTACCTTTGAAAACAAACTTTTCTTGTACTCCATACTGGTTTAATTACTGTACCTACTGCCCAATCATGAATACGTACATTATGTCTCCCTTCAAGCCACTTGCCTCACACTGTTTGCATTAAAATTTTATAATACAGATATCCCTCTATTTAACATTACCCGCTACAATTACACCGACATCTGTTACTGTCCTCTCCCTCATATGTTTCTGTTTTTCTAGGGCCCATCCGGTTTCTGTCCATCCCTCCTGTGTTTTTGTCCCTCCTGGGCCACCTCCCTCCTTAACATTTCTATCCTCCTTGAGCCCCTTTTTCATATATTTCTGTCTCCCTTGGGCCCCATCCTTCTAGGTTTCCATCCCCTTGTGTCCCGTCCCTTCTATATTTCTGTCCCTCCTAGGCCACCTCCCTCCTTAACATTTCTATCCTCCTTAAGCCCCTTTTTCATATATTTCTGTCCCCCTTGGGCCCCATCCTTCTAGGTTTCCATCCCCTTGTGTCCCGTCCCTTCTATATTTCTGTCCCTCCTGGGCCACCTCCCTCCTTAACATTTCTATCCTCCTTGAGCCCCTTTTTCATATATTTCTGTCTCCCTTGGGCCCCATCCTTCTAGGTTTCCATCCCCTTGTGTCCCGTCCCTTCTATATTTCTGTCCCTCCTGGGCCACCACCCTCCTTAACATTTCTATCCTCCTTGAGCCCCTTTTTCATATATTTCTGTCCTCCTTGGGCCCCATCCTTCTAGGTTTCCATCCCCTTGTGTCCCGTCCCTTCTATATATCTGTCCCTCCTAGGCCACCTCCCTCCTTAACATTTCTATCCTCCTTGAGCCCCTTTTTCATATATTTCTGTCCCCCTTGGGCCCCATCCTTCTAGGTTTCCATCCCCTTGTGTCCTGTCCCTTCAATATTTCTGTCCCTCCTGGGCCACCTCCCTCCTTAACATTTCTATCCTCCTTGAGCCCCTTTTTCATATATTTCTGTCCCCCTTGGGCCCCATTCTTTCTATGTTTCCATCCCCCTTAGGCCCCCTCCCTCCTATGTTTCCATCCCCCTTGGGCCCCCTCCCTCCTGTTTCCATCCCCCTTGGGCCCCTCCCTTATATGTTTCCATCCCCCTTGGGCCCCTCCCTCCTATGTTTCCATCCCCCTTGGGCCCCTCCCTCATATGTTTCCATCCCCCTTGGGCCCCTCCCTCCTATGTTTCCATCCCCTTGGGCCCCCTCCACCCTATGTTTCTGCTCTTGTAGAGCTTCCTTCCACCTTTTGTTCCTGCCCCCCCCCCCCTCTGGGCCCCTCTATCCTAAGTTTCTATTTCCCTTGGGCCCTTCCTTCTATGTTCCATCCCCTTGGGCCTCCTCTGTCCTTCATTTCTGCCTCCTTTAAAAACCCATTCCCTCCGATATTTTTGCCCCCTTGAAAACCCTTTCCCCTAATGTTTCTGTCCCTAATGGAACCCCTTCCCATCCTATATGTTTGTCTCCCTTGGACCCACTCCCCCTTATGTTTCAGTCCCCTTTGGTGCCCCGGCCACTCCCTCTTACGTTTCTGTCCCCCTTGGAGCCCCCACCCTCACACTAATTGTATTTTATTTACGGGAGCTTTGCTGTGTGATCTGTCAGCTCAGCATTCTATGGATGCACCATAACATCTAGCTCCATATATAGTCAGCCTGTGTAACAGCCACCGTCATGTCAGATATGAATGGGTATTGATTATCTTCAGTGAGTACTCCTACTTACACACCGCCAACTGTACTCAGCTGCTGAAGCCGAGTGTACATAATCTACCTACTCTCCTAATTACTGCTCGCGTCTGTCATTACCGAGCTTTCCTGTAGACCAAAGTCACCAAACAATATACCTCTACAAAGACCTAGATAATGCAACCGCAACATTTAACTGCTGGAATAATTTGCGAAAGCATCGACTGAGCACTTCACAGTAGAGTGAACGCCTCATTTATTTATTAACACAGTTTTTTCTGAGTAAAATGGTCGTCGAGACTACCATGCAAATGAGTTGACCTTCACACATTCAAACTCTGCAGACACATTTGAACACTTCCTAATCAAAGGTTGGAATAGTTCACTATAAAATTACAGGGGTGAGTGTGTTAATTAGCTCGAGCTTGCCCAGTCTTTTATTCTGGAACGATCCAAATGTGATAACAGGGGTCAGCAAGCTAACACATTTGCACATTAAAAATGGACCGATTTCTTTGTAGAAAGTACTTTACAAACTACAAACCCTGTACAATAGCTTGGAAATTGGAACGAATCATAAATACCATGTACAGTAAAGCATGTATATAACATATTACTGGGGGCCAGTTGCAGGGAAATAGTTCCTTATAAGTATAATTTGTTCTAAGTGCATAACATACAGATGATAGGGTGCTTGCATTGGTGGAAATATATTTTATTTTCTGAGGATGACATATTTAGCATGTGCTAATCTTCCATATGGCTCTCTATAACAACATACAAAACATAATATACATGGATCAACAGATAACATGATACCTGAAAATATATACCATTAATACTAAATACAAATCAAACGAACATGGTAATTATACTGGCATATGTATCATTCTGAATGACATGAGTTTCTTATAGGAAAACAAGAATAATCATATCATAATAAGCATGCTTCGTAGTAATAATTATGTGTGAAAACAAATTTTGAAATATATAGTTATAACCATGATAGGAAATGATTACTTAATTTTTGCTTGAAGTTGTAAGGGATATGGTTATAAACATGTTTTTACTGTATATATGTGCCGAGTCTTAACCAAAAAGTGCAAGAACAGTGTTTGACTTCTTGGTTTCTGCCCCAACTCAGATTCTGTACACCTGCTCAGATTCTGTACACCTGCTCAGATTCTGTACACCAGCTCAGATTCTGTACACCAGCTCAGATTCTGTACACCTGCTCAGATTCTGTACACCAGCTCAGATTCTGTACACCAGCTCGGATTCTGTACACCAGCTCGGATTCTGTACACCAGCTCGGATTCTGTACACCAGCTCGGATTCTGTACACCTGCTCGGATTCTGTACACCAGCTCAGATTCTGTACACCAGCTCAGATTCTGTACACCTGCTCAGATTCTGTACACCAGCTCAGATTCTGTACACCTGCTCAGATTCTGTACACCAGCTCAGATTCTGTACATCTGCTCAGATTCTGTACACCTGCTCAGATTCTGTACACCAGCTCAGATTCTGTACACCAGCTCAGATTCTGTACACCTGCTCAGATTCTGTACACCAGCTCAGATTCTGTACACCAGCTCAGATTCTGTACACCTGCTCAGATTCTGTACACCAGCTCAGATTCTGTACACCAGCTCAGATTCTGTACACCAGCTCAGATTCTGTACACCAGCTCAGATTCTGTACACAAGCTCAGATTCTGTACACCAGCTCAGATTCTGTACACCAGCTCAGATTCTGTACACCAGCTCAGATTCTGTACACCTACTCAGATTCTGTACACCAGCTCAGATTCTGTACACCAGCTCAGATTCTGTACACCAGCTCAGATTCTGTACACCTGCTCAGATTCTGTACACCAGCTCAGATTCTGTACACCTGCTCAGATTCTGTACACCAGCTCAGATTCTGTACACCAGCTCAGATTCTGTACACCTGCTCAGATTCTGTACACCAGCTCAGATTCTGTACACCAGCTCAGATTCTGTACACCTGCTCAGATTCTGTACACCAGCTCAGATTCTGTACACCTGCTCAGATTCTGTACACCAGCTCAGATTCTGTACACCAGCTCAGATTCTGTACACCTGCTCAGATTCTGTACACCTGCTCAGATTCTGTACACCAGCTCAGATTCTGTACACCAGCTCAGATTCTGTACACCAGCTCAGATTCTGTACACCTGCTCAGATTCTGTACACCAGCTCAGATTCTGTACACCAGCTCAGATTCTGTACACCAGCTCAGATTCTGTACACCAGCTCAGATTCTGTACACCAGCTCAGATTCTGTACACCAGCTCAGATTCTGTACACCAGCTCGGATTCTGTACACCAGCTCGGATTCTGTACACCAGCTCGGATTCTGTACACCTGCTCAGATTCTGTACACCAGCTCAGATTCTGTACACCTGCTCAGATTCTGTACACCAGCTCAGATTCTGTACACCAGCTCAGATTCTGTACACCTGCTCAGATTCTGTACACCAGCTCAGATTCTGTACACCAGCTCAGATTCTGTACACCTGCTCAGATTCTGTACACCAGCTCAGATTCTGTACACCTGCTCAGATTCTGTACACCAGCTCAGATTCTGTACACCTGCTCAGATTCTGTACACCAGCTCAGATTCTGTACACCAGCTCAGATTCTGTACACCTGCTCAGACCCAATTTCCTATTGCATTAATGAACTAATGAATAAATAAGACTTTTGGAAAGACTTATAATTATATATATTCATTCACCCCTGAAGACAAGTTTGAACACTTCCAGCTCATAGGATGGAATAGTTCATTATGAAATTTCAGGGGTGAATGAATTTAACCCAATAACTGTTTACAATGCTTGATATAATGAGACATGGTTCATACCAATTTTTCATACCAAGATTCAAGAACTTTTTCTCACCTTTTTGAGGTGCATTTTTTTCCAAACTTGCAGGTAATACAGGAATAATCGAAGACTGAAATCTTTTAAATTTTTTCTTTCAATTTTTTTTTTTTTAAATAAATCTGAAAAAATGCATTTTTACAGCTAGTAAGTATGAATTAAAGCACTTTTCAAGCATTTGTGAGCAAATTCTAGCACTGACCCCAATTCAAGCACTGACCCCAATTCAAGCACTGACCAAATTCAAGCACTGACCCCAATTCAAGCACTGACCCCAAATTCAAGCACTTTTCATCTTCCTTATGAACTACATGTGAGAAGAATAATGTGATGCTTTTTTTTACAAAATATGATACCACTTGCACTAACAGACAAATCATGCTTCTCAGTTTTATTTCCGCATCATATCATCAATCCAAATAAAAACTGTCACTGCATACAATAACCAGCTGTTTCGACAATACATTTGTGACAACAAAAAATTCACGCACACAGATTACAAGGTGTAACATCTGGTTGGTTTAAAGTATAAATCACATCAACATATTCTTCGTTAATAACCTAACACAACCTTCTATATGTATGCTGTACTTGTTATTATCAATCATTCAAATAATACCAGAATGTGTATTACAGTGGTTTCCACTTAATATCACTCCTGTTAATATCACATTCCTCTTTATATCATGTTTTTCCCAAGCACCATGTTTTTCTCTCTATATAATCGGTGTAATTTTATTTGGTTAATATCATGTATTTTGAGGTGAATTCCACTTAATATCATGTTTTTTTAACCAATCACATAAAACATCCAGAAAATGATGTTATTTCCATTGATTTCAGATACAACTTTTACAAAATGTTGCATAGAAAATAACAAAAAAATTAAAAAAATGATTTTTAATTGAAATAATGTTATCTATATATTGAAACATCTTCATGTGTACATTGAATATCTTACTTTTATATATGGAGACTAGAAATGCACTAGATTTTGTGGAAAAGCATGTTTCTCTTAATTTCACATTCCTGATAATATCATGATTTTGTTTGACAAATGCAACATGATATAAAGAGGAGTGCACTGTACAATGAAATTAAAATCACTGAAAAAATATTACCATTATAGCGTATAACGTAACCCAATTGCAATAATAAATTACCTTTTCTGCTGCTTCTGGATTATCTGGGTTTTTGTCAGGGTGGAACCGCAGTGCCAACTGTAATCAAAGGAAAAGTAATTAGTGGAGTTAAAAAAATGAATTACTACTCTGGTATATTTAATATGACATATTTGGAAATGACTTCCGTTTTGATAAAACTGTAACACAGTTGAATTTGGGAAGCACAATTATATCTACACAAGTTCTGTTAACAAGGTACCACATTCGCTGTAATTACCACACAGTGTGCATAAAAAAATTGGTTCCAAATTAAAGGGGGCACTTAGTAGAATAACAAAACAAGGATCAGGACAAAAAATGTCGTTTTCAGTTTCTGTCATGTCTCTTCAGGTTTTGGCAGGGATCTTTAGACATCTCAGTGATTAATAAATACATGCCAGGGCTTTATCAGGGGTTTTTGGAAATTCGGACCCTGAGATCAAAGTGGGGAAAAGTTTATCGACATAACAGCTATCTTGGGATATTTTGACTAAATATGTGTTTACAACAACTAAATACATAACTTTTTTTCTTCTAAATTACCATTTAAAGCACTGTTAGTACTCAACATACATTTACAGCCCAAATGAATCTTTCATTTTGTACAATTTTTTTTCAAGCATCTGAGTTGGGAATTTTAAAGAGGAAAATTGAGAAAAATCACACAATTTTTCGTTGGGAATGGGTCTGTTTACTGGACCTAAATATTGGGGTGATAAAGCCCTACATGCAGATAAACTTTTCATAACTCTGAAGAAGAAAATGACCTTTAGTAAGAAATATTACACTTATATAATTTTTCATGTGACTTACCCTTCTATAAGCTTTTCTGATTTCATCATGAGTGGCTTCTTTCTTTAGACCAAGCAACTCGTACAGTGAGTTCCCTGATTTCCTGCCAAAACAATGAAAAAATTGACATAAATATTATATTATAATTTATGCAGTCATAAATTTTCTAAGCAACTTTTCTATGGCAAATTGAAATGTATTGTAAGGCCAACTTCACTGTTCAGTTGAATACTGTACATGATACCTAAGGTTTTCAAAAGGTTTTCAAATTTTCCACTTTTTACAACATCTCAGTATTTCGTTACCAGCAAAACAAAATTATCACAAATTCAAAGATGTCACAAAACCTTTATAAAACACTCTTAATAATTATTACATCATATTACACTATCAGAAACGTATGTCCGATTGTACAGCATATATATATAGGACTCACACAACTAAATAATTTACTATGTGTTATTACTAAGCTTTAGAGCTAATAACTTTAATATTTGAAGTTCAACACTAGTGACAACTGCCTGGATTCATAGATACATACATGGCAAAGACTTCAAATGACATTTTATCAGAAGTTTCGTGGCATATTAGCTCGCTACGGGCGTCTGCTTCGGACAACTGGAAATTTACATATCAAACCAGTGAAATGGGACGGGAACACCATCTGACTTTTGACCCCATATCAATCCGCCATCACATATCAAAATCTACCAAAAGTATACATTTTTGTAAAGTCAAATATTTATAGATTTCATTCAATGCAGAATATGTCAACAATTACCTATTTAGATTATTCAGAATCACTGTACTTAGCCGGAACAAATTTTCGGTAGGGACTACAATCGTATGAAACACTTCGTGATAGGCTGATTTAGTTGTGTGATTCCTTTAAAGGGTCCCAAACCTTTAAGATGTTGAAATAAAGTTAACTATTTGAAAGCATATACATTTCCGAGTAAAATGGTGAAGTTTGGTTGAAATTGAATAATAAATTATGAAGAAAACACAAGTTATTGCACCTGATGTACATTTGCTATTCAGAGTTAGCACCAGAATTTTTTCATTTCTTTTGCATAACATTAACCTCTAGCACCTCAATTAAGCACGCAATTAGCAATTTCATATTTTGCCCACAGATCAAATACGCATACCACTCAACAGTTTTGGAAAAGAAATCTTGTTATTTTACTTTCTGTTAATTTTACAGTTTCTGAAGTAATTAATTTTTTATTTTAAGTAAATTTTATTTAATTGTAACAATTTAACACATTTAAAATTCACACAAAACTCCAAAATTCTACAGAAAACTTGAGTCATAAAGGGTTATTAGATATCCATCTTAACTGTTTATCTATCAATTACACAGGCTTACATATAACACTTATAGCTCCCCGGGGTGCGGCCACTTTACAGGGAGAATATTGGGGGTAGGGGAGATGTAATGCCATAAACAGCTTATTGTATGAGTAAACAAAGATTACAAACACATTAAATCAATAAACAAGATGTTGAACAAGGTATATATTGTGACGGGAATAAGAAATACCTACAATTAACTGAAAATATGGAATTTTAAGTTGGATTAAGCCACCAAAACCTACAAGGGACACATACACATATATAATTTCATATGTGCATTTTTTATACAAGCCTATTCCGTACTAGTTCTAGTTATTGCTTTCTTCTGGCTATAAAAAACACATACATTTGTAATTTGTATGGATAAAGAAGCCTAAGAATGACTGGCCAGAGTTGGAACTAGGAAGGGGGGGGGGGTGCTGTTTGTGCAGGACAACACACTAGACTAGATCTCTATTGGATGCTAAAACCTGCTACATATATCAACGAAGTACTTCTAACACACACGCATATCAATTATTACAGGTTATTGAACTAAACTTTATTTAAAACCTGAGTATAAGGGTCAGTCCAACAATATAGGCTTCAACATAGGGCCATGTTTAGCCAGATTTTAGCTAATTTTGAAGGTTTTTTTCAAATAAAATATATCTGCATACTAAAAAAATGTGCTAACACTTAATTACAATGGTTGTCTTTGAAAAAATAAAAAACCGGAAGCACAGAAAGGGTTATAGAGGTCAAGTTCATTGAGCACATGGCTGGTTCTCTTAAAGGACTCACACAACTAAATAATTTACTATGTGTTATTACTAAGCTTTAGAGCTAATAACTTTAATATTTGAAGTTCAACACTAGTGACAACTGCCTGGATTCATAGATACATACATGGCAAAGACTTCAAATGACATTTTATCAGAAGTTTCGTGGCATATTAGCTCGCTACGGGCGTCTGCTTCGGACAACTGGAAATTTACATATCAAACCAGTGAAATGGGACGGGAACACCATCTGACTTTTGACCCCATATCAATCCGCCATCACATATCAAAATCTACCAAAAGTATACATTTTTGTAAAGTCAAATATTTATAGATTTCATTCAATGCAGAATATGTCAACAATTACCTATTTAGATTATTCAGAATCACTGTACTTAGCCGGAACAAATTTTCGGTAGGGACTACAATCGTATGAAACACTTCGTGATAGGCTGATTTAGTTGTGTGATTCCTTTAAAGGGTCCCAAACCTTTAAGATGTTGAAATAAAGTTAACTATTTGAAAGCATATACATTTCCGAGTAAAATGGTGAAGTTTGGTTGAAATTGAATAATAAATTATGAAGAAAACACAAGTTATTGCACCTGATGTACATTTGCTATTCAGAGTTAGCACCAGAATTTTTTCATTTCTTTTGCATAACATTAACCTCTAGCACCTCAATTAAGCACGCAATTAGCAATTTCATATTTTGCCCACAGATCAAATACGCATACCACTCAACAGTTTTGGAAAAGAAATCTTGTTATTTTACTTTCTGTTAATTTTACAGTTTCTGAAGTAATTAATTTTTTATTTTAAGTAAATTTTATTTAATTGTAACAATTTAACACATTTAAAATTCACACAAAACTCCAAAATTCTACAGAAAACTTGAGTCATAAAGGGTTATTAGATATCCATCTTAACTGTTTATCTATCAATTACACAGGCTTACATATAACACTTATAGCTCCCCGGGGTGCGGCCACTTTACAGGGAGAATATTGGGGGTAGGGGAGATGTAATGCCATAAACAGCTTATTGTATGAGTAAACAAAGATTACAAACACATTAAATCAATAAACAAGATGTTGAACAAGGTATATATTGTGACGGGAATAAGAAATACCTACAATTAACTGAAAATATGGAATTTTAAGTTGGATTAAGCCACCAAAACCTACAAGGGACACATACACATATATAATTTCATATGTGCATTTTTTATACAAGCCTATTCCGTACTAGTTCTAGTTATTGCTTTCTTCTGGCTATAAAAAACACATACATTTGTAATTTGTATGGATAAAGAAGCCTAAGAATGACTGGCCAGAGTTGGAACTAGGAAGGGGGGGGGGGTGCTGTTTGTGCAGGACAACACACTAGACTAGATCTCTATTGGATGCTAAAACCTGCTACATATATCAACGAAGTACTTCTAACACACACGCATATCAATTATTACAGGTTATTGAACTAAACTTTATTTAAAACCTGAGTATAAGGGTCAGTCCAACAATATAGGCTTCAACATAGGGCCATGTTTAGCCAGATTTTAGCTAATTTTGAAGGTTTTTTTCAAATAAAATATATCTGCATACTAAAAAAATGTGCTAACACTTAATTACAATGGTTGTCTTTGAAAAAATAAAAAACCGGAAGCACAGAAAGGGTTATAGAGGTCAAGTTCATTGAGCACATGGCTGGTTCTCTTAAAGGACTCACACAACTAAATAATTTACTATGTGTTATTACTAAGCTTTAGAGCTAATAACTTTAATATTTGAAGTTCAACACTAGTGACAACTGCCTGGATTCATAGATACATACATGGCAAAGACTTCAAATGACATTTTATCAGAAGTTTCGTGGCATATTAGCTCGCTACGGGCGTCTGTTTCGGACAACTGGAAATTTACATATCAAACCAGTGAAATGGGACAGGAACACCATCTGACTTTTGACCCCATATCAATCCGCCATCACATATCAAAATCTACCAAAAGTATACATTTTTGTAAAGTCAAATATTTATAGATTTCATTCAATGCAGAATATGTCAACAATTACCTATTTAGATTATTCAGAATCACTGTACTTAGCCGGAACAAATTTTCGGTAGGGACTACAATCGTATGAAACACTTCGTGATAGGCTGATTTAGTTGTGTGATTCCTATATATGTATATATCGATGAAACCTAGCACCATCAAATGTGGGTTTCCAACATATTGTAAGCGATTGAAATAAAATCCACATGTGCATTAATTATACCAATTATAACCATTAATAAGCTATGATTACACATTTGATTACATAATTTGCCTTAAAAATGTATAGCTTTGAATTCATTTCCTCAAAGCACAAAAATCTGGACAATTTTTAAAACCATTCTGAGTGATATTGTAGGCATTGTCAGATGTCATAACATGATATTAAAGGCCCAATATACGTAACTTCAGGAATTATTTTGTAATTCTGAAAAATTCTGAAAACAATTCAGTTGATAACCATGCAAAAATAAGCCTAAAACTAAGTAAACCTGAGCGGTAACTAACAAGAAACTCTTGACAGAAAAATCCTAAGAATTGAAAATAATTCAGATGGGGCCCACGGCAACAACAAGCCGAAGTTATAAGTCAGTTCAAACCATATGGATCTGTGTTTACAAATACCGTGTTTCAACTGCTGCCGTACCGGTTACCGCGTAAGAATTCATCTTTGATATTGCTGATATCAGTTAATCTTAACTAAATCTATAATAATAAAAAGTTAATTGGCTTTATTTTCGCTTCAGGTTTTGCCGAAAGTTACGTATATTGGGCCTTTAAATTGCCTTGAATGTTATAATGTAGAAAAACTACATTTGTGTATGTATGACACTATCATATAACAGGGTGATCAGGTGACAGTGAATTATGCATTGCCTTTCCTCAAGACAATCGAGGTTCCAAATTCCTCAATTGGATTTGAAAACATACAGTCACCATCCTGATTATGTGGGTTTTCTCCTGGTATACTCTGATTAAATTTCTTCCTACATTGATAATGAGAACATATATAAATTTGGGCCAACAAAAAGTCAATTATTGAAAGTTGGCATGGCTTGTTTCATAATTACTGCAAAATAACTTAAGAATATTTGACCTGTAAAATTTAGTTATGTAGCTGGTTAACAAAAGCTTAACAACAGGTATTATAATTAGTTAACAATTGTTTTTATAATTTCAATATTCCTCCTGAAAGAAGGAAGAGGACACTTAAAGAATGGTGTTAATTATAACCACAACAATAGTTATGTATAATAGCCAGTTATTAATACCAGGAAGCAGTAGGTCAAATATGTAAAAAAAAAAAAATGTGTCACAATCTGATGACAAGAGGCCCATGGGGCCCGAGGATGATTTTTCAATCAATGTGGTTAAATACAGTTCAGTAGGTAATTATTAATTTGGCTCATCAGATAAGCATTTATACCTACAATGTACCACTATCCAGTAAGTAACTGTGTATCTGGCTACTATTTCAATGCCCAATATTTTAACAATGATGTCATTTCTTATCATGATCACGAGGTAATGACACATTCATGACAGTTGTTTCATTCTCAAAAAGAAAGGAATGGATTTTCTATAGACACAATATCGGATTAAATACTGTAAGTGAAAAAGCAGTTTACAAATAAGTGACGGTTGATTGGCATATCTATCTTACTTTCATTGTAAACCACAAGTCTAAATAAAATGTCAAAAAGAGCACACTCGATTTAGATCAAAACACAAGTAACTTTTAGGGGAATCTCTTTATCTAGTAACATGCAAAAAGTGTAAAAAATTTCTAATATATTGGATCATACAAACCAAAGTAAGGTGTATAGTTGGAGTATGTTTACTATTCATACACTGAATACTGGGCCACACCTTTGGAAGCATAGTAATTAAGTGTACCATGACATATCTATTGAATTCATACATAATGAGATTCATGGAATTTACTAGGGTACTGATTCTATAATCCTCCAGAGTGTAAATACGGTAAGTCTATATATACAGTGTATAGATTCAATACAGTGGCTAACACAGTTTTCTTAAAAAAAACATTGGTTTGAACTTTTGCATACCATATTCAATCTATTAAATGCACTAGAAGGCATTAAAAAATACACAAGGGGTGCATTTATTATAACAATGTACAAGTTATAGGGCTGCAGTCGTGCTATAATTTACTACATATAAGGGAGGGTGCACTTTTTAAATTCTTCTGTCAAAGTCATATCTATTGACTCATAGATAGAGCAAATGTAAAAATTGATATTAAAAAAAAAATGTTTAAGACATTTCATCCAGTGGTCGACTCTTGCAGTAGCCCGGGGGCTACCAAAGTGATAGAAGGGCTACCAAATGTTTTCTAGCAGTAGCCCGTCTGGCTACCAATCATGTCTCTAATACCCACTTGAACAAAATTGAAAAATAAGTTCGGGTAAAAAGCAGTTTTTTGTTACTGAAAAATTATTCTTATAGAAAGTGTTGAAATGGCTCCGAAACCAGCATTTTCCATAAAGATTTAATTTTTTTTTTCCCGGAGGACTCCCAGGCCCCCCTCCCAAACCAGACCTCCCCCCACCCCCCAAGTTCCCAACCCCATCCTCGCTACACTCATCAGTCATGGCACACAGGATACTCTGAAACACTTTACAGGGCAACCAGAATTGAGAAGGGCTACCTAAGATTTATTTTAAGTAGCCCAATGGGCTATAGCTATCATCTGAAAAAGTAAATGTCAACCACTGTCATCCATGTGACCTTAAAAGTGGGTCAAGGTCATTCATTTGAACAAACTTGATAATTAACCCTTTATACTTACATGCTATAGATATTACTAAGGTCAAAATTCAGTACGCTGTTCCTTTTTAAGTCATGTGAATTGAGAATATATCGTATATGTTGTTTTCATTTTAACCCTTGTGACCTTGAAAGTACATGTAGGTCAAGGTCATTTATTTGAACCAAACTTTGTAGCCCTTCATCCAAGCTTGCATAAATATCATAACCCTTTGCCTTTTATTTATTGAGAAAAAAATGTTGAAAAAAATGAAATAATCCAATATGCTATGTACGTGTAGCAAAGGGATGAATGGAACTAAATGGACATTGGACACCATGGCATAAACTCACTTGGTATTTTGGACAGGTGAGCTAAAATTTTATATGAAAAAAAAAACATAGAAAAAATGGATCCAATAACTTGAAAGCATTAAGTCAGTGTTTGTCCTGGTTTTTTTTTTTATAAAGGGGTCCTTTTTTAAATAAATGGATTCCTTCTGCATAGTTTAAATAGGAACCCTGAAAAATAGTGGGGTCCTTTTCAGTTTCTATGCTTGAAAAGATATAAGGAGGGCTTAAATGCAAACCCTGATTAAATATTATATAAGTTAAGATATAGCAGAATTCTAACAAGGGCAATGACATGTCAAGTTTCTATTACTTTTTGATTACAGTAAAATGTCAATGCTTTAATTTAACATCTTTTAGCAAGATAATGTAAATATTGTTTTTCATTTAAAAGAAAATAAAACGATAAAGTTTAAAATTACTTAACAATTTTTTTTAAATAATTGATGCAAACCAAATGGTGTATCTTCGGCCAGTTTGTGTATTATACACGAGTCTAGATTTTCCGCAACCTGATAGTTTCAACAGTAGTCAAAAATGGAGATAGTGAAAGTACCGGTACAATGAATGCTAATTAGGGTAACATATTTAATCAAAGAAATTAACTAGATTGTCAAACCAATAATAAGAATACTTTGTGACGCATTATTCTTTCAGTTGAATGAAAAGATTCCCAATAGCAATAAAGACGTCATAAAAATTCAACAGACAACCATCCTTGTCCACGGATGAACCAACGAAATATGGACAGTCAGTCAGTCATTGGTATCTGGTTGTGGTAGCACCGAACCTTCCAACAAGCACCTGCTACCAACAATATTGTGACACATGTTGTGGGGTGCGTTTGCATGTTAACAGAATCTTCTGTATACTATAATACTTACGAATACGCTCTAGGCCTACTCATCTTGATCCCTTATCGTCTGTTACAGAAAGCCGGTCACTTGCATTCCATTTCGTAAAATTATAATTTATCGATAACTTCGACAGAGCACAGTGACATCTAGTGGATCTTTATCTTTCTGATGCTTTGTTTTGAAAACCTATCTATCAAACGCTCAAATGAACCTTAAATGTACCGCACACGTGAGCAATGCATTATATTTTAATAAAAACAAAAACTAAATTTAGGAGGAAATGATAGCACTTTAACCCAAAATCTTAATTATAATGTATGTCAATATCCAAACTTTATCTTTACGTTCGATCTTAAATAAAATCGAAAAATGCGGGTGTGGTCACAATCCGGACTCTTTCATATCTAAAATTAGACACCACTATTCAACTTCCGCTTTTAAAAGACACGCGATGGGTACCGGTTTAGTACCAAAGTTGTTTTGTTTTAGCTATATCTTATGTATTTATGTTGCTTTACTTTGTCCAAGAGATGTAGCTGCTGATGGTGTACTTGGTTGTGGTGGATTTGTCAGGTCAGATGTCGACATTAACTTTTCCTTGGTCGAGGTAGGTAACGCCCCCCCCCCCCATTAAATATAATGTAAACCTATATTTTGATCTCTCTTGTAATATGCTTATAAACACAATTTTCAACATTAAAAATCCAAAATAGTCTTTTAAACGTTGTGTTTAAAACAACCTTATATGGCAAAATGTATTCTTTCAAACTGATCATGAGCTTGGACTCGAAGTAGTATCATCATGATCAATGCAAACTCAGAAACTGTCACAAAATATTATAATGTTTATTCAGGTAAAAGGCATTTACAGAATAACTTCAAACATATATACATATATACACATATTTAAAGTTTAAAGCCAGATTATAACATCAAAACCACTGAATAAAGTAAGCGACATCAGAAGATATGTTGTTACAATGATCATAATACACTTATGTGTAAAATTTCAACCAGAAATTCAAAAAATTGAACGAGTTACGGCGATTTTAATGTTTATGATCGATTGCGTGGCACACGTGTGTAATGTACTGCAGAGTTTTAAATAAAGCGTCGCCAGACAATACCTATAAAACTACTCAATAAAGTAAGAGACATCAGAAGATATGTTGTTAGTATGACTATAATACACTTCTACACCAAATCTCAACTTAATATTCGAAATATTGACCAAGTTATTTCGATTTTATTTTGACGACCGACATCGTGGGAAACATACATTTATATATGAATAGAAATCAACATATCAAAAAGGGTCTACAGACCATATCTAAAATCATTTTTATAAAGTAAGCGACATCAAGATATATGTTATGATGTTGACTTTAAATACAACTGTATTTCAAGTTTCAATTTGATTTGTGCGAAAATGACCGAGTAATCATGAATTTAATGTTTGATTATGACACAAAATATTTACGGCTTGGCACATATGTGTACGTACAGGTATACTCTATATATATATGTATATAGGGCTTCGCACATGTGAACGCACAGTAAGGCCAGATCAATTGCTATGTAAACACTTATCACCTACATGTACCTGTTGTGAAAGATCAATGAGTTATGATTTATGGGAGACGTAGTGTATGATTATAAAATAAAACATCTTAATTTAATATTTCGTTATATCACGGACTTATTAGATCTATTAGATGCTATCTTATTAGGCCATGATTATATCAAACTATAATCTATGAAACATATGGGCAAGAATTCAGTAAGAGAAATTAGTTGTGACATCTGTCAGTAAAAATTGAAAGGGTCTCAAATGAATATATATATTTGCATTTGAATAAGTTCCAGCTATTGTCTTTCTGATTGTATAAGCCTCAATCAAGCAACAGAAGTATTTACAAAGTTATTGCTGGAAAATTTAAAATTTGTGAAATAAAACAATTGATCAAAGTATTCATATTTGACTTGTATTTTTTATTCTTTATATTGTTGGCATTTCTGAATTCAGCATCTGCAAAGAGAAAAAGAGCAAATTTCAATTTATATCATTCAGACTGTCCATGCTTATAAATAATGTTGGTCTCTTTATATAATCAGGGACGTATATATGTCTCACAAACGAAATTTGTATTTTTCCCGGGATGGCAGTACCACGGACTTAGACTAATGTAAGTCCGTGATTGAGCCTATATGAAATTTCAAGTTTCATCTGTTTCAAAAGGAACTTTGTTTAAGTATGATATTTCATTTAATTTAACCGACAAAGACTGTCAGTTATTACATAAGAAATATATCTAAATCTTACTATATCGAATAACCGTAGGCCCTAAATAACAAGTGTCGGTACGAACTTAATTATTTTTTAACACCACGTGTACATGTATATAATTGATCCTTAGTAGAACCATGTCCAAAGGATCCGAAACATGCTAGTAATTAAGATAGTTCTATAACATACCGGTCTAGATCTAGCTGTGTTCACCTACGTATGTACGAAGTCCTACATATCGTCTGTCACGCTAGCCCTGGTTTCATACAAATTTACAATGGATACACTATGGTCACCTAAATCAAATCTACGATAACTCAGTAACTAAGAAACATATCAGCCTGAAATTTTACATAATGATTTATCATATTCACGTGAATAACATATCATCTGATGTCGCTTACTTTATAGATTTATTTACGAGATAAAATCTGAAGACGTTTCACGATCTGTGAAGAGTTCTATACACACGTGTGTCACACCACCGATCCTTAAATTGAATTTGTTATTACTCACTCATTATTTCAAATCCAGACATAAAAATTACTGAATAAATGTATCATAGTCATGCGAACAACATATCATCTGATGTCGCTTAGTTTAACAAATTCTTTTAGAGATATAGTATGAAGACGCTTTTTTCGTATTTGAGTTCTATTCAAACACATATGCAACGCCGCCGATCGTAAACATTAAAATCGTCATAACTCGGTCAATTTTTCGAATAACAAGTTAAAATTTGGTATAGAGGTGTATTATGATCATATCAACAACATATCTTCTGATGTCGCTTACTTTATTCAGTGGTGTTTAAGGTATTGTTTGGCGACGCTTTTTGAACTGTGCGGAGGTAATACACACATGTGCCACCCCGCCGATCGTAAACATTAAAATCGTCATAACTCGGTCAATTTTTCGAATACCAAGGTAAAAATTGGTATAGAGGTGTATTATGATCATATCAACAACATATCTTCTGATGTCGCTTACTTAATTCAGTATTTTAAAAGATATTTTCTGAGGACGCTTGAAGACGCTTGTAGACGCTTTTAAGAGAGACCCAATTTGCTTGTACATTTATTGATGTAATTTGTTACAGGTAAAACTGTACACTCCTCATGGCAGTATTAAGTATCAGACGGACTGTGCACCAAACACGGGCTACTATCTCATTCCTCTGTACGAGAAGGGAGATTTTGTCCTAAAGGTGGAGCCACCAGCAGGATGGAGTTTCGGTAACTAATCTTTACTATGCTGAAACTTATATGCTACAATGTATATGTAGAAAAACATGTGGAGGGTCTTAATTGCACAAAGGATCATGGTCGTATTCAAGCTATCTTGCCTCCAGAGTTAAGTTAATTTCCCTTTAGCTCACTCGGCTGACTATAGGAAGCAGTTGAGGGCTGTAGATTGGAGCACCCCTTACTTTCTGTGTTCGTTTTTGTGTTCTAGGAAAAACACATAAAAAAGAAGGTGTATCTGTAGCATTGTACATATAGGATCTTGGCCGCCTGTGAGCTTTGTGCTAGAGAGATTTACATAAATCAGTTGAGTGGTTTGATTGATCCCTTTTAAAAAACAGCTTTTTCCATGATGATACCCTTTAGTTGTATACTTTTAATATGTTTGATAGTTTTAGTGTTAGTCTAGGAAGCATTGAAAGAATACTATAAAGTCTGTTACTTTGGACCAATGTACGGAGATAGCTTGTAGGTACCTGAGAGAAAATGAAGACATGTATATACTCAGCGGTATACTTTCACACGAATCGGTGACCAGATAGCTCAATTGGTTGAGCGTCCGTCTAGAGTTCGGAAGGTCCCAGGTTCGAACCCCGGTCTGGCCGTGCATTTTTCCTCTCCTATTACAATATTATGTCCACTAGAACAGTCATCAAAAGGAATTCTTTTCTGGAGGGCGAAATAGTACAAAAGACTACCATTTCCTGCAAAGTTTGCTCAGGAGAATTTCTCTTCAGCTCATTCAGTAGAGCTGAAGAAAACCAGAGGTTCTTGGTTCAACTCCCGGTGGAAGTATTGAAAGTAATGAAGTAGAGATTACAGGTCGCCTCAATAGCCTCAGCTGTTTGGAATTTAGTTAAGTCCAGCGGTAGAGTGTCTGACTAGAGACCAAAAGGTCACTTAGCTAGAACCCTGGTGGGGACAGATTTGTTTTTTCAAAACTTCTTCCTATAACAATTATATATAATGAAGTATTCTAAATATTGAATTGAAAGAGTCTAAATTTGTCTTCAGTGTTAAATGAGTAAAGACTTACTTTAATTACCTTTTTGTTTGTCACAGAACCCGATAGCGTGCCCCTGAAGGTAGATGGCAGCACTGATCACTGCAGTCTCGGGGAGGACATCAACTTTCGCTTCACTGGATTCTCTATCGATGGAAAGGTATGGATATATACTAGTAGTCTATGAGAAAGTGTCAAAATGTTTTACCGCTTCAGCAGTATCGTTCTTTCCAAGTATTAACATTCAAACTTATGACAATGTCATTATTCTTATTCAGCAATGCATGTTTGTTTCTCTATGCAAATATGCAGTAGTACGGTAAATTTTCTGGGGAACATGAATCAAATCACTCTCCTGGCCCCTGATCAAAGTTCCTTAAAGAATTTCCTTAACTTAAAAGTATCCATAGCAAATCATAACAGAGTTTAAGGAAAGTTCCTCAACTTAAGATTTTCCCCTTACTTATGAAATGCTTTCCTATGCAGATTTTATAGTTAAGCAAAGTTGATGAAACCAGCTAGGGCCTGATCTTTGCTTCATATATATTTCTCAATCAGTGTAGGTATCTGTAGCTATTTCTTATACTTCAAATTCCGCTACATATCATACTGCAGGAATTGTTGAATATTTGTCCTTTCTGTTGTTGAATATTTGTCCTTTCTGTTGTTGAATATTTGTCCTTTCTGTCAACTTTTGTCTCTCCATTAATGCTACATCTTAGACTGTACCTTTAGCTCCATTACCAGAAAAGAGGGGTTATACCTTACTATAACGAAGTATTATAGAAAATTTCTTGAGGATAATGACACCATTATATCAAATATATTTATAAATTAAGTCACTGTGACATTGCTTGAATTACTTAAGTTAGCCTAGTGTGTCTAGCTGCATTTCTATTATTGTATTTTTTCTAAAATAATATATATATTTATAAAGTAATTCATCTGTTTCAGGAAACGTTTTGAGTGTCTCTTCTTCATTTTAATGATATTTAGACAAACAAGATTTTGATTAAAGGCCCAATATATGTAAATTTCAGCAAAACTTGCAGCGAAAATCAAGCCTAATAATTTTTTATATTTATAGATTTAGTTAAGATTAACTGATATCAGTAATATTCAAGATGAATTCTTTGGCGGTTACCGGTACAGCAGCAGTTGAAACTTAGTATTTGTAAACATGCATCCATTTGGAACTGTCTTCTAACTTCGACTTGTTGTTGAAGTGGGCCCCACCTGAATTATTTTCAATTCTTTGGATTTTTCTGTCAGGAGTTTCTTGTTAGATACCGCTCAGGTTTACATCAATTTAGGCTTATTTTTGCATGGATATCAACTGGGTTTTTTTCAGAATTTTTCAGAATCACGAAAAAATTCATGCATCCATTTGGAACTGTCTTCTAACTTCGACTTGATGTTGAAGTGGGCCCCACCTGAATTATTTTTACTTTTTAGGATTTTTCTTTCAAGAGTTTCTTATTAGTTACCGCTCAGGTTTACTTTCGTTCTAGGCATATTTTTGCCTTTAAGGGCTGTTCCAGAAATAACCCAATATGGGAGGGGCATCAAAAATTGAAAGTGAATGGCAGGTAGATCAGGATTTAAGTTGATTGGTTAAATGATTTACACCAATACTACACTCCTAAAGATTGGCATTCGACGGGCATGTCAATCAGGTTTAAACCCTACCACTTATAATATACATGTAGGTGCCACCACCCCTTAACTTTGATAATGGAAAAGTTCTAAACGGAACAAAGGGAGCTAACTTGTGAATGATTTTGTTCCTGTCTGTAGGTGGTGAGTAAGGGTCAGAACAAGGGACCAGCTGGGATCAGTGTGGTCCTGAGGAAACAGGGATCCAGTGAAACGCTGCTGACAACTGTCACTGGAGAGGATGGGAAGTAGGTTGTTTACAATGTCAATATTTTGTTTGTTTATTCTCAATTTAAAGCAACCTGTACCCTTTGTAATGGGAAAATTTTGCAGCACTTCCGCAGAGTTCGGAAAAATGTTTGTTTTTCAGATATATTTAAACAATTGAAATCTTTATCAATATATCAATTAATATTCTTTGATTTTAATGGCAAACTGAATACTCATTTTACTACCAAATGATAGTGGTTTTCGACATGATTCCCCAAGCAAAAAAAAAAAACTATAATTTTTGTTTTTAGTAAAACAAAGGGGGGATTGGAACAATTTTTACCAGGCAAACATTTTCTGAAAAAGTGTTTTTGAAACTTTTTGATGATGATATACAGGTATACGTTTGCGGGAGTTCTACCAGGAGAATATGAAGTAAAAGCATCGCAGTCAGAAGACTTTAATTTCCTACAGGTGAGTGTAATGTTGAAGGCGAGCATTTACAACATAGACATACAAGCATGATAGTTACAATACCATAGTTCGGAGTATTAGAATATGTCAATAAGGCAAAACTTTTAATTAATTATTTCAAGATTATTGTTGCACGACTAATAAATTCTAAAATGTGACGTTTTGATGACTAGTACGTTATGTATTCTGTAACTTTCATCAGACAAATGACCAGCTAAACATATACAGTAAAATCCTAATACAACAAACTCAGTTAGCGCAAATTTTCATGTATAACAAAATAAAAATCAATCAGGTTGAAAACTACTGACAGGCAATGAAAACGGTTCCCAGGTCTGAAGGTTTGGAGTTCGTTATAAACAAGTTTTAATGTATTAACTTGTAAAAAGTGCATGGGTTGTCCAGGAAACAGGAAAATCAATGTCAATATGGGCTATAGTGAAATGCACATAAAAACATGTATTGGTGGTGTTACAAGAATCTTCACATAAATCCTACTTTTCAACCTGAAGAAAATGTTTACAAACATTTAATTATTGTTTAAGCTATATGATAATATTGGACATTAAAACTTTGGATAAAGGGCTATAGCACAATAGTCACTTCTGTTTATGAACAAAAAAATGTATAGTCTGCTCACTTTTTAGGGGAAATCAAAATCCAAAAGTGGGGGTGAGCAAATTACACTAATATAGATGTGTGTAAAGTATTTTGCAGCAGAAGAACGATGATTCAGAAGGATGCCATATTGGATAGTCAGGGTTGGGTTGTTTCCCTTTGCACACAAAACTAGACAACATGATGGAGCAGATTTGGTTCAATTATCAATGAAAGATGAAAATTAGATATTTGTGTTGAGCACTAACAATGGGAGAGGGAGAAATCCTAGTAAGTTGTGAGAACTTGTGCCTCATCCCTTTGATTGTCATGATCGATAAAATATGTTTGAATGAACAATTGGACTTGAACTTTTCAGGCTGAGGCTAAAGTAACGGTTACCAATGACAACGCCAACACGGGGAACAGTATCGTCATTGCTGGTTACAAAGTCAAGGTAGGTTTATATTTTTGCAAGTTTCACTGAAAGTTTAAGTGTTAGACCAACCAAAAACTTGGACCATAGATGCATTTTAAGTAGTGCAACTGACCAATGCATCGAATACTGGATGCGGTCTATACCATTCATGGTCCATTGACTTTATCAGAATCTCCATAAACATTGAGTTTTTGTGTTTATTAAGTTTTTTTTATCTGAAAATTGTAAGTGCTACACCAACTAACTTGACATAAGGGTTGATGGAGAAAAAAAAGTGAAACATAGCAGTCAGAATGGCTTGTCAAGGTATATTATCTAAACATAAGCGAGAAATAGGTCCCTAAACTTGGGAGTTTGCCAAAGGCCAGTGGAAATATATCCTTCTATAAAGGTGAATGAAAATCCATGTATTCTATATTTAAATATTATTTTATATCATGGTTCATTTTTCTTTTCCTTGGAAATTCTAGTACACCTAACTTTTCGCTTAATATACAGTCAACAAAAAATGATTTGTTTTTGTTTGCAGGGAGCTGTACAGAGTGAGGGAGAGCCAATCAAGGGAGTTAACTTTGTGCTGTTTTCTTCAAGCTTTAAGAAAGAGGTGTGTGAAATTGATTTTTGAAAAATTACCAGTATTTTACATCAAGTCATACATATATTGCCATGAAGCAAAAAGATGTGAGAGTTTCAAGGTGGTTTACAAATGAACAGAGACAACAGCATGAATCGCAGAGCTTTGGTCTATTCTTTTCAACAGGTTTGTCAGGGTTTTAAATGTAACATATTCAGGTTTAAACCTTGGTGGACCTACTTATAAATTGCTTAAAGAATAATCAGATTATTGAGTTTGACTTTATTTTCCCAAACAAAGTGTCCATACTTTTATTCTGGGCAGTTTCAGAAATGTCAATTAACCGTATTGGACCATAAATTTGCTTCTTCAATTTCCCTTTATGCATTTATTAAAATTTACCCAAAAGTTGAATTTTCTTAAACAAAAACATTGAATATGTCATCATTTATAATGCATAAAAACACTAAAATTTTGTTTCCTCTTGTCTCGAGTATGGTTGATCAGCGAGGATATAAAGAATATGTCATGATTTGTAATGGTATTGGTGTTATTAAAGGTTGTTTTTATGTTCTACAGGACATCACAGGATGTGAGAAGGGGCCCCTGAAAGGGTTCACCACCTCCGACAATTCCTCTCCGTTATGTTACACTTCATCCAATAAAGACGGAAGCTTCACCTTTCCAGCTCTTCCTGTTGGAAAATTTCACATCGTATGTATCATACGTATTCACTGTATTTCTGCATTGTATGTATCATAGACTGTATTTCCGCATTGTATGTATCATAGACTGTATTTCCGCATTGTATGTATCATAGACTGTATTTCTGCATTGTATGTATCATACACTGTATTTCTACATTGTATGTATCATAGAGTCTGACTGTATTTCTGCATTGTATGTATCATACACTGTATTTCCGCATTGTATGTATCATAGACTGTATTTCCGCATTGTATGTATCATAGACTGTATTTCTGCATTGTATGTATCATACACTGTATTTCTACATTGTATGTATCATACACTGTATTTCTGCATCGTATGTATCATAGACTGTATTTCCGCATCGTATGTATCATAGACTGTATTTCTACATTGTATGTATCATACACTGTATTTCCGCATTGTATGTATCATAGACTGTATTTCTACATTGTATGTATCATAGAGTCTGACTGTATTTCTGCATTGTATGTATCATACACTGTATTTCCGCATTGTATGTATCATACACTGTATTTCCGCATTGTATGTATCATAGACTGTATTTCCGCATTGTATGTATCATAGACTGTATTTCTGCATTGTATGTATCATACACTGTATTTCTACATTGTATGTATCATAGAGTCTGACTGTATTTCTGCATTGTATGTATCATACACTGTATTTCTGCATTGTATGTATCATACACTGTATTTCCGCATTGTATGTATCATACACTGTATTTCTGCATTGTATGTATCATAGACTGTATTTCTGCATTGTATGTATCATACACTGTATTTCCGCATTGTATGTATCATAGACTGTATTTCTACATTGTATGTATCATAGAGTCTGACTGTATTTCTGCATTGTATGTATCATACACTGTATTTCCGCATTGTATGTATCATAGACTGTATTTCCGCATTGTATGTATCATAGACTGTATTTCTGCATTGTATGTATCATACACTGTATTTCTACATTGTATGTATCATAGAGTCTGACTGTATTTCTGCATTGTATGTATCATACACTGTATTTCTGCATTGTATGTATCATAGACTGTATTTCTGCATCGTATGTATCATAGACTGTATTTCCGCATCGTATGTATCATACACTGTATTTCTGCATCATATGTATCATACACTGTATTTCCGCATCGTATGTATCATAGACTGTATTTCCGCATTGTATGTATCATACACTGTATTTCTGCATCGTATGTATCATACACTGTATTTCCGCATCGTATGTATCATACACTGTATTTCTGCATTGTATGTATCATACACTGTATTTCTGCATTGTATGTATCATAGACTGTATTTCTGCATTGTATGTATCATAGAGTCTGACTGTATTTCTGCATTGTATGTATCATACACTGTATTTCTGCATCGTATGTATCATACACTGTATTTCCGCATCGTATGTATCATACACTGTATTTCTGCATTGTATGTATCATACACTGTATTTCTGCATTGTATGTATCATACACTGTATTTCTGCATCGTATGTATCATACACTGTATTTCTGCATTGTATGTATCATAGACTGTATTTCTGCATTGTATGTATCATACACTGTATTTCTACATTGTATGTATCATAGAGTCTGACTGTATTTCTGCATTGTATGTATCATACACTGTATTTCCGCATTGTATGTATCATAGACTGTATTTCCGCATTGTATGTATCATAGACTGTATTTCCGCATTGTATGTATCATACACTGTATTTCCGCATTGTATGTATCATAGACTGTATTTCCGCATCGTATGTATCATAGACTGTATTTCCGCATCGTATGTATCATAGACTGTATTTCCGCATTGTATGTATCATACACTGTATTTCTGCATCGTATGTATCATAGACTGTATTTCCGCATCGTATGTATCATAGACTGTATTTCCGCATTGTATGTATCATACACTGTATTTCTACATTGTATGTATCATACACTGTATTTCCGCATTGTATGTATCATAGACTGTATTTCCGCATTGTATGTATCATACACTGTATTTCTGCATTGTATGTATCATAGACTGTATTTCTGCATTGTATGTATCATACACTGTATTTCCGCATTGTATGTATCATACACTGTATTTCTGCATTGTATGTATCATACACTGTATTTCTGCATTGTATGTATCATACACTGTATTTCCGCATTGTATGTATCATAGACTGTATTTCTGCATTGTATGTATCATACACTGTATTTCTACATTGTATGTATCATACACTGTATTTCCGCATTGTATGTATCATAGACTGTATTTCCGCATTGTATGTATCATACACTGTATTTCTGCATTGTATGTATCATACACTGTATTTCTGCATTGTATGTATCATACACTGTATTTCTGCATTGTATGTATCATAGACTGTATTTCCGCATTGTATGTATCATAGAGTCTGACTGTATTTCTGCATTGTATGTATCATACACTGTATTTCTGCATTGTATGTATCATAGACTGTATTTCTGCATTGTATGTATCATACACTGTATTTCTGCATTGTATGTATCATAGACTGTATTTCTGCATTGTATGTATCATACACTGTATTTCTGCATTGTATGTATCATACACTGTATTTCTGCATTGTATGTATCATAGACTGTATTTCTGCATTGTATGTATCATACACTGTATTTCCGCATTGTATGTATCATAGACTGTATTTCCGCATTGTATGTATCATAGAGTCTGACTGTATTTCTGCATTGTATGTATCATACACTGTATTTCTGCATTGTATGTATCATAGACTGTATTTCTGCATTGTATGTATCATACACTGTATTTCTGCATTGTATGTATCATACACTGTATTTCTGCATTGTATGTATCATAGACTGTATTTCTGCATTGTATGTATCATACACTGTATTTCTGCATTGTATGTATCATACACTGTATTTCTGCATGTATGTATTTGTCACTGTCCTGTTTTCTATTATCTTGATAGTTCATACAATGTGCTTTTCCGCATTTTACCGGGTATAAGTCCCTTTCTGCAATTAAGCCCTCTCCCTAAACTTTCTTACATCCAGATGTATTTTCACTTTTCAAAGTATTTTGAACATTTTAGGGAGTACATGTAAAAAGAGATTTGAAACAAAATCTTTATTCTTTTTCGCAAAAAGTTTTTGTGATAACTAAAGTCATTTAAAGATATGCCCAGTTTGGTTGTGATGGAGAAAAAACTGGTCTTCTCTGTGGAAAAAGTACTGACCCACAGCTAGCAACCGCCCTACGTAAGCCTTGCATCTACATCCAGTTGGTGCAGGGGTACTAATCCTAGATGGTCCGACGTCCTGTACCAATAATCAGCCACCGTGACCAAGCAGAAATATTAGTCATAGTCTATAGAATGTTTGTACTATCATTGAAATTATTGACAGCAGTGTATTTTTGTTTCACTTTCGCTGTTGATGGTTTTTTTCCCCTTTATTTTGACAGGTTCCATTCTACAAAGGAGAACACATCAGATTTGATGTGTTGCCAGGGCGACTAGACATCGAGGTTCAACATGGACCGGTCACTCTCAAGGTCAGTAACAAGGTCAAACAAGGTCATGAAGCCGGTTAATTCATGGTCATTTTGCAGTTTCACTACTAGTCCTTTCAATAAGACACTTTACTCTTTACCTGAATGGTGGAAAAACTTAAACAAGAAATGTGCTAGAGAATGTCAAGATTTATTAATAATAATAATTTGTGGTTCTTGTATACCTGAAGTGCTTCTTTATCGCAACCTAGTTTGTAGCTAGTCTCAAAGCAGTTCACAAATTATATCTGGTTATAAGGTCTTAGCAACCAGCCAGTATTGCTCTCAGCTCCAAGGGGAGCATACAACCGGTGCTGCCATTTCGGCACTTATAGCTATTCTAAAATTTCTAGCACTGCCCAACCAAGAAGTCATTTACAGCTGGTTAAACTGTTACGCGTGTAGTAAAGACTGTTCGTATTGTAGAAAGATGGTACATATATCTTGGAAGTGCAATTATTATTATACCCCTATATATATAATTCCTTATAACTCCTCCTAAATAAGTGCACTGATTTCAGTGAAGCTTCACAGGAATGTTAGGGACCATGTGTAGATATGTATGCAGGTTATTAAATACTACACTAAAATCATTTCTTAATCTCTTTTGCGCTGCCAAGGGCAAGACTGATATCAGCATTAATAAGGAGGAAACTTGATTTATTCGTTCTGTACAAATAATTGTTGAATGTTTTAAGGGCACTACAATTTGTTATTCTCTATAGATATCCCAGGATTTTATATCTTAAATTGACATGTGTTGTGTTTTAGGAGATTTTCCAGGTCGAGGGGTTCTCCGTCAGTGGTCGAGTCCTCAACAAGGCCGGGGTAAGTCTGATATACCTTTAAAATGGTGTTTTGCTCGTTTGAAACTATGACATTTTCATCCAAGGAAAAAAGGTGAATTCACAGAAACGTTTTATGAACAATTCCAGCATTACAGTAAAACACATTTATAATGACTCTGGGGAACAAGGAAATTACAGTGTACCCTCGTTATACCACCAACTTTCGTCCACAGCAGTTATGGCGGTATAACGAGGGTGGCGATAGTATCGAATTATGAAAATTATTCCCATAAATTAAATTGCATACTGGATTGCTTTTCCAACATTTTATTAAAACCCAGTTAAGTATTATATCGTCATATAGATCTACATTGGCACAAATTTATATCTGAAAATAGTTGTTGATCTGCTTTTGCCGCATGCCATTCCAAATTGGACACTAAGGATTTCTTCGATCTCCAAAAACAGAACAATATGGCGATATCGTCGAAGGAAATGTATAGCGTTTCGGGAAGTTTGTATTTTAGAGGGTGTGGCAGATGGCGATAAGCGAGGGTGGCGAACTTAACATGGGAATTATATAGAAGGGAAATCCCTTCTAGAGGTTAAGGTGGTGGTATGCGAGGGTGGCGGTAGATTTGGTTTGCGATAGGTCGAGGGAACACTGTAGTTCATTATAAGCATAATTTCGCTATACATGTATCACACACAAATGATTTGTAAGTAGTAGATAATAACTGCAACATCCTCAAGCATTACCAATAGGTTGGAATTTAATTGTCTACTAGTAACAGTTTCGACCCAATCGCAAGGTCTTCATCGGGACTCAAATGATATTACGTTTGGGGGGGAATGAAAAGCACTATGCTATAACCATTGATTTTGTTGTAAGTGTGTTTGTTATAAACATGTTTAACTGTAGTTTGAATATGGCATGTGCATGTTTATCAATATGAAGCCTGAATCCATTGCTTAAATATTGAAAAATTCAACTGGTGAATAAAAGGTAATTCCTCTGACCTTTGACCTTTATCACTGACTTGACCTTGACCTTCAGGGAGCAGGTGTTTCTGGTGCGACAGTACTGGTGAATGGGAAAGCTGTGTCCCGTTCGGAAGCAGACGGCATGTACCACCTGGAAAACATGAAGACGGGAACATACCGCCTCCAGATCCAGACCGACAATATCTATTTTGACGAGGTCACCGTTAAGATCACACCCAACACCCCAAACCTGCCAGATATCGTGGCCTCGGAGTAAGTGAGAGTTACACTACAGAAATTTGAATTTTAATACGGTGTTTTGTGGTAGACATGATCACTATATTTCAAAGTTCAAACCGTTACAGGGATTTGGTCAAATAGCATTCAATTTTATAGGCCACCTGAAAAAAAATCATAATTGAACTATTAATTTTGATCTTCCTTTGCCTGTTGTCAAGTTTCAAAATATAGTCAAACAGTGCTCTTTTTGGCAATGGCAAATCTTATGGGGTTCAACATTTATTTAATGACTGGAAATTAGCAATTTTGTTTTGTTTTAGACACAAATCAAAATGAAGGTTTTCTTTATAGAATTGCAAGTTATATTCCTAATGCTATGCTGCAGTTTGCAGTCACGATTCTTATGGAGTTCAATATCTGTTAAATTGAGTTGGATTTGGAATTTACTGTTTGTTTTCCCCATGTTTTGGATTTCAGATATTTTCAACCAAAACCAAACATACATACATATTATGTTGTCATTTATGAAAGAGGTATGTTGGTGTATTAGTTTTTATACTGTTTATGAGAATACCCACTGACCAGATGCTGTTGTTGTTGTTACAGTTTTAAGATGTGTGGTAAGATCGTGATCAGCCAGCTCCCGGAAACTCTGAGGCAGGTCGCAAGTCAGCGACGAATCATCATCATTCCGCAGACCAAAAACATGGACGCCTCCTCCGCCAAGGCCGACGCTGAGGGAAACTTCTGTGCCAAGGTCAAACCCGGCAGCCATATTGTCCAGGTAAGGTCAAAATATAATGTTGTGTGTTTCAGGTACCTGGTAACACCCCTAAAAAAGGTTACTTTGGACCAAAACTCAACTTTTCCTATAAATCCGTACTTGTCATTGACCACAAAGCCATTTTTGAACAGATTTGGTCTGAAGCATCATTGGGTGAAGGGAAACTAATATATTTTTTTAAAAACAGTAATTTTGGCCCTCAGGGGCTGAGGTGCGAGGCCCAATAAGGGGAAATATATATTATAGCAATTTCTGTAAAATCCTACTTCCGTAGGAATGGAAGAATTTGTTTCATATTTGTTCTTAAACATCCTTTCGTGAAGGGCTTTCAATTTTGTATAAATGGTAGGTGTGACCTGCTGCGAGCCTGAGGGGCTGGGTAAAATGGGGAAATGAAGCAAATTCTTCTTAAAGTTCCTTCTTTTTTCGTAGGTACGAAAGGATTTGTTACTTATTTAGTCAAAAACATCCTTGTTTCATCCTAACAACATATAAAAATTGCATTACAAATGATGTGACCATCAAACTCAATTGGCCTCTTGTTTATTCAATTTTGATATCAAATTAGGTAATATTTACATCCTGGTATTTTGTGATAAAGTCATTTAATATTTGATCTGTGTTGTAGGTGCACTTGACTGAAGAAGAGAAGGCTGCAGGACTGTCCATTGTCCCGAGTGAAAAGACGGTCACTATTACAGACAAACCAGTAATGGACGTCACCTTCTCACAGTTCCAGGCCAAGGTCACAGGCACAGTGATCTGTCTCGGTAAGTCAAGGTCACAGACATGGTGATCTGTCTCGGTAAGGTCAACGTCACATTCAAAGGTCATATGCCTTGATATGGTTCATAACTAGGTCACAGACATTATGTTTACATTCAGTTATGCATATCATTTTTCTTTTACTTCATGAATATTCAGTGACATGAATTCATTGATGCATACTGTTTTTCTCAATTTCAAGAATATTCAGTTGATATAAGACAATGCTTTGTCATCATTGAAGAAGGCTAAGAGACAAAAATATTTTCTGTATTTTTATCTTTAATCCTAATGGAAATCCACTGTTATCTGTTATATTGCTTCAATGTTTTATAATACAATTGAGAACAAATCTTTGGAATCACCTAATCAGGACTCTAACTGTAAAACTCCTTATCATTGAGATAATGTTAAGTAGGCATGCTTGACATTGCTTGTGAAAGTGTCATGAGTTAGTTTGTATATACACATTAATCTGGTCAATCATCAATTTATAAAGAGATGAACTTTGTTTGTTTGCAGAAAAGTGTGGCCCTGTAGAAATTTCTCTAGAAAGTGAAAGACGAGGAGAAGTGAAACAAATAACACAGGTAAGGTCAGAGGTCAAATACAGACTTAAGGTCAGGGAGGTCAAATGCAAGTGAGTCAAACACAGGTAAATATCATAGGTCAAATACAGGATAAAGGTCAGGGAGGTCAAAAGCAGGGAAAGACATATCGTAATTTCCTGCGTATTGCCCGCGGGCTATACAATTTTTTACATCAGGAGTTGCGGAGTGCGGGCTATCTACCGGTGCCGACTATCTGTATTTTTAAAAATCAAATTATTCAATAATGCGGACTATATGTTAAATGTTTCCACTTTTATCAACATATATATCTACGCTATTTGTAAACAAAATATATCATTAATAAGTTAATATAGAGCTTTATAGTTATACACATAAACATGTATGTTTACAAAATAAACACAATTTCCATCATATGTCTCCGATTTCAAGCATTCAAAATTATTAATCGATGATGTCAGAGAGTGTTATGTAAAGGTCATACAGGTAAAAATGTCAGAGGTCAAACAAGTGTATGTTACAGTGTGACAGGATGATTGTGATACTCTGTAATAGGTAATTAAGATACTGTAAAAGTCAATACTTTTGTGTGTGGAATTTTCAGTTAATCAGCCTCCAAACTGTTCGCGGAGTGGACTTTTTTGTACTGTCAGTCATATTGTTTTTCACTGTGTACCTATATTACTATTATATACTGTAGACTTTGAGTGGTGTTAAAAATATTCGCTTGTGAATAAATTCGTGGTGATTAATGAAAGCAAAAATTTCCGCACCGCAAACAATTCCACTTTTATAGTAGTGGTAAAAGATAAACAAGGAATGGTCTTTTCTTTCTGATTTTCCCCAATTTGTATATGTTCAAATTACAAGCTTACCCCAGTTCCCTAGGGCTATTCCACTTAGAAATATCTATCCACTCTGGGACTCCAGGTTTTGTTTTGGGGTACCACCTACAGAACTTGAAGTAAAAGACATATAAGTATAAGTGCTTTATTTTGGAGTTCAGATGTCCAAGATTTTTTTACTGGAATATCCCTTAATCAGGAATTCATCCAGAAAAACGAAATAAAGTATTCATGGTTTCATGAATGTCAATAATTACATTTCACAGGTGAAAGAGGCTGCTAGAGGGGGAACCTTCCAGTTTGATAATGTCTTACCTGGAAAATATAAAGGTAAGTGTAATAAAACAGGTCTCCAGTATGATAAGCCATGACTAGACCAATTGAGCCAGAGAAGTATGCTCTGCCAGCTGAGTGATAGAGACTGTATTTAACACTATTTGAGATATACACCGACCTAATGCTCAATCATCTGAGTGACAGAGACCGTATTTAACACTCTGTATAAGCCACACCTTTCCGCTCCTTACTTAAGTATGTTACTGCATGTAATTATTCTCATAATGTGGGAAAAAATAAAGTTAAAAGAGTAAAAGCACCTTCAAAGATTAAAAAAGAACTGTACACCAATATAAATACAACAAGATCAATTGTGAAAGTTTGTTATTGGGCCTTCCCCCTTACTGTTCTGATTAAAAAAAAAATTTTGATAGAGTTATGAATTGCTTGATAGCATTAAAACAATCATTATCATAAATTTGACTCATCATTATTTTGAACAGTTCTTCCATGTCTCCTTATAACATACAAAAATGAAGTAACAATTACTGTTATTTTTTTGGCAGTTACGCTGCTACAGGACAGCTGGTGCTGGAAGGAGAAGTCGCTGGACGTGGAGGTCGCTAGTGCTGACCTCTCGGGGTTAGAGTTCACCCAGACCGGCTACATACTCAAGTGTAGCATTTCACACGAAATCAAACTGGTAAGTACATACCAGCTAGTGCTGACCGCGCATTGTTAGAGTTCACACATACCGGCTAGTGCTGAACCCACAGGGTTAGAGTTCACACATACTGGCTAGTGCTGAACCCACAGGGTTAGAGGTCACACATACCAGCTAGTGCTGACCTCTCAGGGTTAGAGTTCACACATACTGGCTAGTGCTGACCTCTCGAGGTTAGAGTTCACCCAGACCGGCTACATACTCAAGTGTAGCATCTCACGCGAAATCAAACTGGTAAGTACATACCGGCTAGTGCTGACCCCGCAGGGTTAGAGTTCACACTTACAGGCTAGTGCTGACCTCTCAGGATTGGAGGTCACACATACCAGCTAGTGCTGACCTCTCAGGGTTAGAGGTCACACATACCAGCTAGTGCTGACCTCTCAGGGTTAGAGGTCACACATACTGGCTAGTGCTGACCTCTCAGGGTTAGAGGTCACGTACTAACCCCTCGAAGTTAGAGTTCACACAGACCGGCTACATACTCAAGTGTAGCATCTCATAAAAATGATGATGAAAATGTGGGCCCCTTGCAGAACTGTTATTAACTATTGTTGATATCATACAAAATATCCTGTTCTTCACTTATCAGCAAGCTAATAATTTACAATTTTCCCATTCTGAACTGTTTGGCAGGGATCACATTTCACACAACTTAGTCTGGTGAAATTTCTCGTTGAATTATTTATGCTGAAGCTGTGTAATGAAAGTATCTTTGAAATGTGATACAAGATTTTCCCCATTACTTAAAATCTAATATTAACTGTCAAGAAGATTTATATACAAAGAAGCTATTTGCTGTTGAAAATCATTCAGGGGTGCATGGATATGTGTTGTCATAGAAACCATATGAGATATAGGTTCAAGATGCATTATAAAATTTGGCTGGACAAGGATTAGGTTTCCAACCCTGGTCTTAAGCTTAAGTCACTCAAACTTATTGATCTAACTGGCTATATGGACTGATATACAGTCAGACCTTGATACTTCGAAGTTGGCAGGACAGTGGAAAAACTTCTAGTTATTCTAGTACATAGGTGTCAACCTCTGAAACCTCCAATGAGGGAAATCTCACTCTTTCCATATTTCCAATGAGGGAGAAAGTGCGTGAAATGCAACTGAAACTGCATTGCTCAATTTGTCTTTCCCTTATTGTGTATCAAAATAACTTCACAAAGTATTTATTTGATCCAGATACACCTATTATGTCATTACACATATCCTGCAGTAACTAGGATCTCATTTGACCACAAGATGTAGATTTTGAGTTATTGTGGGTTTGGACTTGGAGATGTCGAGGGAGATTGATAAATTTTGGTCAAAATGAGGGAGCCTCCCTCCTAATGAGGGAGGATTGACAGGTATGCTAGTATTTGAGTTAAGTAAGATCACATGGATTGTGTAAAATTTTGCCTAGACGACAAAATACTTCATATTAATCTGGGTCTTAAAGTTGTAAGAGTTTGAGATAAAGAGATTTGACTCTGATGTATAACTATGTCATCGTTTCCGTACTTTACAGGATTTCGCTCACGAGAAGAAGGAGGGAACAGTCGGATCATTCCAGCTTAACAAGGGAACGAACCGATTCTGTCTGGCACAGCCGGGAGTCTACCGTCTTACTCCCGATTCCTGTCATAAGTTCGACAAAGACGTGTTTACATACGATACGTAAGTCTTTAAGAAATGTGATAACCGCCACTCCCAAACTTTAATTTTGTAGTCAGTTTGACAAAAAGCTGTAGCTCTCCACCTCTGGATCATAATAGCAGCCCAGAAAATACCATTGTACCGCATGTTTCTGTTTTCCAGGTCCAACCCGGAGTTACTGACCTTGGCAGCAGTTCGTCACTTGATGGAGGGAAGTGTCATAACAGAGGAGCTCGCTGCAGACATCCAAATCACGGTTGTGTAAGTTCATCTCAATCTTCCCTCAGAGGCATTCATTTATGTCTCAAAATTGTGCCAGAAATTTTAAGGATATCTGATGTCTCTCAAATCTTCAGCTGATAATTTCAATAACATTCAATTATTAGCATTGTCAGTTTGATGTTTGTCATCATAAAATCATTGTCAGTTTGATGTTTGTCATCATAAAATCATTGTCAGTTTGATGTTTGTCATCATAAAATCATTGTCAGTTTGATGTTTGTCATCATTAAATCATTGTCAGTTTGATGTTTGTCATCATAAAATCATTGTCAGTTTGATGTTTGTCATACATAGTGTGGAATACAGTTATGCGAAGTTACTTGTGAAGTTTAATATAGTACTTAAAGTTTCAGTGATTCCACCTTGTATGTTCTTTAGTTGCAACCTCTGTATTTCCATGTGACGTTTGTTTAACATTTGTGACCTCTGAATTCCATCGCGACTAATTCCATTGTAACTGTAGTTCTATTGTGACCTTAGTCATTCCATTGTTGTATATCTTTACAGTTCATTGGTTGACCAAGAAACGGTCAGTATTGGACCACTGACCACTGACACCAAACCACCCAGCACGGACAAGGGAGCTAAACCTGTGACCGGGCCATTTGTCTACAAGTTCACACACTGGGCAAAGTAAGATTACAACCATCATGACTAAGCTCTATCTCAACAAAATTCTAAATAATAATAATAATAATTCTCGAAACATTATCTCAACAAACTAAAAAATACAATGTAATACTGAAAACATGGTCATTTTAAAAATACATTGTGAATTTCTTTTTAGATTTAGGATTTGAATTCAGTGTAAATATCTTTTTGCTATTTCCCAGTGTGTCAGAAGGTAACTTAACTCAAGATAAGGGTCACATTCACACAAGAGGGAATTTTTCTTTAGCTCAGTGTTAAATTGTCCGACTAGAATGAAAATCTTGAATCCTAGGTTTCAATTAGTGTCGGAAGCACAATAATCTCTTTCCCGTTACAGCTTGAAAGAACGTTATTTTTGCATTGAGTTATTAGAGATCTTGGTGGCCAAATGTTTAGGTTGTCTGACATTTTGCTGGAACTAGTGGCCAGTGAGTGGTGGGTTTGATGCATACAAGGGGCAGTTGCCATGTACTGGCTGTAGGTCAATGGGTTTTCTCTAGGAACTCCAGCTTTCCCCTCCACCACCAAAACCTGGCTCGTCCTTAAATGACCATAGCTGTTGAGAGGACATAAAACACAAACCAAATCAAACATAGCATTGGGTTATACACATGTATCATTAGCCAGAGAACATAAGTTTAAGGCTAGTTATTTTCTGTAAGAAACTTGTGTAGAATTATTATTGATTGAACAAACATGGAATCAGATATAGTGATACTTAATGCTGTGTATCCATGTTTAATCCACATCAGGTCTGGAGAGAGGTTAGAGGTCAGTGCCAAGTCCAAGGAGCTGCTCTTTAGTCCAAGTAAAGCCGAGATCCTGGTCCACGGAGGTGAGTTATTTCCCTTGATGTATCTAATTCAGTCATAATATCCTGGGCCATGGAGGTGAGTTATTTCCCTTGATGTATCTTAATTCAATCACATAATCCTGGTCCTCGGAGGTGAGTTATTTCCCTTGATGTATCTTAATTCAATCATATAATCCTGGTCCATCGAGGTGAGTTATTTCCCTCGATGCATCTAATTCAAGCATATGATCCTGGTCCAAGGGGTTGAGTTATTTCCCTTGATATATCTAATTCAAGCACATGATCCTGATACATTGAGGCGAGTTCTTTCCCTTGATGCATCTAATTCAGGCATATGATCCTGGTCCACGGAGGTGAGTTATTTCCCTTGATGTTTCTAATCCAATCATATGATCCTGGTCTACAGAGGTGAGTTATTTCCCTTGATGTATCTAATTCAAGCATATGATCCTGGTCCACAGAGGTGAGTTATTTCCCTTGATGTTTCTAATCCAATCATATGATCCTGGTCCATGGAGGTGAGTTATTTCCCTTGATGTATCTAATTCAAGCAAATGATCCTGGTCGACAGAGGTGAGTTATTTCCCTTGATGTATCTAATTCAATCATGTAATCCTGGTCGACAGAGGTGAGTTATTTCCCTTGATGCATCTAATCCCAGCATACTCAATGGGTAATGTTAAAGAAGATATTATTCAGTGTAACAATGAACAGTACAATGATTTCATGGGTAAGATGAAACCAGTTGTGTTTTCTTGCCTTCTCTTACCAAAAACATGGTGCAAAATGTATCAGTATAATTTTTGTCTCGCCTTTTACAACAGTTGAGGAAAGTGATACCAATTAAGGTGTTGCTTTTTCGACGACACCAGCATTGAAGTCCACGTTTTACAGTGTTGCTGAATTGAATCTTGGTCACATCGCTCATACTATCTTACATAACATCTAACCGAAATTTAAAGGAAATTGGTGTACGGGTTCTGGTATTTTGAAGAAAACACATCTGACTTTTGAGAATTTGCGTTAAAATCTACTCTTACAGTGTTATTGATATTAGATTAAATTTAAATTTGAGAAGGTAGGTTACTAATACCATCATACGGAACACATAATCCGAATTTAGATGGAATTTATTGGTGAGTTCTGCTATTTAACTCAAGATTTTTGGTGGATTTTGAGATTTAATGTGACAGTTATTGATATTGGATTAAATTGAAACTTACTGATACCATTATACTGTGTGTATTTTCACTATTTTGTCATACTATTATATTCCATATGGACTTTGACGTTATCGAAGAATAGAGAAATGTGAGACATTTAATTATGTGCAATTCTTGCTTGGAATAAAAGCATCTTGTGTAGGAAATTTTGATGAAAATTTTTTTCAAGAATTTTTTCAACTTTCCATATTTGTATGCTTCATCATAATGATTTTGATAATATTATTTGATTATCAAATATCATGAATTGACGTTTGATTTTGACAGATACCTGTGCTGGAGAAGTGGTCAAGTTTACAGGAAAGCGAGGCGTGTTTATCAACGGTCAGATAAAACCAGCTCTGGCCGGGGTCAGCGTAACAGTCGTCGCGGTGGATAATTCTATGGACCCAATTGTCATGGAAACCGTTGAATCAGGAAAATTCAGGTAAGGAAACTGGATTACATTCTAGTTCATGCTGTAGGGAATAATAATAGCCAGCGAGTAAACATACACAATCGTCTGCACCCTGAGTCCTGTACTCATAGAATTTTGAAAGGACCCACTGTAATTGTTGAAATGGTTAAATTGAACATTGTGGGACCCATTGTTTGGGGATACAATTGAAAAGGCCCCACCAAAAATAATTGTATATGGAACATTGTCATTTTGAATTTGTATAACTAAAGATCCTGTTCATTTTTCATCGGTCAGGGCCAAACTTCACACTCACTATACTAAAATTTTCGGTGAACTCGAACAACTGTCCTGTTTCACATTTTCCAATAGTAAAGTGATGAGGCATCAACACAAAGGATTCCGTTAAGTTTGATTAGTTAACATGTTTAGGATGGCGAGGCCTAGCATCATCAGAGGGATTGGTGGTAGGTTGGGATGGCGGACCATCCTCACCATCCGAAAGATTTAAACCAATCAGATAAACAGTTACAGAATCCTTGGTGTTGATACTCCATCTCTTAATACCTACTTGTATTTGTAATAGGACGAGGAAATGTGTTTAAGATTGTGCTGTCTTCTTTTTGCTAAATTGATACTTAGGGACTGTTTGTTTAATGGTTTGTCTACTTTAAAATTCAACATCTTTGAGAAAACAGACATGATAATGTTTCATGTATATCCCACCTTATTTCTTAACCAAACAACAACACTGGTCCGACCGGTTCAATCGTTTGGACCATGATAACGAAAACAACTTTGTGTGAAAGCAGGAAAAGGAGTGAACGTGATGTCGGCTGAATAAAGATAATCTGAATAAATGAACTGCATGACACATCCTTTGTTAAGAAATTGTCACGTGACATACTGACCTTTGACCTTTACAGTGTTGGGCCCCTTCACAGCAGTAAGGAGTACAGCGTGTCCGCCGAGAAGACAGGTTACGTACTGGTCAAGGAAGATGGACAGGCCGCCTCCTTCAAGGCCTACAAACTAGGCCAGGTGTCTGTACAGGTAAGTGTACTAGCAGCTACAAACTGGGCCAGGTGTCTGTACAGGCACGTGTACTAGCAGCTACAAACTGGGCCAGGTGTCTGTACAGGCACGTGTACTAGCAGCTACAAACTGGGCCAGGTGTCTGTACAGGCACGTGTACTAGCAGCTACAAACTGGGCCAGGTGTCTGTACAGGCACGTGTACTAGCAGCTACAAACTGGGCCAGGTGTCTGTACAGGCACGTGTACTAGCAGCTACAAACTGGGCCAGGTGTCTGTACAGGCACGTGTACTAGCAGCTACAAACTGGGCCAGGTGTCTGTACAGGCACGTGTACTAGCAGCTACAAACTGGGCCAGGTGTCTGTACAGGCACGTGTACTAGCAGCTACAAACTGGGCCAGGTGTCTGTACAGGCACGTGTACTAGCAGCTACAAACTGGGCCAGGTGTCTGTACAGGCACGTGTACTAGCAGCTACAAACTGGGCCAGGTGTCTGTACAGGCACGTGTACTAGCAGCTACAAACTGGGCCAGGTGTCTGTACAGGCACGTGTACTAGCAGCTACAAACTGGGCCAGGTGTCTGTACAGGCACGTGTACTAGCAGCTACAAACTGGGCCAGGTGTCTGTACAGGCACGTGTACTAGCAGCTACAAACTGGGCCAGGTGTCTGTACAGGCACGTGTACTAGCAGCTACAAACTGGGCCAGGTGTCTGTACAGGCACGTGTACTAGCAGCTACAAACTGGGCCAGGTGTCTGTACAGGCACGTGTACTAGCAGCTACAAACTGGGCCAGGTGTCTGTACAGGCACGTGTACTAGCAGCTACAAACTGGGCCAGGTGTCTGTACAGGCACGTGTACTAGCAGCTACAAACTGGGCCAGGTGTCTGTACAGGCACGTGTACTAGCAGCTACAAACTGGGCCAGGTGTCTGCACAGACACGTGTACTAGCAGCTACAAACTGGGCCAGGTGTCTGCACAGGCACGTGTACTAGCAGCTACAAACTGGGCCAGGGCCAGGTGTCTGCACAGGCACGTATACTAGCAGCTACAAACTGGGCCAGGTGTCTGCACAGGTACGTATACTAGCAGCTACAAACTGGGCCAGGTGTCTGCACAGGTACGTATACTAGCAGCTACAAACTGGGCCAGGTATCTGTACAGGTACGTATACTAGCAGCCAATGATTATCAAGGGGATAACATTGATGCTCAGCATCATGTGAGTGGAACGACAGGTTCACCTGTTGTCAGTATAATGTGACTGGATGGGATGTTCTGCTGGGGGCCTTTGGCAGTGTACCTCAGTGTGGTAGCACTTTATCCACTAAAGATTTGGGACACTATCCTTAAATGACCCTGGCTGTTTATAGGATGTAAAAACAATCAAACCAAACCTAAATTTCTTAATAACTTTTCCTGCAACAAAATTAGGGGAGAGGGTGTATCTTAATATCACCATTTAATAACCTATTTTTGTTGAAATTTTTGCAGTTTTTTTGTAAGATAACAAGAAATGTCCAAATATTTCAAAGGGCTATGAGATTCTTACAAAGTGAATCTGTGATACCATATAAGCCTCATAGAAATAAAAATTGATGAATGTAGATTCAGAAAAATAAAAATTGATGTATTTAGAATCAGTTGCTAAACAAAGCCATTTTGTTATCAAGGTGATGAACGAGAAAGATCAGCCCCTGTCAAACGTCCTCCTGTCGCTGAGCGGGGAAAGACAGTACCGCAGCAATAACGTAACCGGTGACGACGGCACCATCAACTTCATTGGATTGGTAAGATAACTGGTCTGGTGATACATTAATTCATTGTCATCAGCGTTCTCATTAAAAGCCGGTTGCCGGCAAAAGTAGCCTGTTATTCATCAACTTTGAACCAACTATTTTTTCAGAATGTTATATATGTCAATATTACAGAATGTGAAAATTCGACCAGCTATTCTTTGGAAGTCAACCAATTATTGCAAAACTTAGTGAGAACACTGGTCATACCCTGGCCATTTTATATCGGGGGATACATTAATTCATTGTCATACCCTGGCCATTTTATATCGGGGGAGGTGGGGGGGGGGCATAATATTGTTGCCCTTGGCTGTCAATCTGTTTAATAACAGTTGATTGTTTTTTAATTATCTCAAAAAAGTACTTCTCTTTAGTTTTCAGCATTAGTGTCATACTGACACATCTAGTTCTTCAACATTCAATTTATTGTGATACTTGAACAGCCAAAAGTTATGATCCTATCTGTTGTGCGTATTAGAATTTGGGACTGGGAAGCTGATAACATGGAAATATTGTCAGACCCGTCAAAAGAGACCACCTCTACTGAGAGACCAGTTGTCATATGAGACCACTTAAAATTTTTCTGATTTTCGATTTTTTTTTTTTTTATTTCACAGAACATACATAATGAGTCTACTTTTTCACTTTCCAAAGATGATCTCTGAACAGCGTTGAATATATATATGTGACCGTATACCCCTAGAGTACCAAAGACAGTCTTTGTGTTGTGATGATATTCAGAATATATTTCCAATATGTATCTATTTCCTGTGCCTGTAGAGTCCTGGCGAGTACTTCCTGCGGCCGATGATGAAAGAGTACAAGTTTGATCCTTCTTCTCAAACTATTGAAGTGATGGAAGGAACCACCAAGAAAATCACCATAAAGGGACTCCGCGTGGCGTACAGGTATGATAATGTTATACATGCTCTTTACAGCGGATAATATGCCTTTTAATGTAATCTTAAATAATAATTGATTTATTTATAGATTTATTGTATCAGATAGCTACCTTTGATTCTCAAAAACTTTACCTTAAGGATCCCCATACCACTGACAAAACCTGTGGTTATACCAAAAAATGCAACTTTACTATAATGGTAACCTTTATTTGATTGTATCTATGGTAACCTTTATTTGGCAGTTGCTATGGAAACCTTAATTTGGTAGTATCTATTGTAACCTTTGTTTGACAATTTCTATGGAAACTATTATTTGTGGTATCTATGGTAATCTTTGTTTGGTGGTATCTATGGTAATCTTTGTTTGTTGACAGTTGCTACGGCTCTGTGACATCATTAAACGGAGAGCCAGAGCAGGGAATCATTGTCGAGGCAGTCGGCACAGAGAAGTGTGAAAGTTTTCAGGAGGAAAGTAAAACTGAGCCTGACGGTTCATACAGGATACGGGGACTACAGGTATGATATATATACACATACCCGTTAATCCTCCCTCCTAATTAGAAGGGAGACTCCCTCATTTTGACAGAAATTTTCCCAGTCTCCTTCGAGATCTCCCTCATTGAAGTCCAATCTCACACAATTTCAAAATCTACATCCTGTGGTGAAATTATATCTTAGTTACTGCAGGGTTTGTGTAATGACCATAAAAGGTGTGTCTGGATGAAATGAATACATTGTGAAGTTAATTTGATATGTAAAAAATGGAAAGACAAATTGAGCAATGCAGTTTAGTCGTATTTCACACACTTTCTCCTTCATTGGAAATGTGGAATGAGGGAGATCTCCTTCATTGGAAATGTGGAATGAGGGAGATTTTCCTCATTGAAGGTTTCACCTATTATGTTTACATATATGTACATTGGTCATACTAGTATTACTACATTTAGAATTTATGTTGGCTGATTTTTAGTTTTACAAAAATATGAAAACTCCTGTCACTCAAATGACCTTTTTATTATGAAAATCTTTTTCTTCAGAGAAACAATTCTTGTATTTCAATCGTTTGTAGACTTTTTATGCAAAATTCCAACACCTTAGACCTATCATAAAAAAGTATTACAGTGACTGAAAAGGTCCAGTTTTTGACCGGAGGAGAGATAGCAAATATGTGTACCTTAAAAGTTGTACAGTATTGAAACAGTGTGTGTGCCTTCATTTAACCCCCCTCCCTAAATTGTGTCTCTCTCAAAAAAAACGCCATGTTAATTTTTGTTCAGTTTTTTGTCTCTGAAGATAAAAAAATATCTGCTCTGGTGTGTCAAATCTTCCTGAGGGCACCTGTTTGTAACTTGTATTTATTTGAAGTGTTATAAGAAGCTAAGGCCATACCAATTTGATTTATTGTTCGTCGGATTTACCGCTCCTGTTTTGGAAAAATTAAATAAAAGTAAAAGTAAAATATTAACACTCCAATTTTAGCGTCAATGAAAAATGATGAATCAAAATATATATTTTACAATGGTTCAAAATTTAGAAAGTGACATTCCAAATCATATGAATGTTTAAAACAAAGATAAAAATGGTATTTCAAGCAGTTCTTTGCAACAACACGAGGGAAATGTGCACTGAGGCTTTTTCACTTTTTAAGAAAACTGGGAGGAATGTATTAAAATGGCTTTCTTATCGTGTTGATCACCACATAAATCGGTCGCCATATTGTATTGCAAAATACCGCATAGCTGGTTTATCGTTCCAAGATCTCTTGATCAAATAAACAAAATACGGAACTCAAGCGGTCTCACTAAAAAGCGACTTTAAGCGTCAGCAGAAAATATCTTTAAAAATCATGAATTAAGTGAGCAACATCAAAAGATATGTGGTTAATACAAATGGACGACTATAATAACACCTCTGTATTAAATTTCAAATAAATATTCTTCTCAAGCAATTGACCCAATTTGGCAGACATCATTGTCATTCATCAGTTTTATTTTAATAGAATAGGCCTACTGTTGATAGTTAAAAAACGTGTTTGTAATTATCACTTTGAAATATTTATGTAGGTACAATGTAATACCATTCGAACTCTCTTCGAGATGCTGTAGTTACCTAGTCACCAGTAGTCAAAACATTTAAATCCCGAATGGATTAACAATGGGTTCATGATGCTTATTCAACCACGAGATAAACAATAATGAACTTATCCATATATGGGACGTCAGTTTATAAACTGATATTAACCTTTATGATTTGGATATTTAGTACACAAATATGCTTGTGTCCATTACTTTTACTATTATTATTATTGTAATTCAAAAATTATGTCAGCAAAACACATAGTGCCATGCAACTAGCCTTCATGGTTTGTTTTATAATGGTAGCTCATACATATATTTTGTCATCATTAATTTATATCACTTCGATAAAATATGCATTCTGCATGAACAGACACATCTTAATACCTACAAGATAAAAATGTTGTTGCTAAAAGGTGTTTCCTTCGGCTTTGATTCAATCACTAAATTTGAATGTATGACCTTGGGCCTTCTATTAGAAGCTAATTAAAGAAAGTTTTTCTCTCAAATGCTGTTTTATTGAACAGCTTCATACAAGTTGTTTGTATCATGGAAATTATTTTTTAAAAAAACGCTTCAACAGTTTAAATACGTGTACTATTTGGTGATACATTATATAAATAGTCAAACAAGTATTCTGACATTTTTTTGAATCCTACCGCTCTCTCGAAATTTTAAGGAATTCAAAACTTTTGTAAAATCAAAATAATTTCGCCCGCTCGCTCCAAATTTGAAATCTCATTTTCCGACGAACAATAAATCAAATTGGTATGGCCTAAAGGTACCGTAATTTCTCACGTAAAGTGCACACTTTTTTAGGGAAAATCAAAAGTGTCAAAAACAGGGTGCGCACTATACCCAAGAACAATAAAAAAAACGTTGACTTGGTCGCGATCATGAATCATTAATTTTTCAGAGATTTTCAACCATCGTCCTTAAAAAATATTCAGATTATGGTAAGATGTATCTGTATGCCCAGGACAGAAATCCTTAGGAGGTGTTTTCCTTCTTTCCAGCCAAAATGTACCTACAACATCCACCTGAAGAATGATGTAAATAGGCACATCGAGAGAGCAGCACCCAAGTCACAACAGATCAAGGTAAGGGTCAGGATGCAATCTTCCTGTAATGTGAAGAGGAAAAGTGATAAAGTGCCATCACTGGGGCACAAACCCGCGACCCGTGGTTCTCCAGCCTGATGCTCTACCGCTGAGCTAAAGGGATATTCCCTACAGCTCACGCTTGTAAGGCAACCTTATCATTGCACATATTTTGCACTATTCCCCCTTTTTTCTAAATCTCCAACCAAGGTTCTTTGACTTCCTGCTTATAAGGCAACCTAATCACCAAAATAAGTAATTGTACAGTATTTTGAACCCAGTATTTTCCAATAAAATACTAGAGCTACAAAATTCACTGTGTCATTATTGCAGAACTGAACTGGGTTGATTGCAGGTGACTAGCTAGCTCAATTGATTAAGTAACGGTCGAGTTTGGAGGCTCCTGGGTCGGAGAACAAGTTGCATGCTGTTGCATAAAAATTGGCGAGCTTGTACTTGCCACATGTTGTTTTTCAGCACAAAGACAAAGTCATGATATAAATCATAGGAATTTGTTTATTGTAATGCTCGCAGGTGGTGGACAACGACTTCACGGATGTGTCCATCATCGCCTTCCGTCGAGTGAACCAGATGGACATTAGTGGGAACGTCATCACACAAGAAGAGTACCTGCCCAGTCTGAAGGTCAGTCAGGGTCATCGTTCAGTATTATTCTGAATATATACTTCAATAACATAATTTCATATACTTCAACATACTCAGCCAATGTTTCTTCACATGAATTTTAGGTGAATTTTGTTCCTCTGAAATTCACATGAAATTTGAACAAAAAAATAATTATGCATGAAAAATAAACTAAATCATAAATTCAAATGAAATTCACGTGACATTCGTGTGAAAACTGTATATTGAATTTAGCATTTAAAAAAAATGAATAAAATAAAAAGTCGCTTTAACATTATGTGGAATTTTTCATGTCAAAGTCACCTTTTAACTACATTTCATGTGAAATTTAGGTGAAATCTTCACATGAAGGCATGTCGTCTGTGTTCATAACATATATGTACAGATTTTTATTATTGATCCTAGTTTAACATTCTTTAACTTTAACTTACCTTAACTTGTAATTACGGTGATATAAGGACATAAAAGTTATGTTATTTGAAACATTTATGTGACCTAGGCCTAAGTACCAAAATTTTGATGTAACACAGGTGCGACTGTACCGTGACGAGACCCCGGACTCGCCCATACACACCGTCAGTCTGGGAACCGTCACATTCTTCTTCCTCCCATCCCTGCCGATTGACAACGAGGTAAGGATCTTTGTTAACTTGCTAATTTTAGAATTCTATTTCAAATTTATTGTACGATTTGTTGGAAATTCATGTACAGAAAATTTTCAGTCTTGAAGCTAATGTTTGGATGTATGGCAATAACCTTTTAAAAAAATGAAACCAATACACCATTGTTTTTAAATGCATATCCTTGTGTGACATTTTTAGCTCACATCAGTTGAACTTGAAAACAGTTGAGATACCAATCCATTTAACAAACTGAAATTGATACAAATATGCTTCAAGGATTGGTCTTTTGGTATGTCCCTATCTATGGGATCTTTTTGGAAAATAATTTACAATGATTACCTAGATACCAATGTATCAAGGTGAGCGATATAGGCCCTCTGGGCCTCTTGTTAAGGACTAAAACAATGCAAAAACAGATTCCAATTATCATGTTTTAGCGGAACTGAACAGGTTAGATCACCTTTACTACTGGAAAGCTGAATTTGTAGGGTGTTTGCCTAGAGATCGGAGGGTCTTCAGTTTGAATCCCCAACCTGGTGGTACATTTTCTCTTTTACTATTGACAATGTACTAATTTTGAGTGTTTTATTTCAGCAATACACCATCAAACTGGAGAGTTCCCTGTCTAGGGCCTCTTTTGATTTCACTCTGCCGACAGCTACCTTTGTAGCCAATTCCTCTTACCAGCACCACAGTATCAAGTTCACCCCCCTAGTAAGTCGTACCTAACTTTATAAACTTTATTTATTTATTTTACAACAAATATGAAACAAGTTATCCAACTTATATTAATCAATCTTATGGGCTCGGATATTAGTGCACCTGGGTCTTATTGTTGGATGAAACCAGACTACCTGAAGAAAATCCACATGGTCTTGCAGGTGACCCCCATACCTTTTCACGTCTGGTCGGGAAATCAAACCCCGGTGACTTTGATAAAAGGCAAGTGCGCTATCCACCACACCACCAAACCTCCCATATCAAAAGTACATAACAGAAAGAGATATTTTTCAATCACTGATAAATTTAACAAATAAAAGGAGATGTGGTTGTCATAGCTCACTGCTAGTAACCACATGTCACTGAATACAGGAAGAAACAGATGTAATAAATTCTATGTTGTGTTTTTTTTTCCAGAGAAAATCATTTGACCAAGAGTTCATTCAAGGGACATCACTCTTCCTTCCCTTTTCATTACTTCTGGCGGCTGCAGTGTATAATTATAAAAAAGTAAGTGTTTGAAAATAGGTTTTTTAAACTGAATATGTTTACCAACAATTATGAATGAAGTTATAGAACTTATATTAATTTTTCTTGATGGCCCAGGTGTTAGAGTGCACAGGGTTTTGATGTGGAAGGAAAACCCTTGTGGTCGGGCAAGTGACCACATACGGTACCTTTTTCATGCCCGATCGTGTTGATACTTTAGAATGTTCTGCTAAGTATGGCTTACTTTCTCAAAGGACAGAAATGTAAAGGAATTAAAAAAGATGGATTGAACACTTTTGTTATTTTGGATGAATGAGAGCGTCCATTTAGAGTTCCGGTGGTCCTGGGTTGGAATCGCAATCTGGTCGTACATTTCCCTTTCTCTTCTTACAAAATTGACAAGCTCAGCAACCATTGCTTCAGGTAGTGGATGTATGATTAAGGGGATAGAAGGACCAGAGTGGAATATAGTGACATCTACAGGAGTGAAGATTTATAAAAAGACAGGGAGTAATGTAGCAGAACTGGATTTGGGTAGTCACCAGCAACGAGGTAGCTCAATTGATGGAGTGTTCATGTAGAGTTTGGAGGGTCACGGTATCAGGTTCAAATTTTTGCCCTGCATTTCTTACTGTCTTCTGTTATATAAGCACATATTCATGGTTAATTCAGGATGCAGTTTATTAAGTCACAGGGGCCTGGGGTTATTGACAAAGTTTACCTCGGTCATTCAGACACAGGGGCCTGGAATTGTTGACAAAGTTTACCTTGTTGTTTCAGACAAAGGGGCCTAGAATCGTTAGCAAAGTTTACCTTGTTGTTTCAGACACAGGGGCCTAGAATTGTTGAAAGTTTACCTTGTTGATTCAGACAAAGGGGCCTAGAATCGTTAGCAAAGTTTATCTTGTTGATTCAGACAAAGGGGCCTGGGGTTGTTGACAAAATTTATCTTGTTGATTCAGACAAAGGGGCCTAGAGATTAATTAAAAGTGTACACTGATTTTGATTCAGACAGAAAGAGAATCTGACAGTGGTATACACGTTGTTTATTTTGGCTACTATATGCTCTGTACCTTTATTCTGTGTAACATATTGTATCTATTTCCTCAAATACACTGGACAGGAAATAGATATGGAGTTTCCAGTAAGCTATGACTAATAACATTGAATGTGATGGAGATATAGCTAAGCCCTGTTTTTACAGTCTGTATTTCCCGTGTTACTTGAAGCACTTTGATGTTATTGTTCTGTTTGTTCCAGATTTGGCCTTACATTATGCCACTTTGGGCTCAGGCACAGTCCTTGCTGACGGCCGGACAGGCCGACTCTTCGATGTCCGGGGCAGGGGACGCGGGACTTGGCTCTGATCTCCAGACAAAGAAAAAGATGAAAGCAAGAAAAACGTAATAATATTTAGGTTTAGATCTGAAAAAAAATTGAGCTTTTATGTTCGATTTTTTGGGGTTTTTTTCTGCAATGATGTTTTTTATTTGTTTTGATGATGGATAAAAACCATTCTCAGCAGTAAACTCAATCACCCCCTGAATATTCATTTAAACTCTTCCAATTTAGAGTTGGAGTAGTTCATTATGAAATTTCAGGGTAGAATAAGTTTACAATAGTGAAGACTGAAGTAATCTTGTGATTGGTTTATACAAAGTCAACCACAAAATTAAAGTCAATCTACGAGAGAAATTAGAATTCTATTAACCTCTCTGCCAAATTCATAAAGAAATTAAATACATGTACAGTTGACCCTCGATAATCCAGACACCTTCGTTCCCAGTACAAACCGTTCGGATTACGTGTTTTCTGGACTGCCAAATTTCGGGTAGGTTAATACAATAAATGTTACAGAAATCCGTTCCCGTGCATTTCTGTCTGGATAATGAGTTTTCCGGACTATCAGTGTCTGGATTATCGAGATCCACTGTAACCTGTAATACATGTATACGAACCTTGTTATCTCCAAGTCAGCTGGACTGTGAGAAATCTTCAAATTATCTGTTAATCAGAGATACCTGAGTTTGAGTCAGTTGCATGAAATTTTGTTGGGACAAATGAAATAAAACAGGATCTCTTAGTTATGTGACTCAAGATAACAAATTTCAGCTGTTGTCTTAGTTTCTAGATAAATTGTCCTACATGTTAATTGATCTCATGGTCATATTAAAGTCAGTTTTTAATATTTTTCTCCATTTTTAAACTGATTTCCTAGATTTGTCTTCTGATGATACAGTGTTTAACTCATTGTACCCCTTGAGACATATATGAACTCTTCCAATTCAAAGGTTGGAATTGTCCATTATGAAATTTCAGGGGTGAATGAGTTGACATATTGGTGTGTCTGAACCAAAGAGTTGAATATATCTGTTGCTATTTATTTTACAACTTACATTAGTTTTCTTTAAGTAATTATTCTAATCAATGATATTCAAATGTATGTAGTCTTTGACAGGAGCATAAAGAGCAAAAAAACAGATGTCTTGTTTCTATGGTAAATTAAAATTCCATTTTTAGTGTTACTTTTACTTATTCACCCCTGTCGACACATTTGAACTCTTCCAACTCAAACGCTGGACTAGTTCATAACAAAATTTCAGGGGTGAATGAGTTAATGTTAACCTTTCACATTGTTACATTAATAGACTGTACCATGCATTGATGTGGATGATTCCATTATAGTTTATAGAGGTGAAAGGTTGTGGATTAATAGAGAATCATTCATTGCCCCTCTCATCCCTCCACCATATCCTGCCTGTTTACCTTCTGTAACCCCTTAATGCCTCTTGTCTCTCCCAGGCCCGTGATCATATCAAAGTCCTGTACCTGGTTTACTCTATTCTATACCCCCTGGTCACTTCCATAGTACCCCTGTTACTTCCTCAACTTTTACGCCCCAGTCCTGTCAAAGCCCCTTGAATTCCCTCCTGGTACTAAAGATAAGTTATTGCAGCACAACTGTGTGCATCTGAAATTGTCTTTTCGTCCATCCATCAGTCTGTCTGTTGGATGAAGGTTTCAGGCAAGTTTCTTTGAAGGCTTGCCAATTGCAAGCATTTTTTCATAGAGAGAAAACATCAACTGTATGGAATCAACTTTTGGGATAAAATTTAATTTTGCCCTGTTTTGGACTTGATTTGTTATACAAAAGTAATATGCATGGATATTATTCCATTCTGCAGGGAGAGCTCTAGTTTGTGTGTGTTATGAGGCTGTAAATTATATAGATGTTGTAAAAGGTATTTAATTGTTTCACATTCCTATCATAATCAGCTTATTCCAAAATCAATGTTCCCTTTTGTAAGGGAATTGAACTCAGAGCACCTAAACCAATTAATTAATTGCCAAGTTACAAAACTTGTTTGGGAAAAAAAGATGGGGAGGGTATTGAATTAGCATAAAACGTAATTATTGTTAATTATTATCAGATTGGAGGTAAATTTGATATTCGATATACATGACATTGTGCTATTAGCCACATTTACCCCTGAAAACTCATTTGAACTCTTCCAATGCAAAGATTGGAATTGTCCTTTATGAAATTTCAGGGGTGAATGCATTCATGATGATATCATATAAGGTTTAGTGTAGACCAAATGCTGTGGTCTTCTAGCTGCTCCCGGTCTAGATACCTGCAAGTATGCAAGGCAATAGAGTAATTTAAATCTGAGATTTGTTTATTTATTAAGATATGTAAACTTTTCCTGCAACAAATGCTAGAAACAAATCTATGTTTCAGGTATATTACCTGATATTTTGATAAAACAGGTACTGTACTTGTACATATTTTAGCTGTAATGATTTTTTAAAACTATTTTCACTCTGAAAGCATTCGGCTAAATCATGATTGCTATAATTACAGAATTACATTTTCTGTATATTGCTTTCTACAGCAAGTATTGGGGTGCGTTAATTCATCATCACACTTGTATGTTAAAATTTGGTTATGCGCTAAAGTTCAAGTGCGTCTAAATAGGTACATATCAAGTATATGAATACACAATACGTTTGTTTGGTCATAAGTGTGCAAGATTTTGTTTATGATTGATTACCTGTGAATTTGATGATACTTATCCAGATGTATGTATGTATGTGTTTCTCTAGTTATCCAGTCTATTATGAATTTCTTGAGATATGCGAGGTATTGTGAGGTTAACACCTTCAACCCTGAAGACACATTTGAACTCTTCCAATTCAAAGGTTGGAATAGTTCATCATGAATTTTCAGGGGTGCATATGTATGCATGTCCGTTTATTTATCCAGTCCATTGTGAATTTAACTGATGTTGTGAGGTCAGTATGTAAGTGCATTCACCCCTGAAGACACATTTGAACTCTTCTAATTCAAAAGTTGGAATAGTTCATTACAAATTTTCAGGGGTGAATGATTTTAAGTTAATGATTTGTAAGCAGAGATATTTCAGATCATGATGAAATGAAACTTTCAGCAGGTGAATGGGTAAGTGTATGTATGATTTGTAATATAAATTAAGAACCAAAACATATTCTGGAATATTTGGTGAATAGCTATGTCATTCCTTCTATTTAAAGAGGGTGCATTGCAGTGTTCTTTTCTACAACAAATAGTTCCCGAAACAGTTCGGTTTTTAATGCACTCAATGTTGTATTTGTACGTACATTTGACCTAGTGATGAGAGCAGTGGATTATATTGGATGTGAACACAGTTGCTTGAGTTTCTGTCAGTAAATAATAAATACACATGTGTGAAATGAGCCTCTCATTGTGTAATGGGCCGCGGTTCCATATATATAAACATTTTTTTTATATGCTGACAGAAACTCAAGCAACTGTGATGTGAAGTACTAGAGTTTCTGGGTGAAATTTAGAGGATAGATATTTTGTACCTTTATTGAGAGAATTTGTACCTGTAAGGAATGGTTTTGTATTTGTATGAAGTAATTTTGTACCTGTATGAAAACATGTAATTGTAATAAAAAGAAGTGTCCTTTTAATAGATGTTGTGTCTTGTGATATTTTTATCCTAAGGTTAAAACTTTTTTTTTAATTTTCGAAAATTGCAAAGCATTGTGGTAAAATGCAAACTTGCTTCTTAAAGGCCCAATATGTGTAACTTCTGGAAATTTTTCGTGATTCTGAAAAATTCTGAAAAAAATCCAGTTGATAACCATGCAAAAATAAGCCTAAAATGAAGTAAACCCGAGTTGTAACCAACAAGAAACTCTTGACAGAAAAATCTAAATAATTGAAAATAATTCAGGTGGGGCCCACTTCAACAACAAGCCGAAGTTAGAAGACAGTTCAAAATGGAGCGTGTTTACAAATACAGAGTTTCAACTGCTTCTGTACAGGTAACCACGTGATAATTCATCTTGAATAATGCTGATATCAGTTAATCTTAACTAAATCTATAATAATAAAAAGTTATTAGGCTTGATTTTCACATCAAGTTTTGCCGAAAAGTTACATATATTGGGCCTTTAACTGTTTTGAGAATATAAAGTCAACTACGTTACCTTTAGCATAACTGTCACGACATGAGATGAGAATCGTACCAAGCCTTTATTTCTGTCTATTAATTGGACAGGACACATTTCGACAGATATGTAGGCTAAACATTTATTTGCCTAAAACCGGGTTCATATTTCCTTCATTGCTTGAAGTTTATTGCAGTTACTTGGAATCTTTCTCTTTCTGATATTAATAAAACTTTTATTTGTAATCATCATATTACATGTAACTGTCTGAGGTGAAGGGCAATGTGTGTGACCTTCACCTTCTTATTTAGTGTCATGTTCATGGTTTTTAACTCACCTGGTCCAAAGGACTTATGCCATAACGTGGCAGCCATTGTCTGTCCATCAACAATCAAATTCATCTTCATAACCACTTAACAGAATTCGGCCAAATGTCGTCAGAAGCATCCCTATGGGGTAGGGACTCAAATTTGTACAAATGTTGGGGCCTGGGGGTGGGGCTAAAAGGGGTCCATTTCGCATTATTGATATTAACAACATCAATGGATCTAAGCAATATATGACATTATTATTTCAGTTGTAGCATACCTAGGTGGGTGGGATTCAATTATTTTACAAACGATGGAGCTGACCCCCCCCCCCCCCCCCCCCCCCAGGGTCCTGATGGGTGGGGCAAAAAGGGGTTTGTTTGTCAAAATTGATATAAACGGTTAAGATCCCCACCCCAAAACTATATATACAATTGTTGAGCATAAAGAAACAAACACAAATATGATTTTAGATTCAACTCCAGGGTCTTCCACGCCCTTGCAGGATTACCTCCCGAGTCAAATTTTTAAATGATTTAGATCCCAATCGCAAAAATACATACAATTACTGAGCATTAAGAGCTGATCACAATTGTGATTTTAGATTTGATCCATTGGTCTGCCACACCTTTGAAGGCTGAACTTTTAACAGTTAAGATCCTCACCCAAAAATATATATACAATAGCTGAGCATAAAGAAAAAATATATATATTATTGTAGGGACAGTCATGCACTTGCATGCATAGCTACTGAGGCACTTTTAAACAGTTGAAATCTCCACCCAAAACTATTTAATTGCTGAGCATAATGAGGCGATCACAAATTTACCCTAGGGTCTGCCATGCCCTTGCAGGCTTAACTCCTGAGTCATAACTTTTAAACGGTTGAGATTCCACCGCGAAACTTCATATACAATTGCTGGACATAAAGAGATGATCACAATCATGATATTAGCACTGATGTTCGGGTCCGGCACATCCATAGTTACTCTTATCAGTTGGACTCTAAACTAGATGAGATACCAACCAATTAACCAAACCTTTTTAATATATACAGATATGCTTCAACGATTGTACTTTGTGTCTGTCCCTGTCACTGGGATCTTTTTGGAAAAAGTTTTATCATGATCACCTAGATACCATTGTTAATCCAGGTGGGTGATGCAGGCCCTCTGCGCCTCTTCTTAAAGACTTCCTCTCCAGAACCACCAAATCATTCTGGTTTCATGACATAAATTAAGTTCGCCCTGTAGCTTTAATTACACGGGTGATAGTTCTCCCAACATTACACCTTTAAATGAACCACACGCATATACAATTATCATATTTGCTCCTAGTTTTAAATGCTTAAACCGGTAATATTTTACCTAAGATCGGATTAAACTTCACTCTTTTGATATCTGGTGTTGTCCCTCACTCCTCGACTCCAGGGATATGGGACGATATCTATTGTTCGGCCATACGTGCGTCTGATGTTATATAGACGATGTGTGATCGTTCCATCTTCATAAACCATGGCCAGTACACTCGACAATGGACCTGTCCCTAGTGGTGATGTTCTCAAATCGTGTCTTTGTGAGACGTCCACTCTTTTCTTTGTCTTGTGTTGTTCTTCCAAGACCCCGACTGTCTTCCGTCCGTCTTTATTGCGTATCAGTGGAGCATGGTCCGTCTTCGTCATAAACTTGGCTGTGAAACTACGGCAATCCATGTTACTGCTACCGAAAATAGCAAGATCTTCCATCCTGTTTTACAGTCTGGTCTCCTTAAGCATCCGATACAAAACCCTTTTCCTCTCATGGGCCTAGCTCCTCGCAACGAATCTCTTCCTCATGTACGAACAGTTCTATCGTGATGGATTATCTTGTCGTCTGCTGACCACAGTAGCACATCCGGTCGTAGTTTCACAGCCAAGTATATGACGAAGACGAACCATGTGTGGACTACATTTTGAAAGACTAACTGTTTGTCAGTTAATTAGAAGAATGCTGATTCTCCCGCTCGAACAAACTTGAATCATGTTTGATTTGAACATAGTGTTAGTCTGGCCTCCTTCTCTCCATGTCGGCTAAGCTCCGAAGAACATACGTCGTGTGACGGGTTCCGTCCCAAGGCCGGATTATAACAAAGGACTTCGCCTAGGTGAGGCAATGGTTTCTGTTCCCAGGCTGGGACATACCAATAAAAGTACTAAGAAATATCATCTCGAATCAACGAGAGAGAGACACGACGTGTTTTTGCTACAACAAGCTGCCTTCAATCCCCACTTCCGACACTCGTATAGGGGTACACATGCTTTTGGGTATCGGGACCACACGAACTCTTGACGGACGCTCTACCAATTGAGCTGCCTGGTCGCCAACTATCAACCAAATCCACTTCCATTTTACTTGGAACTTATCAAGTCCCTAATGTCATCCCTATCACGTAGTTGAATGCTGCGAGCATAAGACACCTTTTTCATATGCCAGTTCAAAGACATCTACGATTATCCTGCTGCAGCACTCGTATCACGAGTCACAACTCTATGTGATGTTGGTTGCCAACTCCTAAATGCAGCACCTTTGAATTGCAGGATTGTTTTTGTCTTGCTTGGCAATAAGATACTCGCTACAATGTCTAATGTTCGCCTTGGTGAGTCTATGGGTTCCGTCCCCAAGCCGGGACATACCAAAGGACTTCGCCTAGGTGAGGTGATGGGTTCCGTCCCCAGGCCGGGACATACCAAAGGACTTCGCCTAGGTAAGGTGATGGGTTCCGTCCCCAGGCCGGGACATACCAAAGGACTTCGCCTAGGTGAGGCACTTGGTTCTGTTCCCAGGCCGGGACTTACCAAAGGACTTCGCCTAGGTGAGGCACTTGGTTCTGTTCCCAGGCCGGGACTTACCAAAGGACTTCGCCTAGGTGAGGTGATGGGTTCCGTCCCCAGGCCGGGACTTACCAAAGGACTTCGCCTAGGTGAGGCACTTGGTTCTGTTCCCAGGCCGGGACTTACCAAAGGACTTCGCCTAGGTGAGGCACTTGGTTCTGTTCCCAGGCCGGGACTTACCAAAGGACTTCGCCTAGGTGAGGCACTTGGTTCTGTTCCCAGGCCGGGACTTACCAAAGGACTTCGCCTAGGTGAGGCACTTGGTTCTGTTCCGCGGCCGTGACTTACCAAAGGACTTCGCCTAGGTGAGGCACTGGGGTGTTCCCAGGCCGGGACATACCAAAGGACTTCGCCTAGGTGAGGCACTTGGTTCTGTTCCCAGGCCGTGACTTACCAAAGGACTTCGCCTAGGTGAGGCACTGGGGTGTTTCCAGGCCGGGATTTCCACAGGACTTCGCCTAGGTGAGGCACTGGGGTGTTCCCAGGCCGGGACTTACCAAAGGACTTCGCCTAGGTGAGGCACTTGGTTCTGTTCCCAGGCCGGGACTTACCAAAGGACTTCGCCTAGGTGATGTGATGTGTTCCGTCCCCAGGCCGGGACATACCAAAGGACTTCGCCTAGGTGCGGTGATGGGTTCTGTTCCAAGGTTGGGACTTACCAAAGGACTTCGCTTAGGTGAGGCAATGGGTTCTGTTCCCAGGCCGGGACTTACCAAATGACTTCGCCTAGTTGAGGCACTGGGTCCTGTTCCTAGGCCGGAACTTACCAAAGGACTTCGCCTACGTGAGGTGATGGGTTCTGTCCCCAGGCCGGGACTTACCAAAGGACTTCGCTTAGGTAAGGCACTGGGTTTTGTTCCCAGACCGGGACATACCAAACGACTTCGCATAGGTGAGGCTATGGGTTCTGTTCCCAGGCCGGGACTTACCAAAGGACTTCAAAATAGAAATCGTTTTTCCATGCTGTAACGTTCAGCGTTAAAATTGCAGCTACTGGGTTCATCCATTGTCAATGTAATATTACCTCTAACCTACCTAACATACATAGTGTACATACTTCAATTTTACTTCTAAATCTATAAATCAAATGTGTTTTACGCACCTGGCCCTTCAGCTTCTACATTAGTTCAGAAATTTTGGATTCCCACCTTTTGGTCCCTAGCATCACTGAAGAGTCCTAGATGGACGAAACAGCTGTATGGTTGCAGTTTAATTCATTTTTTCGGCATACTGTATATATTACTAAAATTTAAAAGGTGTGGCATATGCGTGTGTTACGTCATCCTTTGTTTTGTCTCAAAGATTGCAAGTAAAGGGAAATTGTAATAAGTAGAGCTCGGTCTAGAGTGAGAGGTCCCGGGACCAAACACCGGTTTGGTCTTCACTTTATAAATACAAAATACAAAATGGTCGAGTTTGCCAATCCTTGTTTCAAACACTTGGTTAATGCTTAGCTATTGGACATATGAACCTGAGTAATAAACATTTGTCTTTGATGATTAAGACTTGAAGGGGGAATGTAGGGGAGCTGGACTTGTTCGATCGTCGGCAACCAGAATATTCCATTGGTAGAGCGCGAGTCCGTCTACTAGAGTTCGGAGGGTTCCGAGTTCGAGCCCAGGTCTAATCGTTTCATTTTCCTTTCACCTAATACATAATGATTTCGTGACACATTTCAGATGGGCATAAAACGGTGACTTAATATGTTGTCATTGCATATTTCGGGTGTATAAAGAATATTATGGAGACCAGACAGTCCTAGCTTTGGATTAAAAAAACGATGCAAATGTTTGTTTATCCTGTTTGCATGTCAAACAAGGATTTTTGTAAATGTTTTATCCGGATAGATGCTACAACAGTATTTTGGATGATCATCACATTATTCATAAATCTTTAATATTTTTAACACCAGAAAAAAAAAATGAGAAAACAAATTGCTCTATTTCTTTCATGAATGGATTCTCTTTCATCTTGACAATTGCTTTTACTCTAATTAAATGATTCACCATCACTGTTTGACGGAGCACTTGTTTGAGTGTCCGAAACCGGAAGTTGTCACAAGACCCGGCCTACATGCTAATACGTACAGGTACACACCAAGTACACAATAATGTGTAAATATTATTTAATCATGAAAAAAACAACGTTGAAGAAAGCTGCTATCTTTCGCTTACGTATATTGGGCCTTTAAGTAATTCATTCATTTATAACACAACTTTCACCTTTCTTTGCCTTAAAAATTGCATCTTTTTAATGAGGTTTATTTACAATCTGATTAAAATACAGATCATTGTTCTAACTCCGTTTTACAAGGATCTGACAACATCCCATAAGAGGGCACGTCCAGATGACCTTTGTCGCCTCTTTACTTAACACTAAAATAATTTTCCAAAGACCTGTCATCTTGCAGCAAGCCATTTCGTCACATTATTCCGCACGAACTTTTTGGTGACGAAATGACTAAACGGAAAAATGTGTTTATGCAAGCTTTGTCGCCTCAAAATTTCACTGTCAAGATTCTGCCAGTAGTAATTTGATTGGCTAATGCGAAAGGTCATCGGGACATGACCCTCTATGGGATTATCTCAGATCTTAACGTAGCAGAGAGAAGTTTACGTAACGGCGCGGAGATCAAGATATGATTTTAATCAGATTGGTTTATTTATATAAAGATACAATGGGTCTTCTGTTTTTCATTTACCCCTGAAATTTTATGATGGACTATTCCAACATTTGAAGTGGAAGAGTTCAAATGAGTCTTCAGGGGTGAAAGAGTAAACACAATCATGGAAACAACTTGTATGTCTAGTGAAGAACTACACTGCTGCCCTGCAATAGGGCAAAAGGTCGTAAGAGGCGACTCGATTTTGGGACTTTATTTTTATTATCACTTTTTAACTACTGTATTTTTCCTTACGTCGCCTTTGACACCAACTCATGTTTAACCTTTAGTTGAGCGTTAACCCCTGTGAGAAAGGCTCCCTGCTTGACGCTCAGTACTATGGGAATCTGATAATGTTTTTCGGTGGCATACTTAAGCGTAGTAGCACTATAAAATTGACATCAGTTCCAAACTATTGCAAGGAGGTTTACATGAACATACCGAAGCCTTCCAAAAACACAAGCACACGTGACATGCACTCACATCGCACACATCGGGAATCATCCTTCAATTACCTTACCTGTTCAAAGGACGTATAAAATATAATGAAACAAAACCAACTTGACTGAACGGTCATATGGTTTAAATGAAAATATTCAATATGTTTGACCGTTCTTTTCGAGCTGGTGTACGAACCCCTGTGTCCCCTTCCTCGATATCAAAGGGTTAATACCCTCACCTTCGCTCTCTACACCCTTTGGACTATTTCTTAGCAATATTGATGGCTCTGTGTGTGCAACCATATAAATGAGGTAAGCGAAGACTTGTTTGGTCTCTTGATGTACATCAAAAGAATCTCGTGGTCCCATAACGGTAAAATTTGTCAAGCTTTGAAGTCGTTTGTTGCTCCTTTGAATATTCGCTCCTTTGAAAAATGTTAAGGACAGGTATCAGCCAAGCGATTGGTCACGGATTTTTGTTTTACCTGAGACTAATAAAACTGCTTTCTTCAAGCCTTCAATATTCCAGGGGTGTAGAGAGCGTAGGTGAGCGACCCTACGTGAATATCGATGATGCAGTATCCTGTTTCTAGGAATTGACGCGTGTGTATAAGAATGAGTGGGCGGGTGTGAACTTTATCAAATCACTTATGTATACTACTTATTCCTATCACTTAAGCTTATATCTCTTATTATAACTTCCTCATACTTGAAGAAATTCGGCAAAGAAACATCAAGAGACTTTTCCCTGGGAAAGAGTAAAATTTATGTTTGATGCAAATTATAAGCACAGGGACCTGAGAATTTGTTACAGCTAGTTTTGGACCTGAAATAGGGTGTTTAGAGTAATTTTACACAGTTTGGGGGTTAAGATCAATTTTAAATAAAAATGCCCCCTTAGTGGTCATAGAAGCGTTTATGACCATATTGTTTCTTTCTATATGCCTCCGTTACAGTATGCAAGGTCGCAATCTCCTCTCAGATATTAATGCTTGAAATCTGAATGTATCTAATGATATAAATTTACTGTTGAAACAAATTGTAAAATTTTGAGAAATATGCAGAATTACGTCCAATCCAGCAAAAGATTTACTTAAAGTTATTATCTTACCATTTTCATTGTGTATATTTTGTTGTTTTTCCCCTTTAAGTTTATACTTGTTCTACATAAAATGGTATTCTTTGTGATCATTATATGCTATTTCTCATTCGTTCTAAATATATTGTGGACTACTTTTTATTTTTTTGTCATTAATTTCTTCATTATAAGTACAAAACAGTGTTTGCTATTTGACCTCTATACCATTCTATACCAAGGACGTTCAGACGGACGCCCAACCAATATGGTGGTCGACGATCTTCTCAGTCCAGGAAAAAGCTGCTGCTGCTGCTGCAATGTTTGAAGGAATACTTAGGAAAGATCAATTCAGTTTTTAGATTGAGATTCTTTATTATCCGTGATATTTCAATTGTTCGATTTTAGTTAAATATAAACTGAAAGGTTAATAAAAAAAATTTGAATCAAATTTAGAAAGCCTTGCTGAAAACATACACATGCGCCAAGGCCCACTCTCCTCAGTCATATAAAGATCTTCCTTGTGCAGAGCCAATCCGTCCCATCTTTTGGAATCGAACCCCGGCCGCCTTGATGAAGGTGGGTGCGTTTTTTAATATCATCAGTGAAAAGAAGCACCTTTTCTTACAAATCAGTTCATCAACATCCTAAACAATTATTGAGAACTAAGGTTTGGTCCGTTATATTTGTGGTCTCTTTTTTACAGGTTATATAGATATAAGGTAATAAATGGCCGTGCCTATACTTATTTCCTGTAGAAATTCATAGAAATAGATAGCATATCCATATTGTCTGTGAATGCGTGAATGAAGAGACGTAGACTTGTCGTTTTGAAAATATGAGTTCAGTAAAAGGTCTTGGTACAAGAAAATCTAGCTACATGATTGATGTATTTTTTACTCAAGAGCAGAACCGCTGTCTCCAAAAGAAATGTGTCAGTGCTATTATCATTAGGTAGAGAAATTAACATATCTATAATCAGATCCTATCCATAGTTATGCTCGTAACAGTAATATATCTACATAAAGTAACAAACGTGACCCTGGTTTTTGACCTATGACCCTGACAACTGTCCAATAGTTTTATTACCTTAATGTCAGTAATAAGTACATGAATCTTTGAAAAAAACCTGTACCAGTTACATTTGCCCACTGAAACTGTTGCTAATATCGATGAAAAGTCAATGGGGCCTGGCCGCAGTCTCATAAAACGTTCCAGAACTTAAGGTCTAATTCTTTAACTTTTAAAAAATCTAATAGGCAAAGCATAGTTAGGGAGGATTTTAAATTAAGGAACTTTTCTTAACTTCTGTAATGCGTTGCTGTGGAAAATTGGAAGTTAACAAATGATCGTTCATGAAACCCGGCCAAAGACTTATATATATAGTACTCAATTGAATAGTCTTTTCCGGTAGGACCTCGCGAGCCCGGACCCGCAGGCCGAAGTTCCTCTGGTCCTGACCACATGGACCTAAGAATTCATACAGCTAGTTTTTGACCAAAACAAAGGTGTTTAGAGTAGATTACAATTTTCGGGATGTAGATAAATGTTCAAAAGAAATGCCCCCTCAATGGTTATACCTTAGTTGAGATCCAGAAAGAGCTGTAACAAATTATCAGGTCCCTATTTCTGTCAAAATGTCTTAATCTAGTGTTTGGGCCAGATGAAACTTGGGCTAATCATTCATCCAGTGATTCTGTGATACTGCAAATAAAATTTTAAAATCTGTGATCTCGTGCAAGTGATTATCAATCAGTTACTCATATCAATTTAAGGACAAAATATAAGATGACCTCAAAAAGGTCATGGGATTCGCGCCTTGCTATCGCTACTTCCCTGCTGGAGTTTATGACCTTTCTGGCGTAGGCGTATGAAATTATCCCATATGAGAAAACATATCTAGAAAAGTGTTATGAAACCATACGAGTTTAGGTCTTCGGGTCCTTATAATATTAAAGGACACCCTTACTAAAAGATGAATCATTTTTTAATGTAAATATTTTCGCCCTGAGCGATGCGTTTATAAGTCAAACTAATTGATATACATAATTTTATTTATTTTTTTTTATGTTGGTGAAGCCTTTTCAACTATTGCGAAATCTTTAAGAAACAATGTGTTGTCTTTATAAACCAGGAAATGAATACGGACATTTTTTTTAGCAGTTCTTAGGAAATTCCCTGTCGGTACTTAAAGCTCATTCTTGTAGAATAAATCAATGTAGCCAACATCGATTTTCACTGTCACTTTACAAAGTCTTAAGGCAAACCTTCCAGTGCTTAAGTATAACAGTGAAATCATCAAAGTGTTTGTCAGAAACCCTTCTACACCATTATTCAATTAAGAAAATCATTAGTTGGTAAATTCATAGCACGGGCACCTGTTCCACACCGGTCCAAGGGAGGTAATCGAATAAAACCTCGTCATGTGTCGTGACGTCAGAGTATAAAGTGCAAAGTATTTTACTCGATTGAACGTATGTGACGGGACTGTAGTGTATTCGATGGATTAACAATAAAAACAAAAGACAATTGACAGAATTTGATCCTATGGATGTCTTGGCCGATGAGCAGATTCTACATGGCGATTTAGGTAAGTTCACCTTTTTATCTAAAGTATGTCGAGAGAGTTGTCAAAGTTGTTTTCGGCGTGATAGGCCTAATGCGAGCGTGACGGCTAGGTGGTCTTATAAGCATGCCCCACTTGTCAACTCGGCGTGTTTATTTTTGATGAAGATAACAACTTTATGTCGAAGTAATTCTATCCTTAATTCATCGTCAACTCAAACAGAATTATTTGATACTAATATTATTATAGGTTTTCACGTTCATATATGATGTGTACATAGTTTTTCATCATCGTCTGTAATTTTAATTGATTAGCATGTTGGAGTGGGATAATATGGGTGACCTTATTTAATTAGCCTTGTGTAGTACGTATATAATGGGGGCGATATATGATCCCGACGTGGGGACATTTAGGAGTCTTACTCATTCATACGAGGGCTTACGGTCAACACATAGTGTTTCTTTATGAAATAATTGTAGGTCTACTTTTTCAGTAAAATTCTTAAAACATCATGGGTCATTTCGGTACACATTTGTATGATATGTTTTTTTTTCGTAATTTGTTGACATTATCCATTACCAAGTTTTGTGAAATACATTTAAGTTAAAATTGTGAAATCATGTCAATGACTAATTTGTTTACAGTATGATAAATATAAGTAAATATTAAAATAATTAATTCAAAAGTCTACTCTATGAGATTGTTTTATGGAGTTTTGCAAGCATCATTAATTAATTCAGATCCATTTTGTTTTCTTTGAAAAAAAAAAGATAAAAATTGAACCACAGATTTAAAATGATTATTTTTGCCAAAAATTCACTGTCACATAATCATTATTTTATTCTAAAAACTACAAACTTGCCAACTTGACTCATATAAATGACTGTTCCTATATTTGACTATAGAAATTCCAATAAATAAAACAGTCAACTAATATGTTGAATATATTTTCATATTGACCCTTCTTTGACAAAATATAAAGTAATCTAATCTAATTGAATGTTCTAGAGTTTTTTATCAAAGATCCTAATTAAGATGAAAATCTGCTGATTTTAAGATTAATCATGCAAGTGAATAATGCAATTTGATACAATGTATAATAAAAATAGATTTATTATTAAAGTTACAAAATTAACAAGTATACAATGTAACTAAATGCTACTGACTATTATAACAGTAAAATTATCAACCATTATGATTCACTGTAGTTGATTTGCGCACCCCTGAACTTTCATGATAGACTATTCCAGCCTTTGAATTGGAAGAGTTCAAATGTGTCTTCAGGGGTAGAATAAGTAAATGAAAATAAATAATGACATTTATGAAAACAGTATATTATGGTTAAAGCAGTGAAGTAAATAAATTAAAAAGAAATTGATTTAAATCTTGACAGCAGTAATGTTGTCATTATCATACACTTTTTGTTTTAAACCACAATTGAAAGAAAAAAATTATCTTGATAAATTAATTGTGCAAAAGAAAATTACCTGTGTCTGCATGCACATTAATTTACATCCTGTTCAAGTTTATATATGAAGGTGATGCAGCATAATTTTATACAATTTACCAAAGATGAAAAATGTTAAGGATAGGTTTTATAACACTGTGCTAATTAATAATATATATATGTTTTAAAATTTTTTTTTCAACTCAATTAACCCCTAAAATTTCATAATGAACTATTCCAACCCCAGAATTGGAAGTGTTCAAATGTGTTTTCAGGGGTGAATGAGTTTAAGACAGAACAAAAAGAGTTGAAAAATATGATAATTGTATTTGAATGTAGAGGAATATGATAAGATGATATGCAAATATTATTTCTTTTTAAAAGTTATTTACAAAATATTAAGAACTTATGGCTGGTTGAATAAAAATCATCTGTCTTTGGACAAACTATTAAAGATAAAAAATTTAGAAATTATTTTTGTGAAGCAATTTCTAGTTGATTTTTATTATATTTTTGAAGCAAATCACAGAATTCAATTTCTCGTTTCTTTTTACAATTTTATATTTTGGACTGTTTTCTTATTTTAAGGTATTCATCTGGCTGAAAACTCCCTGTTATTTATAAATTTTGAAGTGAAATAAGGTATAATTTCTGTATAACAAACTACTACATTAAAATGATTTTAAATGTTTTGTCATAGAAATTAATTATTGTAAAAATTGGTTAAGAAATATGGCTTCACATCCCTTATGCAGAATTAAAATATAGTTCTCTTGAAATATTATATTTTTCAATTTTCTTTGAAATTTATCGATGAGAATCCACTGTTATATTTTAATTCTGATATATTCAATGACGTTATAAGGGATTGAAAAATAAGCTGACCCTTTATATAAACAGTAAGTATGTAATGAAATGTGACAAAACCAGAATTAACTCATTCACCCCTTAAATTTCATAATGAACTATTCCAACCCTTGAATTGGAAGAGTTCAAATGCATCTTCAGGGATATGAATAAGTTACTTATCAATGATTCCGTTTGTTTTTGTTTGTTGGAGACAGATTATCAAATTACACAGGTTTGGCTTAATATTTTTACAAGGAGGAGTACACATCAGGGCTTAGTTATGGGTTTATATGTATTCAGATCAGACAGGGTTATGTATAAAACGTAAACATTGGGGTCAAATTATAGGGGTTAATTTATACAGAGTTCAGTTTAACTGTTAATAGGACATACAAACAATCATACCAAAAATGAAGGGGTGTACAAAAATAGATATTTGTAAACAGTTGGTCCTAGGTGTACATTTGTAGTTTCAGATCATACATGGTAACATATGGAAGCATACCCTTCTAATAAGTCTACTTTATACAGGTTTTCAGATTAAAGAAGGCCTTGTTTAGTCAGGTTATATTATATTGTATAGAACTGAAAGCAAAAATTCAATTTGAATTAAGGAGGCTCATACCACTGACAACAGTTATTCGTAGGAAAGTGTTTTTTTGAAACTGTTGGAAATAATAACTTTTATTAATCATACTGAGACGAAATCCTTACGTTTCAGAAAACTAGTAAACAAATAATTAAGTTGAAATAAACAAAATATATATTCATAATATTAATAGTATTTTACTGCACAAAAAACATTTGAGACTGGACTGGGGTTCGAACCCTGGACCTTAGATTGTTATAACTTGGATCTAAACAGATTGAACTACCTGCTTGATCAACATAAGTGTCTTAACCTAAATGTGCAACAGGTATGTCAAAAAAAACTTTAAAGTGAATGTTACTGCATATATATATATAAACCCACAGAGCAGTGGGACAGCGACACTTTCATGGATCATTTATCATTGACTTTACATAGCCCAAAGGGATGCTCACTGCATGTTACTCTACAAACTCATAAGAAGATGAATTTCCGTTAAAACACATCATTTTCTTCTACACTTTGCTGAATATTGCCTTCCTACCAGAAAAGAAGAGGCTGATACAGTGGATTCCACTTAATATCACCCCTGTTAATATCACATTCCTCTTTCTATCATGGTTTTAACACCCCCCCCCCCCCCGTCACCATTTTTTACTCTACATAATCTATGTAATTTTATTTGGTTGATATCATGTATTTTGGGTTCATTTCTCTTAATATCATGTTTTTTTAACCAATCACATAAAATGTCCAGAAAATGATGTCATTTCCATTGATTTCAGATAAAACTTGTACAAAATATTGAACAGAAAATAAAAAATAACTCAAAAGATGATTTTTAATTGAAATAAACATCTTCATAGTTATATGTACATTGAATAGCTTAATTTTAGTTATGGAGATTGGAAATGCATTAGATTTAGTGTGAAAAGATGTTTCTTTTAAAGGCCCAATATACGTAACTTTCGGCAAAACTTGAAGCCAAAATCAAGCCTAATAACTTTTTATATTTATAGATTTAGTTAAGATTAACTGATATCAGCAATATTCAAGATGATTTTTTTCGCGGTTACCGGTACAGCAGCAGTTGAAACACGCTATTTGTAAACACGCGTCCATTTCGAACCGTCTTCTACCTTCGGTTTGTTGTTGAAGTGGGCTCCACCTGAATTATTTTCAACTCTTTGGATTTTTTTGTCAAGAGTTTCTTGTTAGTTACCGCTCAGGTTAACTTCGTTTTAGGCTTATTTTTGTATGGTTATCAACTGGATTTTTTTTCAGAATTTTGCAGAATTCCGAAAAATTTCCTGAAGTTACGTATATTAGGCCTTTAATGTCACATTCCTGTTAATATCATGTTTTTGTCTGACAAATGCAACATGATATTAAGTGGAATGCACTTTATTTAGATTTTGATTTATTATATTACCTGTAACTCAAATTTGTGAAAAAAATTAAAATTCCAAATATAAGCCCATATTTTATGATTTATTACCCTGGAGTAGTCAACACATTATAAATGTAAATCGGCTCATCATTATAATATCGCGTAAACTGTAGTGGCTAGATTTTCTATGGAGTCATTCATAAAAAGTGTATTTTTCTGAGATTTGACACATAGATGATGTCGCCCACAAAAGAAAAGATTTCGTGGGATGAAGATCATATTTGAGATGTCTGGAAGATGTTTTTTTCTGAACTTTTATTTATATCCTTATTAATTCTTTATTATTAAGTTTAAGCGGTTCATGCACTCAACTCGTAAAAGGATATCCGACGAAAAGTGCAATGTATTCAAACCTGCACTGTTATTCATACTGGTAGGGTTAGTATAGGAATGTACAATATTACAAGAAGTTCTAGCTGGGTCATATTGCAAATGTATTTTGTATGTGTCTTGGAGAGATGTTATTGTCATTATAATTTATCTATACAATCGTCAGATATTTCATGTGGGAGATGCTGAATGTTATGTTTCAAAACTTATAATGATCTGAAAGTGTGAAAGTTGTGGGCTCTGCTATTTCATTTTGATGAAATAGAAGCACTATATAAAGGTTAATGAAATTCAGTAAAACAAAATTTGAAAATTGTTACCAGAATCGAGTCTCCCTGAATAAGGATCCAGAAGACTCTAAAAAAAATGATAATTAGTACAGAAAACCATGTATATATATATGCTACTGCCACAAAATGTGTCTATGATTTTGAAACAAAAAATAAAATTCTCTTTAAAAAAAAAATCCTGGTGGAATTTTCATGAAAAAATGTACAGATAAAATTAAAAAAAAAACTCAATTTATAACAGTTTTAAGAATACTGTAGAAATGCAACAAAATATAACCCTTAGTTATCTGGCTTGACCATATAGATTCATTAACACTCCTTAACTGAAACATCTCCATTAATTATGACCATAGGAACACATTACAGAAGCTTAATTTACTGTCCTTGACTCCTGTAATGCTTTCCTATGGAGAATTTTAAGTTAAAGACATAAATTTACTTTAGTATAGGAACATTTGCAAAGTTAAGACCAGAGGCTAGTTTTTGGTACTGTCCGATGAGCACCTATGCTATACATTTGTGTTCAAAATGAAATAAAGAGTTTAAGTTACATATGTGTGTTTATGAAAATGAAAGAAAGAGTGGAATTCTCTAGTCTTTAGCCTAAGCTTATATTGATCATCAGCTCATTCAACCCGGAAATTTCATAATCAACTATTTCAACCTATGGATTTCAATCTTGATTGTTCAAATGTGTCTTCAGGTTGCATAAGCTGAATTTGGATCCATGAATTCTGATATTGAACCAGTTTATTATGAAATGAAATTGATGTGATCATGTGAAATTGATATCATATGCCTTCTTGAAATCCACACAACTGTGGTGAATAAATTACAAAGGACTGCAGGTAGTTGAAATTAATTCCTACTCCCACATATCTTTGACACATCGATACTATACACACTAGCTATTTTGGATAACGTGGGTTATGCAGACCCAGTGAGCCTTTTGAGACTTCTACTGATGGTATCCTTAGATCAACAATTTACTATTTATTGACAATTGACTGACTACACATGCCAGGGAAGGGTATTGACATATCATTATTGAGTTTGTGGATCCCAAATACCGGATTTGCCATAATAAACACCTATCCTCTTTATCAGCTCTTGGTGACCAAATGATATATAGTTAATGTAACATGAGAGTAAAATGCACTGCCAGTCCCCAGATCAAACCCCGGAACTTCCGAACCTTAAACAGATGCTTAACCAAGGGAGACTCTGTATTCTGGATCGTATAATTGAGCATTTTAAGCCAATTAATTTATTTAACATATTTTTCAGGTGGGAAATTTCGAAGGACTCTACTGATGAATTTTAACTGCTGTTAGTGATAATTAGAGGGGATTTGAACCAATAAATATTCCATTTATTGATAAATGTGAAGTTTGGGTTGTGTCATAGCTATAGACGATTTTCATAATCAGCACCTTAAAACTCTCCGACACCAAACCGTCTCGGGAGAATTTCAATAAGTGCATTCTGTCTGTATACTCTGCATGCCAGATATCCATCTGTCAAAATGTCCAAGTCAAATGTCAAGACCAGGAGAAACTCAAGCTAAAAACTCACCAGTTTTAGCACATCTTCATGATCATACAAGATTCATTTTAGTGTTAACAGGGATTAATCTAGGATTAAGGGGAAACTACCTTTTTGTACTTTAGGGGGGGGGAAAAGCTCTTCAAAGGGGAATTTTCAATAATCACAAAGTTTCACTTAAACTTTAAAGCATATTTTTCAACTGAAAACAGCAAAGGTTAATCAGAAAAAGACAAATCTGAAGGATTTGGGTAGATATTGACATGAAAAATGAAACATTTCAGTAAATTTAACACAATTCTGAGGGGAAAAAGGGAAAAAAATTCTGAGGGGAAACTACCCATAAACGGTAGTAAAAAAGGCCTAGATTGACCCCTGGTTAATAGGAACCACACTGCCCAAAGTAAGGGAAAATTAAAGTTAGTTGTAATTAATTATTCATATGAGATACTCTTAATTAAGATTTAAAAAAAAATTATTACTTGAGCTTTAATTATGCTTTGTTGGATCATCCACTTCGCAAGCCAAGGGTGTACAATTCGCATACTCTCTTTTTTAAAAGAAGAGTAGCGTACATATTGTTCACCCTTGGCTTGCGAAGTTGTGGATCATCATACTGGCCTCAATTTCACGAAAGCTTTACAGAAGTCCAGGGGAAAATCTTAGTTACGGAATTTCCTTAACTTCTGTAATGCTTTCCTTTGGAGAATTTTAAATTCAGGAATTTCCAGAAGTTAAGGAACATTCGTGAAACCAGGAGCCAGGCCCCATTGACTTTTCATTAATATTAATATATGACAGACAATAGTTGAATAACTGTTTCAGTGGGCCAATGTAACTGGTACAGATATTTTTCAACGCTTCATGTACTTATATTGCTGACGAAGGTAATAAAACTATTGGGCAGATGTCAGGGTCATAGGTCAAAAGCCATGGTCATGTGTCAAAAACCAGGGTCACGTTTGTTACTATATATAGATATTTTGATGTTATGAGCATAACTATAGATAGGATTTGATTATAGATATGTTAATTTCTCTACATAATGATAATGGCGCTGACACATTTCTTTTGGAGACAGTGGTTCTGCTCTTGAGTAAAAAATACATCAATCATGTAGCTAGATTTTCTTGTACCAAGCCCTTTTAGTTTTATGATTATAATTAGCAATTATCATGTCAACTATATTTTATATTAAGTCATATTTTCAAAATGACAGGTTTGTACATATGATAATCACTACATGGAAAAAAAGCTTAAAAGGGCACTTTTTTTAACGATGACATGAAATATTGTTTTATGCAACATTTTTGTTGTTTAAAGCTTATGAAATATTAGATATTGTTGACAGAGATGACATAGAATGAAATAATTATATATCTTGGCTATATATATACCAGACTGACATGTTGATGGTTTTACAAATTAACATAGAATATGTCACTAATTTGACACTTTCTATGCTAAATAGAAACACAGATTATATAACAAGAAAGTTTATCAATAAAGGGATCATTGTTTTCTTGATTATATGAGAACAAACTTAGGTTTCCAATGATGTAAGTTCTTACAGCACATTAGCTGACAGATTGGAAAAAAAAAATTGTAGCAGGGGAAATAACTCTTAACGGAATAAAGGGAAGCAACTCCTTCCTATAATGAAGCGCACCAACACCAAAAATCTTTTGCACTCTGACAAGCAGTTATTTAAAATCAACTAAATTCCAGTTATGAAGAATTTCATGGCTAAACAAATTAAATTTCTGTTTTAAATAGATAAGGCAAATTTAAAGGAAGGTTTTCCTGTTTATTTCCATTTTAAGGGTAATTCATATAGCATATCTATCTATATTTTACAAGGTTATTAATCACTAGTTCAGGTCAATTTAACAGAAGAAACTTGATTAATGGTTGGTATGTATCATGGCTATACATTATGTATTTTGTATTATGGTTTGTAAATATGGTAAGGGTATGTTGCTTAAACTGAATCACCCTGAAATTTCATAATGAACTACATTATGTATTCCACCATTTTAATTGATTTAATTCAATATTTAGACAATTTACCTCATCAGGGGTATGTGAGTGAGAAATGGGACGTTTAATTGTCACTGTAGATATATATATGGGCTGAAAATTCCAGGAATCAACTATTGTGCTCATAGATATGCAGAAAGGAGAAAGTTGAACTAGTGCTATAGAGAAAGTAACCAATTGCTCCATTGTCACATTTGTGTAGATATCATACTAAACAACAAAGCACCGTAAGTTTGTAGTGTTTTGGTCGTCTGACTGAAAGTGAAGGTTTTGCATTCAAATTGAACCAAATAGCAGTAATTGATTCTAGTCTACATACATGTAGCTGTACAAATGAGAACCTATTCAAGGGGAAGTAATTTAAGAAGGAGTAAAAAGTATGTCGTCTGTTTCCTTTGATTTATTGGGTTTCATAAGCTTACGGGGTAATCATGCAGTTAGACATTTTGTAAACCTGAAAACTAACAGTATGCTAAATATTCTCCCTTTGCATATTCAATGCAACCCATTGTGTTACTGGGTAAATAAACTGTAAACTTAAAATCGCTGTCATGATAACTTTAATCTTATTCAAGAGGGCTGAAAAGGAAAAAATCAAAATTACAGCTAAATTTTCGTAGTATATTCTGACAATCCAAAATCCTGATTTTTCTTCTTCTTTAAAAGGTCAACTTAAAAAACCCTGGTACAGGTTGTATTTATAATGTTGGCCGTGTGTTTAAGGTGTCCTGACATTCTACCACTAGCCCTCAAACACTGGGTTGCCAGTTCAAAACCCTTGTTTGACAGTAGGTCAGTGGTTTTTCTCCGGGTACTCCAGCTTTCCTCCACCTCCTAAACCTGGCACGTCCTTAAATGACCTTAGCTGTTAAAAGGACATAAAACAAAAATAAACAAAACCAAAAACATTTATAGTGTGTAGGATACATTTGACAGTATGCAGGACCCAGGCGGTATAAATACAGGTTGTTTGTGTGTAGTATACAGGAGAAATTTTTCAGGTATTCTGGCTGTCTGACTACAGGTCGTAACTTATGTCATAATCAGACAGGCTGAAGAATTACATATATACATGCCTGCTGTGAATATTTAGAAAGGACAAATGAATTAAGATGTGAATTTGAGATTTCAGAAAACTGCTATAGTACAGTACTGCTCCGACAAGATGTGACAACCCTGCTATTCAATTGACAGACGTATCAATTGAACAGAACTGTATTTTTACGCAGACTTGTCGTATTTTAGCTGACATTTGCGATTGTTTGGGTTGAGCGATTAATTGGTGTGTAGTTTGCATGCAGACCCTCATAATGTCGACAGTCAGGGGCGAGTAATTATGTATGTACCGATTGTCCCGGAGGGCTACTGCTAAACGTTAATGCTAGGGTCGACGGAATGATCAGTCCTTACCTGTGGAGAGCTTTACATGTAATTAGAAAATAATAACGTTCAAACTCACCTGTCAATAACAGTGGAGAGACATTGATCCTGTTAGAGTCTGGACAAGTCCTTCTATTGTTGAGGGAGTTTATTGTTTTACGGAGAATATTACATAAATACCAAATGTCAATATCTACTGGGATCCATGTCAAACGGCCCGTGGCCAATCGACAGATTTAGAAAAATTCAATTTTCAATGTTTTTGATCTTTCATTAATGTATTAGCAATGGAATTCAATGTCAGTTCGGTGTAGGCGTCATTGATGTAACAAAGGAATGTCGGTTAACATTTTTTCCAATTTCTGTTTTAAAGTCCTAATAAAAACGAATTAAATGGCTTCAACATTTTTTCACTTAATTTTTTTGGCCCAGAAAGTTTCAATCAGTAAATTGATATCCATTTCTTTTAGAAAGACGTCAAGATTTGACAACAACATTTTGTATGATTTGCCCCAAAAAGTTGGTTTGATGAATTCTATTTCCATTGAAGTTCTACATATATATATATAGAGAGATTATTACGCTGATGGATTTCCGACATGATACATAGTGTGATATCACATGTTGAAAGTTTTGTTCCTTTGTATATATATATATATATATATATAAGTATTAATATTCGTATGTCTAAACAAATCCCTAGGTTTCAACATAGATTTTGATGAATAGCTTCAAAAATTCTGAGTATAATTGACTTTCTGACAATGGGAGACTGGCATTTTTAACGTTTGGTTATCTAACATAATTAATCATGTAAGTGTACGCAATAGAGGGTCATAATTATGTAAATAAGCTTGTTATACTGAGCTAGAACACTGTATGTAGCCCTGAGAAATTCTGTTTAATTATGATGCATTCCATACATAATTATATGATATATATAACAAGGAGTTATGGTATCAGGTGATCTCAAACATTTATTGAAGTAAAACCTTAAATTTACTATATTGAAACTGTAGCAGGGATTACTTTGGGGTAAGATTTAGGGATTTTTACTCATGTTATTCCTGAAAATCACATTAAAAATTCAAAATTGTATTACTTGATATAGAGGAAACTCATAGAAATTTTGCTAATCTCATGAAATTCCTCAAATTCTCCCATAGGCTTTAATAGCCAGACTTATCCCTGTTGTAGCAGTCTTTTAAAATTTAATATTAAATAATAATGGGTATAAGCAATTCTTGGCATGGTGAGTTAATGGAATAAATTGTATTGTTAACGTTTAATACCATAAGATTCTTTTCCATATTGCCTTAAAGTATAAAAAAAATTTTTGTCAATAATACTTTTTATACAAGGCCACAAATCTTGAAATGTAAACAGGTTTTATCCTTGAATTAAGGCCACACAAATAAATATATTTGCTTCCTGTGACATGTTGGAAAGTTTTAGGGTATACATGTATGAAGCTTTAGTTCATTGACAACTTTTATTTTTAAATTAAGTTTTTGAATTTGAATAATGGTAAGATGAAGGTCAAATTATGATCTGGTGAAAATTCAACTATTTTATCCAGGTGTATGGCCAAAACATTTTGAAAATTTTAGTAAAATGGTATGGCTGACATTGGAGAACCTTGTCTAACACCATTGTTTTTTTTTTAAATCACAAAAAAAGTGCTCCGTGTTGTCCACGGGGTATTCTTGTCGTACTGACACATCTTGTTAACGTTTATATCTGCAAGTGATCTTGTTGATTTAAACAGTGATTCTTTGAAAATTGCCTTAAAAAGTTAAGTGTATGAACAGAAATAAGAGTAGGTACAGGAAATACCAAATATTATTTGTTTGGTCTACCTGGTAATAAAAATAAACTCTGCAGATTTTGTGTGAATGAGATTTGAGTCTATTTTGAACCATTGATTATTAGCAATATTCTTCAGAATGTCCTGAAATAAATAAGTTATACATGTCGAAATATGTCGAAATAAAAAAAATCTAGATTTTTGTGTCTGTCCATTGAAGAATCAGTAACACAAGAACATATTTTGGAATTCATTTAAAAAAAAAAAATTCAAATGATTTTGATAATAACTGTATTGATATTTGAACAACAGAACCATTTAGCGGTTAATTTGGCCTTGAATGTCCATAAAAAAGGACTGTATGACCGTGATCCATTTAACAAGGCCAAGACCTGTCTCACGTCTCAATGTACATGCACTATATTGTGTATAATAGAGAAAAGGGTATAGTGTTTTTTTTTGGGGAGTAGATGAATATCTGCACGAATGCTTTTAGACTTTTGTACCCAGCACGCAGTGGATTTTTTGTAGGTATTACCAGGTATAGCTACTACTCGCCCTTGTTACCTGTGTGATCTAATCCCTGAGTAAGGCACCCTGTGACCTTCTGACCTTGACCCACTTTAACTGCATAACCATTTTGACAAATCTAGACATTAATCACAAAGCTAGTTATGTGCGTGTGTTGAAACACATTCATGTAAGATTCTTTGTGGGTCTATTTCCACATGTAGCCACAAAAGTTTAATCTCAGATTTCTTTTATGTTTGTCAGGTTTTTTTCACATATAAATTCCCAACAATTGAAATTTGATAAACCATTCTATCTGAAATAATTAATGGAAAGTACATGGCTTTAAACGAACATGTATGTAAACATTTTAATTGTTCAAAATTTTATTGAAAATTTTGGTACAATTATGAGGGAATGTGTTCCATTTTTAAAGTAAAAGTTCACAAACGTAAAGTGTATGATGACATTTTAAATGCTTGCATGCAAATTTTGTTTTTATACCAATAACATATTACATTTGTTTCTCATTAATTACATGGTATGTATATATACATACATATATTATCCCACAGCGGCTGCCTCAGTATGTTTCATAATCAACAAAGTGGGGTAATTTTTTGGTGAGATGTGACATTGACATTACTATATAATGCGAATTTTCTGTCACTTTCTGACTTCCACTTTTTTTGCCCTCATATAAATCAGCAATGCAGGACTTGTGAAGATAAAATAGTAAAAAGAAAAAAATATCAGGTGAATGTTACATTGCCAAATACAAGAAAAATAACTGTAAGATTGGAATACTCTTATACTGTAGGTGCTTAGATAATATTTAGACTAGTTCTATAGACAGTAGTATACGTCTTTATTTTCTTCTTAAACTAAGTCGGCTATGGCATTTAACCTCCCTTGTATTAATTTAGATTTTGACCAATTTCAATGGAATTCGGCTTATAATTGTTAATTATGGGATTACAAACAGATAGAATGATCATAGGGGTGGTTGGGTGGTGCAGTGGATAGCGCACTTGCCTTTCACCAAGGCAGCCAGGGTTCGATTTCCGAACTGGACATTGAAAGGTTTGGGATCACCTGTCCAACTTCGTAGGTTTTCTCCAGGTACTCCAGTTTCCCCCAACAATAAGACGTCCCTTCGTGTGCGAACATCCGGGCCAACAAGAGTGATTAATATTGGTGGATAACTTGTTTCAAAATTGTTGTAAAATATATAAAGTTTATTCTAAAATTATCCTCAAATCTGTAAAAATTATTCTTGAATCAGGATCTCGGAGCAGTTTTGGAGAATTTTGTAACAACCATCATTATTATCAAAGCAGGTTTTAATTCGTTAATTAAGTTTTTCCGTGTTTGGTTTGTGTCTCTATGAAAGAGATTCTGACTGTGCTACATAATTTATACTTAAACAATACATTAATAGCTATAGTCAGCACAGCTGTACTAATTGATAGCTGCATCTGGGCAAGAGAAATGTTGGAATTAACCAATGCCCTTCAGTGCTACTTTATATAGTTGTACACTCAACATGTGAATGATGAGATGATGTTGATCATGTGATAGAAGTACATTTATAACGGTTATATTAACCTAAACACCTGACGGCTAAATAGATACCCAAAGTTTGTACAGATATTTAAAAAAATGATCAATGTTTTTTAATCTCCTTGAACAGACCCTCAACAAGATAATTTGTTTTAATTATTCCCAAACATGTTCCATCTTTTACATTTAAAATTACCAGTAATGTATCAGATTAAAGGAATTTAACATGAAATACTAAAAAGCTTTAAGATATTCTTACTCATGAAAATGTCTAAATTTTCATGTAATTACATGTAAATGGTTTGCTATCATATTTCCCAAAACTATTAGTTTTATCCTTTTTTGGATCACTGTATGCATGAATATTAGTCACCCACAAGAAGTTTTGAACTAACATTCCGTTTGTATGGAGTATTCTATATACATATTCATATCTTTGGTGTCTTTCCTTCTGAATAGCTACCGGTGAATATCAAAGGAATATCTGCTTCATTAATATATTCCAGATCTGGAAATACAAAATTTCGCATGCATGTACGTACATTTGAGGTTGATAGAGAGTCTCGTATCAAAAATAGGTCACTGTGACCTATATTTGACCTTTAACTCTTTGAAACAGTTTCTCCAGGGCAGATATATTCGAGGTCTCCTGTAATGTTTTATCTGAAGTTCCCAAAATTTGTCCAAATATTTTGGAATAATGAATGGCTCATCAATATACCAAACAAAGGTCACTGTGACCTATATTTTTGACCTGTATTTGTTATTATTTAAATTGATAATCTTGGCTGTATCTCCTGTGATATTTCAAGAAAAAGATACATAAACTTACAATCAGATTAAAGTTTTTGCCTTGTATGAGTTCTGGTGAATCTCCAAGCCATTCAGAGTTGTCAATAAAGTATTCCTTAATTCTATAAATTAGAAAATTTATTAATCATGAGTGGATATGTATCGGCTTTGGTCTTTTAAGGACATGCCAGTTTTATCAAAGAGGAAAGCCAGAGTTCCTGGAGAAAAAACACCGACCTATGGCCAATACCTGGCGACTGCCCCATAAAGGCCCCAAACCCATGACTCAGAGGTAGAGGGCTAGTGGTAGCAGAATGTACGAGATATACCTTAAAGCCCCAATATACGTAACTCCAGGAAATGTTTTGTGATTCTGAAAAATTCTGAAAAAAAATCTAGTTGATATCCATGCAAAAATAAGTCTAAAACGAAATAAACCTGAGCGGTAACTAACAACTTGAAGAAACTGTTGACTATAATAATAAAAAGTTATTAGGCTTGATTTATGCATCAAGCTTTGGCGAAAGTTACGTATTTTGGACCTTTAATTATTTGACCGCCATGGTCCCCCATGTAATGGCAAGAATGTCATGACATGAATATTGACCATTTGTTATGCCCCTGCGTCACGTCCCATGGTAATGTAACCAGCTTAATTAATAACTACTGATACGATTGTCATCAAACTACGCATATATAATAAGTCCAATGTCCTCTTATATTATGGACATTCCTCTTTTTTTCCGGATCAAGCATCCAAGATGGCCACCACGGCCTCTGATTGGCTAAAAGCATATCCTGTAATACATTTTCTTCTACTTTACGGATTATGATGGCCCTTAATGGGAGGGATGGTAATGTGACGGCACTCATTATAAACAAAAAATATGGCATTATGATTCAACATGGCCACCAAATAAAGCCTTCTGATTGGTCGAAATTTAAATATTGTCTGATTTAAATGAAATTAATTGATATGTGTATGTAATCTGGCAATACAAAAGCAATGCCAGTATTCATTTTGTGAAAACTAAAATAGGAGACATTACATGACCTCGGATTAGTCGAAATCCAAATATTGTCCAAGTTCCATAAAATTTTGCAGAACTGCTTTCATATGGGGGCGGGGGCATTTATGTCTCACAGACATTTCTAGTTTCTAAAAATAGTCGCACAGAGTCAATATCTTAAATCACCGGCCTCCTTGTGATTGTGATCTAACCATTGATGTGCACCATGTAATATTGAGTACACCATGTAGTAATGTATTGGTTTTCAATACCATTGCACACCCCCTACTCCGACGTACGTCCTGCTGGGCTGTAGTGTACGTTTTTATATAACCTGTCGGCTCCATTAGCGAAGTCATTAGACCATTAGTGTCTCAGATTTGTGTGTTAAAAAACAGGTTACAGAACATGTAACATATCAGAAGTAAACAGCCGCAGCTTTACGGGAAAATTTAGAAATCAAATTCCTCGATTCGTTCTGAATCATGTCACTAATTTTACATTGGATAAACTTTTATAAGGTTTATTTAAAGAAATATATTCATGCAGATTTTGTGAGGAAGATTCTTATTATGAATGAAGTTAGACTTTTTTTCTGTGATATTTTCCTGTTTAAGCTTACAATGCGGTGTAGAAAAGGACCAGGCGACTTTGTAATAAAGACATGGCAGGCTCTTAGATCACATTCTCCTTGCTATTGATTCAAGCTCCACCAACTCGGACCACAAAGAACGGACAAATTAAGACAATTTGGTTTTTGTCATTACTAAATTGATCAGGTTTCATTGATTATCAATATTTTTAATTGGTCCAGAATCTTGAAAAATTTACCGCAGAAATAGCAGCTTCGTTGTGTCCTAGTTTTTATCGGGGAGCAGTAATTATCATTGAAGCTTGTAGTGCCAGGATCAAATGTCTGGGGAGGGGCAAGTACTTATTTTGACCTCTTGCTGTAAAAATCTTTGTGAAAGTTTGTACAATAAGGAATCTGGTGTTTCAGTTGTTGGTGCAGTGTTTGCTGCAAAAGAAACAACTTGGTTTGATTAAGTTACAAAGGCTTGGTGTTCTGTCCCCTGGCCAAGACGTACTGTACATATACCAGAGTCTCTATAAAATAGTAGGTACTCTAGGCGTATGACCTTATTGGGGAGATAACTCTAGGCGTATGACCTTATTGGGGAGATAACTCTAGGCGTATGACCTTATTAGGGAGATAACTCTAGGTGTATGACCTTATTAGGGAGATAACTCAGGGCGTATGACCTTATCGGGGAGATAACTCCAGTGGTATGATCCTTATAAGGGAGATAACTCCAGGCATATGACCTTATTTGGGAGATAACTTTAGGCGTATGACATTATTAGGGAGATAACTCTAGGCGTATGACTTTTTTAGGAGATAACTCTAGGCATATGATCATGACATTATTAGGGAGATAACTCTAGGTGTATGACCTTATTAGGGAGATAACTCTGGGCGTATGACCTTATCGGGGAGATAACTCCAGTGGTATGATCCTTATAAGGGAGATAACTCCAGGCATATGACCTTATTTGGGAGATAACTTTAGGCGTATGACATTATTAGGGAGATAACTCTAGGCTCATGACTTTTTTAGGAGATAACTCTAGGCATATGATCATGACATTATTAGGGAGATAACTCTAGGCATATGATCATGACCTTATTAGGGAGATAACTCTAGGCGTATGACCTTATTTGGGAGATAGCTCTGGGCGTATGACCTTATTTGGGAGATAACTGTAGGTGTATTACCTTATTTGGGAGATGACTCTAGGGTATTACCTTATTAGGGAGATATCTCTAGGTGTATAATCTTATTAGGGAGATAACTCCAAGCATATGACCTTATTTGTGAGATAACTCTAGGCGTGTAAAAGTATTAGAGAGATAACTCTAGGTGTAAAATCATATTAAGGAGATAACTCCAGGTGTATGACCTTATTAGGGAGATAACTCCAGGCATATGACATTATTAGGGAGATAACTCCAGGCATATGACATTATTAGGGAGATAACTCTAGGCGTATGACCTTATTATTTGTCAGTCCAGTACTTTAATTTAGAAATCATTTATGGTAATGAATGTAAGAATTAAGTAGCATTTATATATATATATATATAATTCCTAAACTCATTTACCCCTGAGATTTCTTAATGAACTTTTCATTCCAACCTTCAAAATTAAAGAGTATTAATGTGTTTTCAGGGGCTCTATGATTGTGGATCATCTCAAAAGTTTTTAAGAAGCATATTATATAAAGTGATTGTATAAGAAACACAACCGACAAGTTGATATTATAATTATAAGCTTAATGACAACATAATTGCATGACGTTATATAGATTTCCAAAATGAAATTTAGACTTAAGTATTTTAATAATATAGCCAGTTATATTAGGCTAAAGTATTCTCATAATTTTGTAAACAAATATCACCGATATTTCCTGTATTTTCTGCTAGGGAAATAGGTAATGTAATGGATGTTTACAATTCTTTATATTTATCTATTGAGTGATAGTTGTTGAACATGTCGCCTGTCACTGGTGATATAATCACCCACAGGTCTGTTGTACGAGACCCTCTGATATTTGGTCATACTTCTGCACAAATGACTAGCAATGCAGGGCTTTTTTTAGAGAAATTGGGAAAAGGCCCTTGGGGGAAATTGGGGAAAAACACTCTTATATCAACAAAAATGTTCCTTGAATAAAAACAATCTATTATATAATATATTTCATATTAAACCGCAACAAAATGCATCCTTTTTGTCTTCATTACTTGCATTGCATTGCAGTGCACACCATTTCACATAACTTTCATAAACTTTGAGGAAATTACAGACTGGAGTTTGGCCTAGTAGCTGATTGGGAAAAGATATTTGCAATTTGGAAAATTGTAGCCCAAATCTCATTGGGAATGGGGCCGTATATATATATCGGCCCCTGAGAGACCTTAGATAAAACCCTGCAATGTATTGTCTCATTGAGGACTGTAACATTTGTATATTATGTAGAGTTTTCTTTACAAGGAATAGTGTAAAAGATGCACATTTATTTGGTTGCCTTACAAGTGTGAGCTGTATAGAATTTTTCCTTTAGCTCAGCTGTAAAGCATCCGGCTGGAGCACCAAGGGTCACGGTTCAAGCCCCAATGGTGGCACTACATTTATCACTTTTCCTCGTCCTATTATTACACTATCATCTTATTTTACAATGTATGGTTTGTCAGGAATTATTGGCTGTGTAAAATGGTTGATAATGTTTACACTAAATCCTGTTTGTAAAGAGATGACATAATGAGAACTATGTTGATTGTTCTTGACAGGGTCTATCATCTTTTTTGAAAAGTATGTCAGTGGTTCTTAGCTTTGTAAACTTGTCACTTCCTGTTTGTAAAACAATGTCATAGTGAGAACTATGCTGATTGTTCTTTACAGGGCTTATCATCTATATTTATAAGTATGTCAGTGGTTCTTAGTATGTCAGCTAGTGGGTCTTATTGTGTCAGTGGTTCTTATTGTGTCAGTGGTTCTTAGCTTTGAAAATTTCTCATCTTTGAGGGAATCAACATATATTGACTATAAGTAAGGATAGTTATGCTATCTGGGGAAAAGAGGGGTTTTGGGGGGTGTTAATGTTGCTGAATGAAGAATATTTTTGGTATGAACTTGAGATTTTTAAATAGGTAAACAACGGACATTTACGGTAATGAAGGACAATTACAGTTATATAAAGACATTTTTTTCTAGGGTTTAGGGTCATTTACATTAATAAAAAAATTTTTTTTTAGGAGAATAAAGGACATTTACGGTAGCACCATGTGAGTATTTTTGTCCGGGAACGGCTGATGTTGTTGACGATGCAGAAGATCGGAAGTTTGTTTTAAGTCAACATCATCCTAGTTTAAAATCCAGGAAATAATTACAGTTAGTTGACTGAGTACTAGCCCACGGCAGCTACAGACGCGTACATGAAAACCGTGTCAGCAAGCTAGGGGTGTGGCCGGTCCTGAGGTTGTAACGAACATCTACGGCAAAACGTACACACTGCAACATCATAACGAACCTTTACGCACTGGGACGGACCGATTTTGTTTGACATGTAACACACATCATCATAACTTTATACAAAGGCATCGCAAATCATCCGACACAATAACGGCTACTGTAGCTTTGGGCTAGGAAACCTTAATGATCTTGTTATTTCATTCAAGGATAAACCGCCATCTCTATGGTTTATGTGGTTCATTCACACCTATTTTGTGTAAACCAACAGATATATATACCTATATAGCTAAATTAGCTTTATTTTGATAGTGAAAAATTGATGTTAATTAATTGTAAAGATATATAGAGGATCTATTACCACATTTTACAGTTAAATCTGCAGAATTTGAACTTGGATATTTTAAAAATCACTTAAATTTAAAAGAAAATATAATCCCCATTTTAACAATTAATTCCTTTGTGTTTATTCACCTGTTATTTTGAAATCCCGATTAATTTGAAGCATTTTGAGCTTATTGAATATATTGAACTAGCAGTTTATTAGTTTCATATGAAATTAACAAACAAGTTTAATAGATTCAATATTATATCAACACTATATCAGTGTTAGATTGATTGATTTATTATTTATATTGTGATACATGACCTCACAGTCTTTATTCATTATCATTTTCATTTCGTAAATTCGTAAGAACTGTGATTCCCCTAAAGGGAAAGTGTGGCTAGTACAAAGAGTGTAATTCTATAGGCCATCAAACAGATAATAAATTGGTATAAATTTTCGGCAATTTATCACCTGCTTAATTACATCCATGTTATGGTATCATAACTTTGGAATTGCCACGTTAAGTTGCATGTGTACAATTCATGAGAAAATATTAAAATTTTATCTTACATCTATTATCAAACAGGATATAAACTTGTATAATCAATCACTCCCAAGCTAATTGTTAACCCGGATACTAAAGTACAGGGGTCTTATAATTGATACAGGATGAAACAAGAAAACCTGAAGAAAATTATCACCTACATGTCACGGGCAAGTTCTCCTGTACCTTTCCACGTCTGATAGGAATTCAACCCCGTGAAGTCATCTTGGGGAAAGACAAGAAAACTTTGAGATATCGGCAAAAAATGCCAGATGACCACCACATTTCAAATAGCATCTAGGAAGAGTATTGTGCGTCTGAAATTTCATAATGAACTATTCCAACCTTTGAATTTGAAGAGTTCAAATTTGTCTTCAGGGGTAAATGAGTTAAGCAAATGAACTAGTTTGACATAGTCATTTTTACCTCCTCCCGTTCAAGTTTGACGTACAATTTTACCTCCTCCCGTTCACGTTTGACATACATTTTTACCTCCTCCCGTTCAAGTTTGACATACATTTTTACCTCCTCCGTTCAAGTTTGACATACATTTTTACCTCCTCCCGTTCAAGTTTGACTTACATTTTTACCTCATCCCATTCAAGTTTGACATAGTCATTTTTACTTCATCCCGTTCAAGTTTGACATACATTTTACCTCCTCTCGTTCAAGTTTGACATACATTTTTACCTCCTCCCGTTCAAGTTTGACATAGTCATTTTTACCTCATCCCGTTCAAGTTTGACATAGTCATTTTTACCTCATCCCGTTCAAGTTTGACATAGTCATTTTTACCTCATCCCGTTCATGTTTGACATACATTTTTACCTCCTCCCATTCAAGTTTGACATACATTTTTACCTCCTCCCGTTCAAGTTTGACATAGTCATTTTTACCCCATCCCGTTCACGTTTGACATACATTTTTACCTCATCCCGTTCACGTTTGACATACATTTTTACCTCCTCCCGTTCAAGTTTGACATAGTCATTTTTCCTCCTGCAGTGCGAGCTGGATAGTGCTCACTCATGAACTAACCTATCATGAAGAGAGAAGGAGTTAGACCCCCCAAACAGACATGAGTATGTATTCAGTCAGCTGCCCGTCCACTTGGGTTTTCTCTTGGCACTGTGGTGTCATCCCATATACTGTAAAATGTACATGTTTTAAAAATAATATTTAAGTGATTTTTCACACATTCCACTAAATTATGATTGTGCTAATTAAAGTTTCTGTATATTGCTTTAGCAGCTTTTTTGCCAATCCATCATTGCTGTTATAGCTATCTGCTTATGTCGAGCTAACATTTTAGTGCACCAAAATTGGACTTCTGCACTCACAAGCAAGTTAATTGGACCAGCAATTGTAATGGATCTAAGTTCATATAACTTCTTTAAAATTGCTTGTAAAATAAATCAAGTTTGTTAACACTTAACAGAAGATCATGTGGCACTTTAATGGTAACTTATGGAATGTCAGTTATTTAAGGTGAAAGAGCTCGAAATTCAAGAAATCTGTTAATTCTTGTCATTCCGTGGAACAAAATAAATGAAAAATGCAACAGGAAAAAAGAGAAGAAATCTCCGCTAACAAGTGTCTCAAGTCACAGATTTCAGCCTGTATGATTAATGCTTTAAACAGTCTATTATATTTCAGACTTCCACTTTTATGACTTCATGTATATACCTGCTCTTTACAACAAATCACAGCACGAGACTAAAAGCCATGTCAATATAGGCAGACATTTCATATTATAAAGGTCAAAAGATGTATATAAACGGGCTGTCAATATGAATAATGTTTTAAAACCACATCTCTATGAAGAAATGTAAACACTGTATAAAAAACGTGTGATGGATATCAATATTTATTCAACAATTACAACTGTATGCGTTAGCCTGACTGGGTAGGTTAGAAATTTAGGCGTAAAGGTACGATTTTAAGTACCACTGAATCAGGTACAAAATTTATCTGTAAGGATTGATGAATTTAAGTTTTGTTACATGTGTTTACACAATTAAGATTTGATAAAGAATATCTGTTTATAATCCAGATTAGATAAAGGTTGATCTGTTTACACTTTAGGTTTGATAAAGTTTATCAGTTTACACTTTAGGTTTGATCAAGTTTATCTATTTATCCTTTATGATTGAAATAGTACACTTAAAGTTTGATAAAGTAGATCTGTTTACACTTAAAGTTTGATGAAGTTTATTTGTTAACTCTTCAGGTTTGATAAAGTGTATCTGTTTACACTTTAGGTTTGATAAAGTTTATCAGTTTACACTTTAGGTTTGATAAAACTGATCTGTTTACATTTCAGGTTTGATAAAGTGTATCTGTTTACACTTAAAGTTTGATAAAATTTATCTGTTTACACTTTAGGTTTGATAAAGTTTATCTGTTTATACTTTAGGTTTGATAAAGTTTATCAGTTTACACTTTAGGTTTGATAAAGTTTATCAGTTTACACTTTAGGTTTGAAGAAGTTTATCTGTTTACACTTCAGGTTTGATAAAGTTTCTCTGTTTACTCTTCAGGTTTGATTAAAAGGTTTCTGTTTATCCTTTAGGATTGATAAAGTTTATCAGTTTACACTTCAGGTTTGATAAAGTTGATCTGTTTAAACTTCAGGTTTGATGAAGTTTATTTGTTTACGCACAGATTTGATGAAGTTTATCAGTTTACACTTCAGGTTTGAAGTTTATTCATTTACACCCAAGATTAGATCAATGTTATTTATTAGATGTGTTTGATCAAGTTTATCTGTTTCTCCTTCAGGTTTGATCAGTACTTACATCTTACACTCTAGGTTTAATAAGTTTGTCCTGTCAAATTGTTGTCTTACACTAATTTTGACTTCAGCCAGGACAAGCTAGTTGGACCAAGACAAATACATAAATAACCAATCACATGATAGATTTAAAATTGTCCGTTTAATTTTTATAAACGATGGTCAGACACATTTCTAATCAAACACACTGGCCTTGACCGGTACCAATGTTCAATTCTGCTTGTGTAACTCGGGCGTCCACACCGTCTGGGGTAAACTGATGCTGTGTAACTTGTTTATATACACAATTTAATGCTCCCGACCTTTTCGCCTCCTGGTAACCTCAGTGCCCTTCACTGTTTACAAACAAGAAACAGGAACTGTTTTGATCTAATAAATATGACACAGTAATTAAAACTTAAACCTCAGCATATGTAAAAGAGAATTAAATTGCTTTTATACATTTGTATGCCCCCCTTAAAGACTTTGGTAAATGTATAGAAAGTCTTCATCGGAGGACGAAGAAATGAAAAAAAACTGCAAGAAGTAGGGGGGGGGGGGGTCTGTTGTTATTTAAATCAGAGGTAAGGGTTAATGTTGGGTCATTGATTTATTGACTTTTGAGATGGGGGGTTGTCTGTTTAGAATTCCGAACGTTGTTCAGTGATAGACATGGTGTAATAGTGATATATATGATAACAGCCGATTAACTATTCATCTCCACGTCCCAGAAAGGGTACACACTGTTGTACATCCTCTATGCCTGTTATCTCTCAATTACCTGTCCGGCACAGCAGTTATCTGTGTCTCACCGATAATTAGGATATGATTAGGATATCAGCTGGGTATCTCGGATGATCCGCGGGATAACCGGTAGTGATGGAGTGCTTTTATGTAAGCCCGCATGTACATCTTGTATATATATATATAGGCCCCCTAGTGTCCCCGGGTTTAATATGTTACCTGGAGAAGCTGTTATATAAATCTTATACGCTTGATCAAAATTCAAACGCATTGTTATAGAATGTCAGTTGGAGTTCATTCGTTATAACGTATATAAATCACTTGTGTTTCAGGTTTTATGCACGCACCTTTTGTAATAGTATACGAACTGTCTTGTACGTTAATTAGCGTACATCATTGAAGAATATAAGAAATATACATGAAATTATAAATTTAAATTCTAGCAATGAAGTCCAGGATATTTTATTTGTTTATCTTTAGATACATAAGTATCTGACATCTTTCAGTTCTTTTATATTTATTGAATACTTTTTGCTTGTGATGATGAATTCCAATGTGCCCGTTTGTTTTTTTCGAATTGTTAATATGGATGATGTACATGTAATACATGATAAGGTCGTTTAATCTGCTGTAAATTCTTGGCTGGTCACATTGATATGAATATTTATTAAAAAATTACAAAGTCAAAATAGCTTATAATCTTATGCATGTACATAAAGCTTTTATGTAAGTTAATAAAATACAAGATGTAATTGAAGTCTGTGTGGTAGGGAAAATGTACAAAAATTTGAAAAATCAAAGAGATGATTATCCCAAGGTCTTTTGCAATATCACGACTCTTTAGGATATACATGTGTTCAGTTATGGTTTTAAATTAAGATCACCTGTTCCATCAGCCGCCGAGTTATGGACAGGAACGTCGTGTCATGTGACCTTGTTGTCATCAGTACTCCCAACTGTGTTTGAAATACAAGTGTACATGATAGCAACGTAAGAAACCTGTGGACAAAACTAGATAAAAGTTGTGGACATGCAAGGTACAATCACATGCATGCAGATTGTTATCGAATGACAAATTTCACAGTAGAATCAAACCTGTCGATGAGACCACCTGTATAAAGAGACAACCTGTAATAAGAGATCACCTGTGTTAAGAAACCACTTATAATGGGCAATATCAAAGTTTTTCCATTGTGAATTGAGCCTGTGTAAGGAGACCACCTGTATTAAGAGACCACCTGTATTAAGAGACCACCTCTATTAAGAGACCACCTCTATTAAGACAATGAACTCCTATGTTGAGAAACCACCTGTGTTTAGAAACCACTTCATTAAGAAACCGACTTTGTTAAGTAATCACTTTATTAAGAAACCATCTGTGTTAAGAAACCTCGTTTTGGACTCTGCATGGGCTGGCTATTAATAAATAAATATTTTATTTAAAATTCATCAACAAAATTTTAAATATAATTTTTCCTCAACTTTTGAAGGAAGAGTTTGCTATGTTATACGGTAATCTGAAAAAAAATATTTTCAATAATGTTTTGCAAAACCAGGATCTGATACAGTTGATCAGCATTAGGTTAAAACAATTATGTATGAAAAATATACCAGGACAAAACAGAAAGATGTCTTGCATTGAGACATACAATATTAATTATGAGAATGTTTTTCTTTCATTGTTCTTCAAACTTGCGCAATGTTAGAAAAAGTTAATCAATAACGTTTTTCGACTTTGCTTTGGAACTCTTTTGTGTTGGTCCATCCTTTGTGGTGGTTGCTAGGTAACAAGTCTGTGTTATGATGTCAGTTTATGATGGCAATGTCATGTGGTACTAACTGATACCAAAATAAACTCCATTTACGTCTATCACGGTTCGTCTTTGACATGTGTATCAGACTGTGGAGGTCGGTGGCGTTCAAAGTGCGCTCAGCTTTACCGCGAAATATACATGCGATATTCCAATCCCTGTAATTTGCTTTCTGTGTTCAAGGTGTTAGATTTTCTTTTTGAATTCAAAATCAAATGAAGTAGACTATCGTTGAGCAAGATTTTCTAGAAAAGTTTTTTTTTTGCGACAGTTTTGAATGCTTGCAATAATTAGCAGGTATGAATGGGGAAGTTGTATTCAGGCCAGAATGTCTAGGTGACATGCAGACGACAAACATTTATGTTACATGTACCAGCTGCTGAGCGGAATGCCGTCTATTTAGTGATATGTTGTCGTTAAAAATGTCACGATGGTTGAAATTCACTGTAAAAGTACATAAAGAATGGCAGCCACAATTAAGTTTGATAAAATTTGATCTTAGTATTTTGATATCAGTACATGTGTATTAATATTCTAAATTAAATAATTTGTATACATGTATGTAAACAAACACAAACATACTTCTTAATACAAATAAAAAAGTAAGAGCTAAACGACAATCTGTAATTATGGACTGTTGGTTTTGTACAATGAAAAAAAAAATTGAGAGATTTCTAATGTAAAAAACAGCCAGGGAAATTTAAATGTTGAGATTTCAAACATAAATTTAAAGAGTCAAAGAGGATTTTGATATAAAAACATGGAAATTCAAAGTAAGAAAAGAAAAAAAAAAGCCGTTGAGATTTTTTGTAAAACATATGAAAATTTCAAATGTAGAGAAAGAGTCATAGAAAATTATTGACAGATTAAAAATTTCTAAGATTAATGACTACATGTAAGTCTAATGTCAAATAAAGGGAAACCCATAGAATTGTAAACAGGTAGCTACGTAAAGCATGATTTGATTTAATTTGAAATGTATCTACATACATGTACCAAGCTGATCAGTCTTTGTAAAAAAACCTCACTCACCCTGACTGATCAAGGTTAAAACAGGTACTTTGTGTATTGATAGGGGGTAATACAATGACCTAGCTGTCACCTGTATTATAGTGGTGAGTACCTGGTGTCTGACCTATTTACTTGTTACTTACCATAATTTCAAAATTGACTTATTAACCCATTTCCCCCTAATATTTCATAATTAATTCTTCTGTTCTTTGAAATGGAAGAATTCAAATGAGTTATTAGGGATGAACAAGTTAATGCAGAATCCATGTACTACTGAGAGAAACTGCATTGAATACAGGTTTATTTCTAGCATTGTAGAATTTTGATAAATAATTTACTGGGTATCAAAAAAAAAAAAAGGACATACCTAAAGGACCGCCTATTTCAAAAAATAATGAAAGATGAAAAAAAGCAACATCACTGTTAGCCTGGATGTTAGCAACCTGGAGGAGTGTTATTGTGGGAGGAAACAGGAGTACCCGGAGACAAACCCATGTGGTGGGACAGGTGACCCCATACCTTTTCATGTCCGGTCCGGGAATCAAACCCTGGCTGCCTTGTTTGAAATAAGTCCTTTAGGTATGCCTTGGTGAAAGGCAAGGGGCTATCCACTGTACTACCCGACCAGCCCATACATGGGCTTATTGAGTGCATTATCCTTTTGTTTTTATAAACACAAAGTGCAATTATTTGGTCGATTACTCTTTGATGTGTACAAGAGATGGAGTAATACAAAAAAAATCTTATAATTTGCTGTAATTCAAACTAAGTGGTCGTTTTACTAAAAATTGTATATTAATTAATAAAAATTGACATTATATCCCACAATTTAAAAACCTGAGTGAAATAAGACTCTTGTGTTGGGTATTGATGTGTATTACTAAAACATAGACATTGAACTGCGATTTGATCACCTTTAAAGTAAATAAAAATGATGGATGGCAGTCTTCCTGGTTTGTTTACGTTTACGCTTTAAACGGTTAATATTTTGCACTGTCATTCTTTACTTTTAGGACACCATTGATGAGGATTTATTGGATCACTTTTAAACATGTATGTAATATTCAGAAATTGTAAAAATGGTCTCGATCAATCAAATTACAAAGATTCCCTGAAATTATATTGTCGGAAACCCATATTTGCATGTATGAGTGCTTTAATCAATCTTTCTTAACTCCTTGGGGTGCATACGGCCTGTGCTGCCATTTCAGCACTCACAGCAAGCTAGCATTCTATATTTTGTAGTACTGTCCAGATCACATACTCATTCACATTTACATTTTACTTTCTGGAACAAACAGAGTACGTTATTTTGCTCAAAGATACAATACGGTGCTGTAAGGCGACTTAAACCTGCGACCCTTCAGTTACCAGGCCAGCATTCTACCATTAGACTGCTGTATGTAAGGAAAAAAAATCAGAGAATACCAAAGCGTCATCAAAACCATAATACGAAGTCAATATCGATTAAACTAGGGCCAAAATAGGAACAAAGGAAAGATTTACATGGAGACTCTCGTAAAAGCACAAGAGAATAAGACCAGGTGTTCCGGAAGAATAAGCGTCTTCTGCTTCATCGACGACACCCGCCATGTAAATCTTGGTCACATCCAAGTAAGCATCAATCCTCAAAATGAGAACCGAGTCATCATTGTCATCACAACAAGTAAACATACTAACAAGCAAACTCAAAAACGTAGGCTCAATATTATTCAAAATAATCATGATTCCATTATAGCCTTGAACTTTACTCTGGGTCAGATACATGCTTGTGTTTTGAAATCTGTTGTGAAACGTTTTACGTTCCTAACCTTGACTTATTACCACAGATGATCTTCTGGTGTATAAAACTGAACCAGTATTTTGTATTTAAGTGTCAGCCAAAAATAAGAAACCTCCGCTATTAAAACACATTTGTTAAAATGTCAGCTATAAAGTCTATCTGTCATTAAGTGTCGCGCCAGACATATCAGTACAACGAGACCCTGACTGAGCAGTGTATAGAGGTACTCTTAGATGACATATTAAGATACTCATGTAGTCTTGAATTAGCAATGTTGTTATAGAGAGCTTACTCGGTAAAATAGACTGCCTGTTTTATAGAAATGAGATGTCTTAGACATATCAATGTCAGATTTAGTGTCTGTGATGTTCCTATCAGTCGAATGATGCCTATAGTGCAGTACATGTACCCGGGGGTAATTAAGTGTATACGATCCTTTTAAGGACTGTATCAAGCCAAAGTTTGCCCCCACTATGCTAAATGAAAAAAATTGGTATTCAATGCAAAATTTTTTCCAACTTTTTCAATTTGATAGCATTTATCAAGCCCATGCACTTTTTTAGTCTGAGATGCCCCCCCCCCCCCCCTTGACTTTTTGCTGGATAGGTATATGTACTATTGCAATGGTAAAATTGTGCTCAATAGTCACCCCTAATATGAAGAGGAATTCACCTCAAAATACATATTAACGAAATAAAATGACAAATATAGAGGGAAAAATTATGCTTTAGAAAAACATGATATAAAGAGGAACATTATATTAACAGGGATGATATTAGATGGAATCCACTGTATTTAAATTCAATACATTGTTCTTGTATATTTGATTCCTATATGTTAGGAACTTACCACTGGAGTGAAATATTTACCCCCAGCATCTGTAACATCCATATATTTAACCAGTGTTAATTCATTCAGCCCTGAAATTTCATAATGGACTATTCTAACCTATAAAGGTAAGAGTTTAAATGTATTTGCAGGGGTGAATGGGTTAATTTCAAATTTGACTTGTTATTATTATCATCCTTGACATAAGTTATGAACTAAAAGTAAATTCGCCCTCATCATATAAATTTGGTCTTATTATTACAGATGTCTAAAAATGTCAAATGTTTTATGGTGAGAAGTCAAATTTTTCTACAGAATATGGTGGACATATAATAATTCTTGTAAAGATTAATTTGCTGTTACAGTGCACTCCTCTTTATATCATGTTGCTTTTGTCAGACAAAAACATGATATTAACAGGAATATGACATTAAGAGAAACATGTTTTCCACTTAATCTAGTGCATTTCCAATCTCCATAACTAAAAGTAAGCTATTCAATGTGCAATGTACATATGAAGATGTTTCAATATATATAGATAACATTATTTCAATTAAAAATCATTTTGGGGTTATTTTTTATTTTCTATGCCATATTTTGTACAAGTTGTATCTGAAATCAATGGAAATGACATCATTTTCTGGATATTTTATGTGATTGGTTAAAAAAACATGATATTAAGATGAATTCACCTCAAACTACATAATATTAACCAAATAAGATTACAAGATTATATAAAAAGAAAAATAGTGCTTGGGAAAAACATGATATAAAGAGGAATATGATATTAACAGGGGTGATATTAAGTGGAGTCCACTGTATTACTATTAAGAAAAAAAGGAAAATATCGATATCGGATAGAAGTTTCTAGTTGTAATAAAATGTATATGTACACATATTACAAACAGGCTTTACTTGAACGAAAAAATACACACCAACAAGTGAAATATATGTACATGGATGTTAAACGTTTTACAATAACAAGTACATTTAAAAGTGGTCGAGAGTTTGCTCCATCACTTCGGGAACAAAGAGCTCACTGTGGACAGACAGACCCACATTGTGGTAATTTGTTTGTGGTTATACAACCTACATCATTATATATATACACTTCATCTAAATAACTGGGCATTATTTCGGTCATTACGGCCCTACTAATATAAACTGACCACTCAAGTAGCTCTAAACATGATAACGGTCAACATTAGTCCATATACTGCACTGACTGACTTGTATTGATATGTAACAAAACTATACTGGGTCGATCATTGGTGACCAGGTATAAATAGCTCAGTGGTAGAGTGTTTGTCTAGAATTTGGAAGGTCCCTGGCTTGAACCCTGTCTGGCCGCTACATTTCCTCCTGTTATAAAATTGTCAAGCTTGACAACCCTATTGCAAAGCATATTTTCAGTAAATTAAACCAGAACATAAGAATTGGCCTTGTCCAGCAATTGACGGGTTGAGGTATTTTTTGGGGGATGTGTAGCTGAGTTGGTATACTTCAGTGTGGTAGCACTTCAAATTCGGCATCAGATCTACACTATCTCAAAGATGTCAACATAAATATTCCACAGCCACCAAAATGCACACCCACTCAATTTATATACACAACACCAACAAAGATTGAAAGTTCAGATAAATTAACCAACTTGTAAAGTCTGTAACAAGGAGCCAACGAGTATTTTGTTCAGATTATTTAACTAATTGTTTGGCATTCTTAGGGGCTACCCTGCTATTTAATCCTACTACACAAATTACATAATACGTTACAACAGATCTATTAAAGCAAAAGACAAAACACAGATATACAATATTTTATGTCACATTCACCATGAGGTCATCCTTAAATGAACTTAGCTGTTAAACCCAGAAAAAATATGTTGTTTCAAAACTGGGTTGATCATTGGAAACCAGATGGCTTGATTTGCAAAGTGTTCGTCTAGAATTGGGAGGATCCCCGGTAGAGAATCCAATCTGGTCGTGCATTTTTTATGCTCCAGGTGTTACAATGGTGCCTGAACCCTTAACTTGTTTCAAGCTTTTGGTCAATGGTAATGCTTGCCAATAAGGTGATACCCTAAATTGGGCTGTTAGCTGTATCTTCAGGGGCGAAGATATAGAAAAAGGACAGAGGAATTGAGAAGACTTGGTTAATACAGTTGGTGACTCGGTAGCTTAATTGGTAGAGGGTCCGTCTAAAGTTTGGAGAGAAGGACTCAGTAGCTTAACTGGTAGAGGGTTCGTCTAAAGTTTGGAGAGGAAGACTCGGTAGCTTAATTGGTAGAGGGTTCGTCTAAAGTTTGGAGAGGAAGACTCGGTAGCTTAATTGGTAGAGGGTCCGTCTAAAGTTTGGAGAGGAGGACTCTGTAGCTTGATTGGTAGAGGGCTCGTCTAAAGTTTGGAGAGAAGGACTCCGTAGCTTAATTGGTAGAGGGTCCGTCTAAAGTTTGGAGAGGAAGACTCGGTAGCTTAATTGGTAGAGGGTCCGTCTAAAGTTTGGAGAGAAGGACTCCGTAGCTTAATTGGTAGAGGGTCCGTCTCTAAAATCTGGAGAGGAGGACTCTGTAGCTTAATTGGTAGAGGGTCCGTCTAAAGTTTGGAGAGGAGGACTCTGTAGCTTAATTGGTAGAGGGCTCCATCTAAAATTCGGAGAGGAGGACTCGGTAGCTTAATTGGTAGAGGGCTCCGTCTAAATTTCGGAGAGGAGGCCCCATTTTGAACTTCCGGTTTCGGCTGTGCATTTTTCTGCTCCTGATGCTACAGCGCCTACATTTTGATATTTGTATTGTGTGTACTACTATATACATACTGATACTTACACCCCGATAATGAGGTCAGTCCTGATAAGTGTCATATGACTATATAGCTGTAACTATTCCAGGGATTGTGGCCTATCCTGATGGAAATTTTATCACCAGTGCAATATTTTAAGCCTTTGTTTACATTCTAGCTGCTGCTGTTGTTGTTGTTGTATATATATACACCTATTTAAATATATATGCCTGTACTTTTTATTTAAATTCAATGTCAAATAATTTTTAATTTCTATGATAATAATATCTATATGTATAACAATAGTGATGATTGATTTTGTCACCCTGACAAAACGGAAGCGATGAAATACTGAATCGCTATAAACATTTAAGGATATCCATACCAAAGGAAATAAATCAAATAGAAATTGAATTTTTTTTCATCCTAAATCAAAAATTGCTTTTCATTAGAAATTTTTAAAAAGCAGTTCTTTTATGAAAAAACTAACAAAGAAAAACTTTGATAAAAAAATAAAAAAAAACCCAACAATATTTCAATTAAGCTAAAGCAAAAGTGGCCAGACCACTTACCATAAGAGCTATAAAACAAGTCATAATATATAAGCCACATTGACCCACCACAGGTAAACAGATGTATATATGCATAGTGACATTAAAGGGAGGTAATATAACTATGTATGGAAAACTTAAAGTGGAATTCTCCTGTGTATTTCTGGTAGTGGAGCTTGTATCCTTAATGATTGTAAATCATATTTTTTGTTTATATCTATGAATGCCCCTCGTGGAAATATAACAATATATGTCAACTAGCTAGATAAAAAAAACTTGATGGGTGAACAAGTTGACATATTTGGGTCGAACACTGCGCGAGTAAATGTATAAGAGTAGTATAGATTTATTTCATCATGTTAGAAACTCATCACAACTTTTCAAGTTGTATAAGGAATTTTGAATATTAAAATTAAATGAATGTGAACACAAATAATTCAAGATCCTCAGGAATTTGAATGGTTTCTGAGAAGAATGTTTTTTGGGAATTAATTTTTTCAGTGCTTAATGTATATATATATGTTAGAGAAAAGAAGAATTGCTGTCTAAATCTACTTTGGTTCTAGAACTACTTAGGTCTAGAACTGTGCAAAGGTGTCTTTACACACAGTTATCACTTCACAATCAGTGAAAGTATCATTGACAGGGGACACGGTGGTTAAGGTATTCCAGCATTCTTCCACTAGCCCTCCACCTCTGGGTTGCAAGTTTGAAACTCACATAGGGTAGTTTGTCTCTGGGTACTCTGCCTTTCCTCCGCCTCCGAAACCTGGCAAGTCCTTACATGACCTTGAATTGGCTGTTATATAATAGAAATGGGCATGGAGAATTTGTATTAGGTGCAAGTATTTACTTGACGGGACCACAAAATGACTTGGTATCAAAAGAAAATTCATAATATGCGAATTTGTTATATGTTTCCAGTGGGAGTATAAGTAAAGAGGAGCCAAAACCAGGGATTCGAATTTACTTCATCACAATAAGCAGAATTTCGTATCAAGCGGGTTTTACTGTAAAATAAAAGGTCTCAGTTATTCTGTGTACTACTTGCTCTATGATTTACCAACTTTTATTTACTACTGGGTCAGTTTTACCTGTGTTTATCTATAACAGGTGAACTGGAAGTCGTTAACTAATGGTCATCTCACCTGTCAGTGCACAGGTAGACCTCATTAGGTGTAATGATATATGTGAATACCTGGGCCTTGTTATCTACTGTGATGTATATGGGGTTTTGTGTATATATTTACCTGTACACAGGGGTGCATACCTGTATGTATACACAAATGACATATATATATATACACCAGCAGTGTCATCACTGACCCCATTGTACAAAGCATGATCATTAATCAATTGTCAAATTACGTCCCTTTGTTGGTTATCGCAACTGTACTCCTGGCATATCAATTATCTCCCTTTGTTTGGCATAATTCTTTTGTAAATTTAATATGCTGTGTATTGTTAAAGGTGTGAATAAAAAAGCAGACACAAAGATGGCTTAGACAGATAAGTCTAGCATTATCTAGAGGTACGATTTTACAATATAACAATTTTTGGCAAATAAGGGAGATAACTGGCAGTCATATTGTCAGGCAGCATGTGAATTTTATACAAGAAATATTTTGAATTCCTGTATTTGATATTTTATCATTCTTAGTTTATGTACTTTTTACTCATTTCATCTAAAGTAAAGACTTTTGATTTGTACAGTGTTAACTCACTCACCTCTAAAATTTCATAATGAATTGTTCCAACCTTTGTATTGGAGGAATTCAAACTATGATCTATAGAGAACTATGATCAATGAAACAATAGCCAAATAAATGAAAACCAGTAAATTTCTGTTAAAAAAATTATTATTGATACAACAAAACACAATATAAACAAATTATACAAGTATTATAAAGAAATATTACAACATTTAATATGCATCAATAAAAGGAGTATATTACAGTAAGTTAATATACCAGTACTTGTACCTATGATAAAACTCAGGTGACAACTTTCAGGCCCTAATATCATCTGCTGTATACCGATCTTCATGGTAGTGAAACAGACATAATCAATCAATCAATCAATTATCTGAAGGCCCTTGGGTCCCTTGTATTTTGAAATGTTATAATATATACAGTATGTGTGAAAAAAAAGTATCACTCCAGTTTTAATTTTAAGTTAAACTTAAACATGATAATTTTTTTTTACTTGTAGGTCGAGATTTCAGCATTGACCGTGAGGCCATTGAACAGCTGGAAAGATATTTGACCAGCAGTGATGGGGGAATGTAAGTCAATAATTATATAATCAACATACGTATCTAACATATACATATATATCTTTTGGATTGTTTGCATGCCTTTGAGAAAGTTTTCTTGGAAGATAAATTTCAGGTCATATGTGAATCGTGGCTTATTGCGTGGGGAATTTGCAGGAGCTTCCTCAGCTGGCACTAAATATTAGACATATGCCACCTGGCTAATATCTCTGTATGTGTGTTAATTGCCTGTGTGTGCTGGAGATGTATTGTGTTCTGTTGGTAGTGGAACCATGCTTCCAACAGCATCTGTTACAGCACAGATATATACCACAACATCAAACCCAGACCATTTTATAATCCACCTGGGTTGTTGGAGATGTGTATAAGGATTCTAGTCAAAACACTTCAACTTTCCCTGTTTTTATTTGTTATTTGGATGAGTTTGTCGTGACTGAAAATGAGTCATACTGTTGGAATTGGTGAAGAACATCGGCAGAGCAGACAGGTGTTAACTAAAATAAATATAATCTAAACAAGGCACCCAAGCCTCTCCTCTAGTTTTATACCTCCCACTATATCTAAGCAGTGTGATTCATTTCCATATTGACCTTAGCTAACATAACATAGACCCCAGGCATTTTCACTGGAGTATTGAACTTGACGTTGACAAAATAATGACATCAGGTAGTGGTTATGATTAAAAGATACTATACAACTTGATTGAAAGTTAATGACGTCATTCTGTTCAAACACAATTAAAGATGATTGAGAGCCATAGATAGAAAGCACGCATTCATGGTATTTGAATCGCATTAAGATGTTTGTCTTATACCTTTAACTTCGTTGAACGATAATATCAATATATCATATTCACCAACTACATTTATGAATATTTTTATAGAAATTTATGAAAAAAAAATTTTTAATGACAGGTTTAAAGGTATCAGTTACAAATTATGGATTAAAAGAGCATTCTGCTTTCATGAAAATGATATTATATTAAAGAAAATTAAGAATAATTAATTTTAGGTTTAGTTCAACAGTGAGAATGCATGCATGTTGCATGTATAAATGTTTGAGAGACTATCAGCTGCAATGGTCAGGAATTTTAGAAGGGTTAATTATAAGTTGATATTTTACATACTTGCCAATTGCAACTCTCCCCATTTAGGTGAGATTTTAGATTCCTGACGCCCGTCTCTCCTCCCCTGTGGAAATTTTGAAAAGATTGCAGATATGATTTTACTTAAGTATTAATCATGTGGTTTGAAATATAAAAAAAAGATTTAAGGAAATAATGAGAAGCAATAATGATAAAGACTTTGGAAAATGTGTTTTGAAAATATCTCTTTCACTGAAAAAATATTGAATTAGAAATATACTGTTTACATGGAAAATTTTCCCTGTAGTAGAATTTTCAGCTTTTTCACCTCGGCAATAGGGCCAATTTATTATTAAAGGGAGCAATTGTAAATGATATGATAAACATGAACAATACAATACTCTTAATAAAAATGAAAATCACTACTACGTGGGTTTTCTCTGGGCACTCCGGTTTCCTCTCACAATAAGACCCCTGGTGCGCTAACATCCGGGCCAACAAGAGTGCATTGATTAATATAGGTTGGATAACTTGTTTCATAATTGTTGTAAAATATATAAAGTTTATACTTTAATAATAAAAAATATAATACACATTATCAATAAATCATGTATAGATATAATACACATAATAAACATTATAGATCAATACATATAATAAAACAATTTAATACACACAATATACATTTGTGAAGGACACATTTAGTATATGGGGGAATCTAATATTGCGTAAAAATTGATTTTAAAATAGAAGGGAGGGAGAAAATTCCCTGGTGTATAAAACATATTCTGCTTTCTGAATGCAACGAAGCCATAGAACTTTGTATTATTGGGTATGGTATAGTTATAATGTAAATGTGTACTATAGCTATAAAGTAATTGTGTATTTATAATATAATTGTGCGCGGTTTGTAAACACCCTGACATGATAATCACCTATAAGTGGGAGCATGTCGTTGAACTGTCGTTCAGAATCTATCTCCAGTGGTTATTCTCCCCGTTGAATACGGATATCAACACTAAATGTTGTTTTTGATGTATAGGGATCGGAATTTAAATCTTGTGTGTCCACAAAGTAAGCTCAAACAAACAGACCTATGATCGGGATAATATTGACATAAGGCCTTAATTCATTGATAGTAGAGTCTAGAGGAGCAGCGCTGAAAAATGTTCAATAAACTCATTATCGCGGAGAGAACAAGTCTGTAAATTACTGAAAAAAAAATCAATGGTAATTTTGTGTTTAGTCAATATATGATTTATGTATGATTAAAACAATTCTGTGAAGAAATGTCAGATTGATGAACTCTAATACTTAACATGATACATTTCTTTATATTGAGTATGAATTTAGATATGAATTTTATGATTTGAGTATAAATTTGGATACAAGTTTATGAGATCTGAGTTTGAATTTGGTTATGATTATATAAGGATTTCAATATAAATTGGGATATGAGTTTAAGAATCAGAGTATAAATTGGGAAACGAGTTTAAAAATCTGAGTATAATTTTGGATTTTGGATTTGAGTTTGAGAATCAGTGCCAAGTGGTATAGATGTCTGACATTCTGCTACCTCTAGCCCTCCACCTCTAGGGTACAGTGGCCAAGTGGTTAAGGTGTCTGACATTCTGCTACCACTAGCCCTCTACCTCTAGGATACATTGGCCAAGTGTTTAAGGTCTTTGACATTTTGCTACCACTAGCCCTCCACCTCTGGGTCGCAGTGACCAAGTGGTTAAGGTGTCTGACATTCTGCTACCACTAGCCCTCTACCTCTAAGGTGCAGTGGCCAAGTGGTTAAGGTGTCTGACATTCTGCTACCACTAGCCCTCTACCTCTAAGGTGCAGTGGCCAAGTGGTTAAGGTGTCTGACATTCTGCTACCACTAGCCCTCTACCTCTAAGGTGCAGTGGCCAAGTGGTTAGGTGTCTGACATTCTGCTACCACTAGCCCTCCACCTCTAGGGTACAGTGGCCGAGTGGTTAAGGTGTCTGACATTCTGCTACCACTAGCCCTCTACCTCTAGGATACATTGGCCAAGTGTTTAAGGTCTTTGACATTTTGCTACCACTAGCCCTCCACCTCTGGGTCGCAGTGACCAAGTGGTTAAGGTGTCTGACATTCTGCTACCACTAGCCCTCTACCTCTAAGGTGCAGTGGCCAAGTGGTTAAGGTGTCTGACATTCTGCTACCACTAGCCCTCTACCTCTAAGGTGCAGTGGCCAAGTGGTTAAGGTGTCTGACATTCTGCTACCACTAGCACTCCACCTCTAGGGTGCAGTGGACAAGTGGTTAAAGTAATGTCTGACATTCTGCTACCACTACTTCCATGTCTTGGTCTTGGGTTTGAGGCCAATGAGGGCAGCTGTCAGGTACTGACCATAGGTTGATGGCTTTTCTCTGGGTACTCCAGCTTTCCTCTACCACTAAAACCTGGCACATCCTTTAATGACATGACTTTAGCTGTTAAAAAGACATAAAACACATATACATGAAACCAAGCCAAAAAATAGTCTTGAGAAACTTCAATTTTTGCCGCAGGGAGCAGAGATATATCTTCGTGAGTTCCCTCAAAGTTTCTCTAGATTATAATTAAGACTTGGTATTAAATAATGGATATCAAACTGAAGTCTCATTAACGAGAGACATTGTATATATATGTAGAAGGTTAAACACCTGCTCAGGTGTTTCTCGTCAGTTCATTTCGAGAAAGTCAAGGTAAAAAAATCTTAATTATTAACGTATTTCCTGATGTTAACTGATTTTATAGCTAACTATGTAGGGCTCGTCAAACTCGATGTTAATATACACACAAATGTACACCCTGAAATTTCATAATGAACTATTCCAACTTTTGAATTGGAAGGTTTACAATGTGTCTTTAGGGGTGAACGAGTTCAGGTATGATAGGTGTGGCATACGTGGTTGTAAATCAACAGGTAAGTAACAGGTGCAGTAATGCTAATTAGCTTATCACTGAAACGTTAACGATTTTTTAAATAGGTATACATAAACAAAATTGAAAGAAAATGAATAAATTAACATTTGATATACAAGTACACATGTTTTTAAGATTTTTTTACTTTTATCTTTAAAATATATTTACGTAAACATGACGTTAAGATACTTATAATTACGCAGAATATGTTTATTACCTGAAATCCTTCTAGAATTTTGCATGTTTGGGCAAATTTTCAAAGTAAATTTTTCAGTATTTTGAAACGTAATGAAGCTACCCGCTGGTATGTCAGTGGGTTACCATCTGGATAATATATGACCTTACAAATGATATCATGTTTTTTCAGACAGGTGAATATAAATAATAAAAAAATTATTATGTACAGGAATGTTTGTAATAAAAGCTATTTCAATTTAATTTCTTTAGTTTCTGCTTGAACAGGTATGATATCACAGATTGGGAACTTCCGTACAACAATGGCCACAAGTTTTTATCGACCGGTGTTAAAACCGCAAGAGAAACAGGTTACGGGTAGATAGATAATACAAAGGCCGTTCTGTATCCGTGTTGACATTGAAATCCACAGTCCCTGACCATTGAAGGGGAAAGTGTGTGTTAGTGGTATTCATTCAGGGTTCGGCCATGTTAGACATACCCACCGAGTTTGTCACACGGAAGCGTGTTTTATGTTTCTAAACTCTGTACGCAATTAAGCTGACATTGTGCTCACTGACCGAATTTTTTCAACCCCTCCCTCTTAACTTTCCACACTCTTCTCCTACCTTTCCCCATTGACAAAACCTTTATTATGATAACAGATTCAATCGTATACAATATGTTATTTTATTCAATTTCAAGATGTGTTTTTAAGGATTCAGTGGTGTTGTTTTATGAAATAAATTACTGCAAGTGTTTAGTCCTGTTCTAATATTTATAAACAATTTACGTACTTGCTTAATTCATTAACGACATTCTCGTGGTGATGTATTTTTTCCACGGTGAAAGTTATCCTCTTTCTCATTGTAAATTGAAATTCATTTAGCTTCTCTGGTTAATTATCCTTTTACCCTGGCATGATCATGAAACCAGTTCAATTTTTTTCGGCCCCAGCATGAAATGGCTAGGCCCTTTAATGTAACTTTTGCATTGACTGCCATATACATTCCATCAAAACCATTCCATCAAAATTTCATTTCTGCTCAGATACCAGTAGAGATGTTATACGTTGAACTGCATTTTAGTATTAGTAAACTTTGTACATAAAGATGCAGGTTAAGCTCTAGTGAAGGTCACAGCATTTTCCAAAGTTATGGCAACACTTAACTTCATTTTTGAAAAAGTATGACCAAAATTGGAGAGCCTTGTCTAATACCAGAGGAAATTAAGGAAAGATTCATGTGAAAAAAAAAATCTTTTTTGATTGTCAGCGTTGGTATTCGTGTCATACTGACATGTCTAGTAATCCAATATTCTCTTTGAATATGTACTAGAAATTAAAATAGTAAAATATATTCGTAACATAATCGAACATTAAAAAATCGTCATCAAATAATGAAAGAAGGGCCAGATAGCAAAATCAATAAATTCCGCAAAGAAATCACACTGTCCCTGAAACAGTAAAACAGGGATAAAAATAAAATCATAAACCCCAGGTAGTTACTACCAGGTATGATAAGTATATGAATATTTTGAGATAATTGGATCTTTATTGTTATAGGGTATTATGTAATTTATAACAGACTGGCATGTTGACCGATATATTTCCTCTACCAATAAATACATGTAGACTATAGACAAGGTATATCTCTACTACAGTTCAAGTGGTGGGTAGGATTGACTTGATTAGGACCATCAATACTTGAGTATTTAGTCTGTGATCATACACAGCAAATAATGTATGCTGTACCCCTGATTTATGACTTTTGATAACCATCCCTTCCTTCCTTCCTTCCTCTCTTATTTTTCCTTCTCGCTCTCTGTATCTGCTCATTCCATCCTTGCAACACCAATCAAAAAAAAAGAAAAACCTATGCCTATATACTTTCTAGAAAAAGTCCTGTACCTCATTGCTAATTGCCAAGGTTGTTCAGGGGTGTGTTATGTTAGGTCAACTAGAGCTCAAGGCTAAGGCTCAAGTCCCCTATTGCTACCATTTACAGTGGATATTTTCCCAATCTCTTTCAAGGACCATATAAGACTTGATAAGCTCATATAATATTTGTCCTGTAGTTAACTGTGATAGAGGACCATCAGACATGCTCACATGTAATCACCTTGACTTTCAAGGTCATCAAAGGTCAAATATGGTAAAATTAAATTTGTAACAGGAAGGATAAATGAAAAAAACAAATCCGCCCCCACCCGGGTTCAAGCAATCAACCTTTTGGTCTTTGGTTGGACACCCTAATGCTTGATTAAAGGGAAATTCCCTCTAGTCAGGGCTAGTTAAAGACGACCTATATTCTCAACTTCTACATTACTCCCTCCTGCACAAAGTCTTCAATCCCAACCAACAACACCCCGGGTTCAATATCTCCAAGGAAGCATCTCAATCTCCTTTAGTTTCTACCCTTGTAGTGGTCAAAGTCACCAAATCTGTAATAGGAAGGAGTAATTAAACAAACAATTACCCCCAAAAGGGTTTGTACTAGCGACCATTCAGTCTCTAGCCGGACACTCAACTGCTTGACTACAAAGACATCACACTAGCTCCAAGGCTAGCAAGGGGACCTAGCTAGCTGTGCTCTTGACTTCTACAAAATCATGTTTCGGTGTCTCTTTTTAGGGAAATGGTATAAAAATATAACTTCAGCTCTGTCTGCCTCACCATTTTTCACCCTAATGTGACTTTTGATGAGACTTCCTTGATACTTGTAGATTTTTCGTTTCGTGTTTAGTAGTGAGGCTGCATGAGTCAGACACCATTGAAGTGTGTTGACCCTCTGTCTCGTCCTTAGATGTTGTAAGTTTCCTGTGGTGCTTGTTTAGATAAGTTTATGTTTCGGGAAAGTCAAAACTTGAGATTGGCATTGTAACACAGGGTTTTCTCTTGGTACTCTGGTTTCCTCCCACAATAAGACTCCCATGTGCTAATATATAGGCAGACAAGAGTGATTTTATAACTTGTTTCATAATTATCGTAAAATTGTTAAAAGATTACATCAACATAGAAAACTGCATCATTTTAATTTAATTTCAAAAGCATTTCATATCCCTTCCTTATCCTATGTTTATCTTTCTGTTTGAAATCAGGCAAGGGCAACTGTAAAGAAACTTCGCATTTCTTAATTGACATTGCCCTTATTTTCTCAAGTCAGAAATGACTGATGTTGCCCCTTTTTTTATCAAGTCAAAAATGAGATATAGAATACTCTTTACATTTAACTAATGTGAGCAAAATATAATATGACAGCATTTTTTCCTACTTTGCAGAAAGATAAAAATGATGGTAAAAAAATGTTATCTTATATACATCAAAAATCGTGTCTTTGCTTTATTTTATCAAAACCATATCAGTGTATCAGTAGGACCTGCTGATTAGAACAACCTGTGTAAAGAGACCACCTGTGTAAAGACACCATCTGTTATAAGATACCACCTAGGTAAAGAGACCACCTGTGTAAAGAGACCACCTTTGTAAAGAGACCACCTGCTATAAGAGACCACCTGTGTAAAGAGACCACCTTTTATAAGAGAACACCTGTTATAAGACCCACCTGTTATAAGAGACCACCTGTTATAAGAGACCACCTGTTATAAGAGACCACCTGTGTAAAAACACCACCTGTTACAAGAGACCACCTGTGTAAAGAGACCACCTGCTATAAGAGACCACCTGTGTAAAGAGACCACCTTTTATAAGAGAACACCTGTTATAAGAGACCACCTGTGTAAAGAGACCACCTTTTATAAGAGACCACCTGTGTAAAGAGACCCCCTGTTATAAGAGACCACCTGTGTAAAGAGACCACCTTTTATAAGAGACCACCTGTGTAAAGAGACCCCCTGTTAAAAGAGACCACCTGCTATAAGAAACCACCTGTCATAAGAGACCACCTGTGTAAAAACACTACCTGTTATAAGAGACCACCTGTTATATGAGGTGTTAACCTAATTGTTAAAAGATTGACTGTTTCAAGATCTAGAGATAACTTGTATTGAGAGACCATTCTTCTGAGGGTGGTCTCTTTATAGAGGTTTTGACTTTACATGCACAACCACCGTCTTTTCAGCTAGTATAACTGATTCCACGTCTCGCTCATACAGGCTTGACCTGCTGACCAGGATGAGATTTAGCCGATTTCCTATTTGTCAGGATCCGTAAAATCTTTACTGGTTTATGTGACTAGTCGAGGCCATGGCTCACGTTAAATTTACGGTCGCCACGCTTTAAAATTATTTCAACAGCCATTACATGGCCTGATCATCATGTTTTGCCTGGCTTCCTGTTTGATGTGCCTGTCAATGGCCTGTTAAGTACGTCTTTAAAGCTTATTTGTCTCACAAGAAAGCAAATTTTATCCCGTAAGTACTTATTTAGTTTCAAGGGTTTACAAGATGCTTATAAAACTGAGCTACACACCACAGCACTGTGGCAATAAAGTATAGAGATGGGATTTCTAGTCCGGCCGTCATGTTTTATCATTTTCAATAAAACACTTTTTACATCCATGGTCAGGGCTGGGCAACAGAATGACTCTAAAACCCAAGTAATCATATAATATTTTTGGGGTAATAATTTCGATTCATATCATAAAAACTTGTGTAACACCTATAAATAAAGGTTGCATACCATTAATGGTTTGCTACCTTTAAAAGGTGTGATATCAAAATAAAGGTTGCACAACAGTAATTTTTTGTCACTTTTAAAGATGCGATATATAAATAAAGGTTACACAACAGTAATTTTTTGTTACTTGTAAAGATGTGATATATAAATAAAGGTTACACAACAGAAATTTTTTGTTACTTGTAAAGATGTGATATATAAATAAAGGTTACACAACAGAATTTTTTTGTTACTCGTTAAGATGTGATATATAAATAAAGGTTGCACTACAGTAAATTTTTGTTACTTGTAAAGATGTGATATATAAATAAAGGTTGCACAACAGTAATTTTTTGTCACTTGTAAAGATGTGATATATAAATAAAGGTTGCACAACAGTAAGTTTTCTTATTTGTAAAGACATATAAATATAGTAAAGACATGATACATGTATATAAATATAGGTTGCACGCCAGTAAATTTTTGTTACTTTTAAAGGTGTGATATCTAAGTAAAGGTTGCACACCAGTAAATATATTGTTTATTTATATTATAGTGATACTTAAGCTACTTAACATACCAGTTATTCTTTTGTAGCTTCGGTGTCAGAGATGCAGGTCTGTCAATCCATCTGTATATCTGCTCTAATATTATCTAAGCAACCACATGACCAATCTTTTTGAAATTTGATCAGTTGATCCCATAGTGATTAATATGAATAATGCAAAGTGGTTTAAATCTTAATTACAACAAGATCAATTCCACTGTTACTATGGAAATAGATCCTTGAAAGTACCTTCAGGCATATAGGGAGGGGGTGTCTTGCTGACTAAATTAATGTCACTGTTTTAGTTGCTGTCAGTATTTGTAGGGTTCATTTCTGTTCCAAAATCTATTTGCAAGCAATTGTAGAAACCTTTAAGAATTTTATTTTTGTATTATATCGTGATACACTAGAGGCAGTGTTTGTGGCCACGAAAGGAAAACGTTAAATTGATAAGTGATACAAAGTTCATGCAGAAATAGGGCTAAAGGATTTACATCCAGACATCTGAGTCAAGACTACTTGGAATTTGCATAAAATACAGCATTTGTTTAAAAACTGATTTAAAGTCGTGCAGTAAATAGCAGTCAACCTAGATAAAATATACTTGGGTCAAACTTTATTGTGTAATTTTGTACAATTTATTTGAGACATTATAACTTTTTTTGTGGGAGTTTTAAGATTATTCAAATGAGATGTTGAGGGTTGCCACTGCTTATATTGACTTTAAACATTTATTGGCGGCTCTGTTTGGCTGGTAAAATGCTTAAAGGTCCTTGTCCCAAATCACTGGTGTTTCCTTACTCAGTTACCTCCCTTTAACGTCCTTAAAGATCCCTGTCCCACTACATTGTTGTTTCTCTTTTATACAGTTATTACCTCCCCTTAACATCCTTAAGGATCCCTGTCCCACTACATTGTTGTTTCTCCTTTATACAGTTATTACCTCCCCTTACCTCCCCTTAACATCCTTAAGGATCCTTGTCCCACCACATTGTTTCCCCTTTATACAGTTATTATCTCCCCTTAACCTCATTAACTCTTTGCCTGCTAAGTAATGGAGTTACCTCCCCTTAACACCCTTAAGGACCTGTGTCCCTCTACACTTGACTTTTCCTTTATACAGTTGCCTCCTCTTAACACCCTCAAAGATCCCTGTCGCAGTACACTTGTTTTTCCTCATAAACAGTTACCTCCCCTTAACTTCCAATTCAGAAAATAATCAGAGAACAAATGTACCAAGACAGTTGGGTTGACCTGGCCCAAGGGTCAGAAAACAATCTTAGACTTAAGTGTTCTTTTTCTTCTTTTTTCTTTCACATAAGGAACTTGTCTCTTGGTATTGAGTGGTGAAGGTTCCCGAAATTATGTCATTTATGATAGCTGGATTTGTCAAAACTTCAGGCCAGTTTAGTTGTAGTCTTAAGATCATTTCATCATCCTGGAGCCAGGTAGCTGAATGGGTGAAAATGATGTGAAACAATCTAAGGTCCAGGGTTCAAATCCCGGTCAAGCTCTGCTGAATGGTAGAATCGGAACACTGTTGTTGATTTCGTCTTTATTTTTTCTCACGAAAGTCCCCAATGGTGTGGTGTTCATTTCAGAAATGATATATCAGAGCTAATTTAAGTCATAGGCCAAATAATAAAAAAAAAATCAACATTACATAACAGGTTTTGGCAGTGTTATGGAGATCCGTAAACTAAAACTTTATAAAGTTTTATATGGAAAATTCAGTATCATCAATGCCAAATGAGCTTTATGCTTCTTGGGTAAAAATAACATGAAATTGCAACTAAAAAAATAGATAAATTTTGTTTTCATCTTTCTATTACTTTGGTTCTAAAGGACATTTTCTCCATCTTGGACTAAAATTATGAGAAATCGTGTAGAATATGAGAATGAAATGAATGTTTTATTTTTCACGGCTGATGATGAAGTGTCAACATTTAGAAGCGATGGGTGGTTCATGTTTTTTGCCGTATTTGACTCTGTAGGGTTACAATGTTTTGTGTAAGGTCTTGTAAACAAAGTTGTCGCTGTCGACAACTGGCAACAAGTGTCAAATATAGAGTAAATTAATGCCAGCAAACCAAGGTCAATAAATGGGACATGTCGTAAACAAGCTATTATAAAATAGATTTGACTTCATCATTATTCATTAATTTGCGTCAGGAGAAAATAAATTTCCTTCCCTAAACAAAATTATAATTTACACCATGCTAATTTGTAATGATGAGAATGATCGAAATTTGACTTGCAACAACATATTACCGCGGTAAGCTGTATCTTCGTGCAAAGAAATTAATCAATTGACGCCGCCGTGAAACTGCGATCCCCTGCCAAGATCATGTTTTATCAGACTCCTCTGTAAAAATGTGTAACCTTGATCTGCATCTCCAGTGTCCTCAATTTGTGTACATTGAATGGGCGAGAGATGTACATAGATAGAGAACATACATTGAAAATACTCAGGTAAAATCTTAATGCAATCTTGATTACACTCATGTAAAACAAAATTATAAAATGCATTTAGGTAAATCAAAATTAATTGGGGTAAATCTAAATCACACCCAAGTGTATATGAAGCACTGTGAATTACATTCTGGTGGTTATTATTAGCTCACCTGGTCCGAAGGCGAAGTACCGAGGTGAGCTTATGCCATACCGTGGCGTCCGTTGTCCGTCCGTCAACAATTGTTTAAAAGACTTCTTCTCCATAACCACTGATCGGAAATCAACCTTATTTGGCAGGAAGCATCCTAAGGTGCTCAGGATTCAAAATTGTACTCATTGTGGGACTGACCCCCCAGGGGGCTGAGGGGTGGGGCCCTAAAGAATTATTTAGCTATATTGGTTAAAGCGACTTCTTCTCCATAACCACTGATTGGAAATCAGCCTTATTTGGCAGGAAGCATCCCTAGGTGCTCAGGATTCAAAATTGTACTCATGGTGGGACTGACCCCCCAGGGGGCTGAGGGGTGGGGCCATAAAGAATTATTTAGCTATATTGATATTAGCGACCTCTTCTCCATAACCACTGATCGGAAATCAACCTTATTTAGCAGGAAGCATCCTAAGGTTCCCAGGATTCAAAATTGTACTAATGGTGGGACTGACCCCCTAGGGGGCTGAGGGGTTAGGCAAAAAAGGGTTATTTAGGTTTATTGGTTTAAGCGACTTCTTCTCCATAACCACTGATAGGAAATCAACCTTATTTGGCAGGAAGCATCCCTAGGTGCTCAGGATTCAAAATTGTACTCATGGTGGGACTGACCCCCCATGGGGCTGAGTGGTGGGGCCATAAAGAATTATTTAGCTATATTGATATTAGTGACTTTTTCTCCATAACCACTGATTGGAAATCAACCTTATTTGACAGGAAGCATCCTTAGGTGTCCAGGTTTCAAAATTGTACTAATGGTGGGACTGACCCCCCTAGGGGGGCTGAGGGGTTGGGCCAAAAAGGGTTATTTAGCTTTATTGGTTTAAGCAACTTTTTTTCCATAACCACTTATTGGAAATTAATATTATTTGGCAGGAGGCATCCTTAGGTGCTCAGGATTCAATATTGTATTTATGGTTGGACTGACCTCCTAGGGGGCTGAGGGGCGGGGCCAAAAAGGGTTATTTATCTATATCATGGTTTAAGCGACTTCTTCTCCATAACCACTGATTGGAAATCAGCCTTATTTGGTAGAAAGCATCCCTAGGTGCTCAGGATTCAAAATTTACTAATGGTGGGACTGACACCCCCCCACAGGGGACTGAGGGGTGGGGCAAGAAAGAAAATATTTTACCATGATTACCTCGATACCATTGTGTTCAGGTGAGCGATACAGGCCCTCTGGGCCTCTTGTTCAGATTAAGGTATCGTTGACTCTTTCGTAAATTTCATCCACATTCAATAGATTTCAGAAACACTTGGGTAAATCTAAATAGCACTCAGGTAAATACTTATAAAGATAACTGTCACATTAATCTCTGAATAACATTCGGGTTTATATCTCAGTAGCATGCAGGGAAATCTCATTGACACTCAGATAAATCAGCATGTAAATGTCTTTAACATTCAAAACACCACTCTGGTTAATCTCTAAAACACTCAGGTAAACAATTGTACAACTCATGTCATGACCATAAGTCATGTAAAGGTAATTCAGAGAAACCAGAGTTATTTGTAGATAAATGTTTTACTCATATCCACAAGCATGAGGAAATTGTTTAAAATCTAATAATCTTCAGCATATCTTCAGAAAACGCCTCATTGACGTCATCATATGCATCAGTTTGTTATGTTAGCATAAATGATTAGCTTTTATGAGAGATTTTGCTATTTTAATGGGTGTTTTAATGGGTGTTTTAATGGATGTTTTAATGGATATTGACTGTCAAGTTCCACATCATTAAACTTTGATAAGTAAAGTAACTGCTGCGCAATTGTACATAACTGTACAACTCATTGGGTGTTTGGATAGCTGTTGTATAAGTGTTATGTGGTAAGGTACGTGTCCTGCTTATCGTGTCCAAACTGTGACATTTCGGTGAGCTAGCACTAATCCTGACAGGTACCACCAGTGCCATCATCAAAATCAGGGCTTAGACTTCTTCCTTGTTATGTGGAAACAAAATCCTGAACAAAATTGATATCATGTAAAAAACATAAGTGTCTTAATGAAAACAACAATATACTGGAAAACTATTTTAATTAATATAATATTATGAATGTACTGCTTGTTTGTCCCACATGGATGTCCCACATACATGTCCCACATACATGTCCCACATGGATGTCCCACATACATGTCCCACATACATGTCCCACATGGATGTCCCACATGGATGTCCCACTTACATGTCCCACATACATGTCCCACATACATGTCCCACATGGATGTCCCACATGGATGTCCCACATACATGTCCCACATGGGTGTCCCACATACATGTCCCACATGGATGTCCCACATGGATGTCCCACATGGATGTCCCACATGGATGTCCCACATACATGTCCCACATGGATGTCCCACATGGATGTCCCACATGGATGTCCCACATACATGTCCCACATGGGTGTCCCACATACATGTCCCACATGGATGTCCCACATGGATGTCCCACATGGATGTCCCACATGGATGTCCCACATACATGTCCCACATGGATGTCCCACATGGATGTCCCACATACATGTCCCACATGGATGTCCCACATGGATGTCCCACATGGATGTCCCACATACATGTCCCACATACATGTCCCACATGGATGTCCCACATGGATGTCCCACATGGATGTCCCACATGGATGTCCCACATACATGTCCCACATGGATGTCCCGCATGGATGTCCCACTTACATGTCCCACATACATGTCCCACATGGATGTCCCACATGGATGTCCCACATACATGTCCCACATACATGTCCCACATGGATGTCCCACATGGATGTCCCACATGGATGTCCCACATGGATGTCCCACTTACATGTCCCACATACATGTCCCACATGGGTGTCCCACATACATGTCCCACATACATGTCCCACATACATGTCCCACATACATGTCCCACATGGATGTCCCACATTGATGTCCCACATACATGTCCCACATACATGTCCCACATGGATGTCCCACATGGATGTCCCACATGGATGTCCCACATACATGTCCCACATGGATGTCCCACATTGATGTCCCACATGGATGTCCCACTTACATGTCCCACATACATGTCCCACATGGATGTCCCACATACATGTCCCACATACATGTCCCACATGGATGTCCCACATGGATGTCCCACATGGATGTCCCACTTACATGTCCCACATACATGTCCCACATGGGTGTCCCACATACATGTCCCACATACATGTCCCACATACATGTCCCACATACATGTCCCACATTGATGTCCCACATACATGTCCCACATACATGTCCCACATACATGTCCCACATACATGTCCCACATGGATGTCCCACATGGATGTCCCACATGGATGTCCCACATGGATGTCCCACATACATGTCCCACTTACATGTCCCACATACATGTCCCACATTGATGTCCCACATGGATGTCCCACATACATGTCCCACATGTTTGTCCCACATACATGTCCCACATACATGTCCCACTTACATGTCCCACATACATGTCCCACATGGATGTCCCACTTACATGTCCCACATACATGTCCCACATGGATGTCCCACATACATGTCCCACATGGATGTTTCAATATCGATTTGCATTGGTATCCCGCATGAGACACATATACATTTTATTTCTTGCACACAATGAAGTCCTGGAAAAAGATCCCGTTAAACATATAAAGGCACGAGTGTGGGCTATATAGGATATAACACATTGACAGCTTTTCCTGTCCCAGTTCTACAAAGTGATGAAAAGTTAGCCATCCCGGAAATTATGTCCTTCTCTGACTCAATTTTGTTGGGACAATCACGTTCTGTGTATTTGTTAAACTTCATGAAATGTTTTTGATCTAACACACAGAATCATTTCAGATAAAAAATACTGTGGGTGGTCGGATGGTGCAGTGGATGGCACACTTGCCTTTCATTAAGGTGCGTGGGGTTCAATTCCCTGACCAGACGTGAGAAGGTAGGGGGGGGGGTCACCTGGCCGACCACATGGGTTTTCTCCGGGTACTCCGGTTTCCTCCCACAATAAGACCCCTTGCATGCAAACATCCGGGCCAACAAGAGTGATTATAATATAGTAAAATAAATAAAGTTTATATTTATAATACTTTGACTGTTATGGGTATATTTAATAAAAAGAACAGCCACTAATTGCATCAAAAAGTTTTAACTAATTCACCCCTGAAGACAAATTTGAACTCTTCCAATTCAAAGTCTGGAATAGTTCATTATGAAATTTTAGGGGTGAATGAGTTATAACCCGTTGGTTAGTATTCCAGCCTGAATATATACATGATTTGGAACAGTAAAACAGAAAAGTTATGTAAATTGTGGAGGGCAGTTGATTCAGCTATCTCAAAAGCTGATACAATGGAAGGGAGATAACTCTTGAATGGCCTCCGCTTGTCCGTGTACATGGAGTGTCATAAAGGAAAAAAAACATAACAGCTCCATCATTGCCCAAAAAGTAAAATAAACATTAATTAACACATGATAAATTTAATATGAAAAAGAAAATTGTCAAACCTTATACTATAGTACTGTTTCATCTCATAATATTTGCACTGTTTTCCATTGTGTATGACCAGAGAATTCACACAGAAATATCAATGTAGATAAACCTGGATTATTCCTTAAATTCACAATGGAAAATAAAACAAATAATATTATGGGCAGAAAATGTGGATATTTCAGTACAAAATGACTAAATGTTGACGAAACCCTTAAACAAAGTCAGGAAAATTCATTGAAAAAGGTTGGAAATACAAGAATATATAGAATTTTTTTTTTTTCCCCATAATTATGGCACAGTACTGTATATTCTATGTATAACACATTCTATTTAATGACATTTCCTCAATTCATTGCAAATAGGAAATAATTTTAAGATGATATATTTTATTAATGTAATTTTCATTATTTTTTCTTATTTCTTGGTCATTGAGTCATCATGGATTCTAATGAAAAATGGTAACTTTTTAAAGTAAATATTTGTTTTGCATATTAGTCAAATTATTTATATGTTAAATGGAACCACAGTGGCCAAGTGGTTAACGTGTCCTGACATTCTACCACTAGCCCTTCATCTCTGGGCTTGGAGTTTGAAACTCAGTTGGGTAGTTGCCAGGTACTGACCATATGTCGATGGTTTTTCTCCAGGTACTCTGGCTTTCCTCCACCTCCAAAACCTGGCACATTCTAAATTACCCTGGCTTTTAATAGGACGTAAAACAAAATAAACCAAACCAAACATTGAAATTTAATGACTTCAAAACCAATCATTGCATGGATTACCTCTAAAAGAAGGAAATGGAAATTGATGCAAATCCTGTCAAAAGAAAAATGATATGTTTGATGGTAGTGTATAACGTTTGTGTTGATTGATTGAGACATGAGAACAGAATAACTCATTTAAAAAAAAATATGAAATAATATAAAGTGATTTAATGGCGGAGTACTCATCGTACCAGTTTGTGCCAGTAAACGTGTCGAAATAATGTATGAGTTGTTCGAAAATGGAAAATTATAATTCCCATTATTCTAGCAATAAAATCAAGCTGGATCGTTTTTTTTTTTTAACTTTTAACATACTACATATATGTATATTTAATAATATTGAACATTTTATCTGTATTTTTTGTATATGATTTACGCAATCTGTAAGATCAATATTTGAAAAACGAACATAAATCCATTTCAATTTGTTTCACATTCAAACATTGTCTTCCTTGATTAACAAAAAAAAATAGCAGAAATGACCACATATATACACACAAATAAAAAAAATGCATAAAGGTTTCAACATCTGAATGTGCATGTAAAATATCTTTCTGAATTTGACTATGTTGCCTGTTGTGACCCTTAATACGGAAGCATATATCTGTTCCTTATAAATAGGTTATGATCAATCACTTATTGAGGTTGGTTTGTTTGTCGTAGTTCTTAGAACATAAAATTACGTCATGGTGAATTTGGTGTCCTGTTAGTGATGGAAGGGAAATAACTCTCGGACAAATCAAATTATAACACAAATTGATTCTTATATTCTTATTATGTCAGTGTGGTTGAAATATATTAGAAAAAAATATTCAAGCAAAATAAGGTCGATAAAGTAATTAAATGTTTTAGAAATTAATTTTGTTGAGATAAATACTTAAAATGGTTATTATATTGCCATAGCTTAATTAGAATTAGCTAAAAATCAGATGAAAATAAATATCATCCGAATTATATCAAATAAATGACATCAGTATTGTACCTGAACATTTAATATGAACATATAAGATATACTAATATGAAAAAAGCAAATCTTTAAAAGAGGATAGTTTTAGTCAATCTCAATATTTACTGAAAAATTTTCATGATGGAAATTTATTGAATCAGAATGAGAAAAGATTTCCATAATTTTAAAATTTACTTTTGAAGCAATGGCAAAGAGATAAATGCAACAGTCATGCTGACGAAATTTCCAGTAATATTTCGACCTTTCGGAAATAACCAATGAAGGCCGAGTGTGACATTATTTTGTAACGTGTTTCCAGTTTCCTCATTGGAGGGATTGACGAATAAAAATCAAAAGGCTAAGTGTAGCAAGGGGAGGCAACTCCGTTTTACGCTTGCATGTGTTAATTAGCATTCAAGAGCTTCACTCGAGCGCCCGACAGCTACACTCTTATAAGTGTCTGTAACATATTTATCCAGCAATAAGCCCATGGCTGGTTATAATTTTTTACCCCTACATATTTATAATAAATAGACTTGATCTTTGATTCGGTAAGGTTCAAATGTGAATTTAGGGTGAATGGGTGAACTCCTCTGTATCTACAATGCGTTTTTAAATAGAAATGCCAACCCATGCTTTCGCATTGCCCTGAAATAAGCCCACCCCTTTACTTTTAGTCAGACATTTTGTGTTCGCTCCTGTGGGCTTATTGCAGGAAATATACGGTCTGTTATAATACACTATAAAAAGACCTACATATGATGAATTGGCACAGCTATGAAAAAAATCATCAATAGAACTAACATCAATTACTATAAATTTGTGATATTTTCTCTCTCTTAATTTTTTATCCTCATCTTCAATGAAAAAGAAAGAGAAAAAAAAAGATTAAACCAATTTAATTAAAAGTTGGAGAAAGTGACTCGGACAGAAAAAAAGGCCATATTAAAATAATAATTAATTTCACTTAAAAACATTTCCTGCCAGATTCAGTCTTTCACCAAGTAATTGACACGTATATTGTACCAGAGTAAAAAAAAGAAACTCACTATTATTGAAATAAACCTAATGGCATTACAAAGTAAAACAGGACTAAAGGGAAATAACTCTAGCATTCCTTACTTCTGTTTTAAGTTCGTTGTCTGTATAACTTCAGGATAATGGTTTATGTCTTTCACATTATAATAAACGTTTTTGACTTAAATTTTTCTCATTGCATTTTAAGCCAATCAAAGACAATTTTGTGAGGGCCAGTGGATATTCATGAATATTGGTCATTGCTGAATATGAACATTTTACCGCAAGACAATTTTAGGCATTTAACTTACAGCTATTTTTGTCCAAGGCAAAATCATTAATGTTTTACATTATGTAAACTTTTGTTTGAAATTCTTCTATTATAAACATTTTCTATATGCGTAATGATAATTATGAATCCTTTAAAGGCAGTTTCAGTATATTTATATTAGAAAAACTATTCTTCTATTTGATATGGTAATTACAATGTATGTGCTGGAATTTGCATAAATCTGAAAATCTTTACCATCCTGTTATCACTAATGCACTTTGTAGAAAGAGGAAATAAGATGTAAACTGAGAAATAAAGAGATCTTTAGCGACCTACATTTTTTGTGTGTACACATGTCCGATTCAGTCCAGAGTAGCTGTTTAAAGTAATACTATAGGTAAAACAGACCAAACTATTCATACGGACATTTTTTCACCATCATTCGATGTAATGCGATATGCTAGCATTAAGGTGTGTAAACTTGGACACAAAGAGAATTAGATATGTTGGCTGTAATGTGTGTCAACACTCCTACAATAGAGAATTAAAATGACAAAGTTCAGTAGCACAGCTCTGTGTGCTCTCCCCTTTTTGTGCAATCACAATAACAAACGGCTGTTTTAAGATAAAAGGTGTCAGCCATTGATTTCTGATCATGGTCCTATTTGTGTTTTGTCTTGAGTAAATACGTTAAGTTCAGGTTTAAAGTCCTATTGATGACCAGCATGGAAAAGCTTTATATTTCTAAGGTTAACTCTAAACTCAAATTTCTAGACTTAGTTTTTGTTATGTATCTATTTTTATGTGGCCACCATTGCCGAAGTGTATAATATTGCCCTTGGAACTTATTCGGTCATTAACATCTATCATAATTTTGTTTTCCGTTCATTTACTCTTTAACGGATAGAGATAGATAGAGATATTGAATTGTAATTCAGTATGCAGTTGTCGTAATAATAAAATGCAGGTAAAATCCTTATTTAGTTAAAATCCTTTATCATAATTTTCCAAATTTCAGGCCAAATATAACTTTGAAAATTTTAGTAAAATGGTTTGACCAACATTGGGATAGATCTATTTGTGGAAATTTGAGAAAACATTTTCACTTAAAAAGACTACTTCTCTCTAGCTGTCAGCAGGAGCATAAGTGTCAACATGCTAGCTGACAAATCTAGTTACTTTCTATTTGGTAATTTTGATATTTTCTTGCCATTGAAATCTATATACAGTGGACTCCACTTAATATCACTCTTGTTAATATCACATTCCTCTTTATATCATGTTTTTTCCCAGCACAATTTTTCTCTCTATATAATCTATGTAATTTTAATTGGTTAATATCATGTACTTTGAGGTGAATTCCTCTTAATATCATGTTTTTTTAACCAATCACATAAAATATCCAGAAATGGTGTCATTTCCATTGATTTCAGATACAACTTGTACAAAATGTTGCATAGAAAATAAATTTTAAGATGAAATAATGTTATCTATATAATGAAACATCTTCATATGTACATTGAATAGCTTACTTTTAGTTATGGAGATTGGAAATGCACTAGATTTAGTGGAAAAGCATGTTTCTCTTAATATCACATTCCTGTTAATATCATGTTTTTGTCTGACAAATGCAACATGATATAAAAAGGAGTGCACTGTATTGCCTACACTTTGATTATGGAACATCCTTTAAAACCTTTATTTTATTCTATGTAAATTATAAGAGTTTTCTAAATTCTGATTGGTTAGATCAGCTTCAATTAGAGATTGGTCAGATCAAGCAGTTTTCGTGATTGGTTAGTTCATCTTAGATTAAAAGTATGTGATTGACCAGATAAGGTAAGGGAGTTATGGCCCTTAATTACTTTAAGTTATGCAAAAAGTAAGATCCAAAACACCTTAAACAAGTTCCCTTTTCTGTAAGTTGACCACAAGGTCAAGGTCAATAATTAATGCACGAGGTACCACCATCTGTAGGGAGGTATTAGTTACATGGATGCAAAATTTTTTATTGGCCAGATCAGGCAGCTTTAAGAATCCCCAAACCGCTACCAGAAGCTAGAACATTTTTACCGACAAGACAATAGTAATTTAAGGAGCCATTTTCTGTGCATTGTCAGTTATCAGCCCATGGCCAGGCCACAATTCTAGCCGAAGTGAAATTAAGGGGAGGTAATTTAACTCTGCATGGAAAAGTACAATGGAACTGTCTAGTATTTTGCCTGAAGTGGTATGGGAACCCTTAATAATTAAGGTCTTAAAAGAAGCTCATATTTTGTGTTTCATTTGGTGTGCACGAACTATATTAAAGATAAACAAACAAATAATCTGAATGTGAAAATTCAAACCAGAATTTGAAATATTAATTTCAGATTATGTTATTACAGATTGAAGCTCAAAGCAATTGAACAACTGGATCAGGAATTATTTCTAAAAATGAAATTATGTGACGGTGTTGGGGTCGAATTGGGGGATGAGGAGGAGTAGAGGGATGTTAACTTATGCATGAAAGAACTACTGTGTGAATTCTACCTGTTATATTGGTCATGAGATATGGTCAATTTAGCAATATGTTAAAAGGAGTTTTTTCTATAAAAACGGGACAGTGTCAAGCGAGTATTTTAATCAATAGCTGGTGCATAGTTGAGGCAATGTTATGATCTTCTGGAGTTCAAAGCAAGCTGTGTTTGAACAAGCTAATGTGAAAATGTTTTTCATCTTTATCTTTGAATAGAGTTACTTCCCTTCAAAGACAAAATCTGCCATTGTTGTGTGATAAAACTGTAACAAATTTATACGTATTGATTTGCTATGCAAATAATCCAAAACATATGTATTCTACATTTTTAATTTCCGCTTAAAAATCCATGGCATTGATGAAATTTTATTGCTGAAAACTTTAGATGCCGTATTTGATTTCAATGTAAACTTATTGAAATTCAGTTGCATGTTTTTGGGGTGTTTTTTTTTCTTCTTCAAATTTCTAATTTGTGTGGGAATTTTTTTTTTAATGTGCTGTCTTCATCAGCAATAACCAACTGATTGAATTCTGTAGTTTCTATGATTTCTGTATCAATATTGTCCAGTATTATGTTATTATGGTTTCTATGTCACTTGAAATGCCTGATTCTCCAACATTGTACTCATCAGTGTTGATGGGATGGCTTCAGAATCACTTGAATCAGGGGCCTCGATCAGCAGTAGTCAAGTGTCTGACATTCTACTACCACTAGCCCTCTACCACTGGGTCACAGTGGGTACCTAAAAGTGGTTAGGTATCTGACATTCTGCTACCACTAGCCCTCCACCACTGGGTCACAGTGGGTACCTAAAAGTGGTTAGGTATCTGACATTCTGCTACCACTAGCCCTTCACCTCTAGGTCACAGTGTCAAAGTGGTTAAGGTATCTGACATTCTGCTACTACTAGCCCTCTACCACTGGGTCACAGTGGGTACCTAAAAGTGGTTGAGGTGTCTGACATTCTGCTACCACTAGCCCTCTACCACTGGGTCACAGTGGGTACCTAAAAGTGGTTAGGTGTCTGACATTCTGCTACTACTAGCCCTCTACCACTGGGTCACAGTGGGTACCTAAAAGTGGTTAGGTGTCTGACATTCTGCTACTACTAGCCCTCTACCACTGGGTCACAGTGGGTACCTAAAAGTGGTTGAGGTGTCTGACATTCTGCTACCACTAGCCCTCTACCACTGGGTCACAGTGGGTACCTAAAAGTGGTTGAGGTGTCTGACATTCTGCTACCACTAGCCCTCTACCACTGGGTCACAGTGGGTACCTAAAAGTGGTTGAGGTGTCTGACATTCTGCTACCACTAGCCCTCTACCACTGGGTCACAGTGGGTACCTAAAAGTGGTTGAGGTGTCTGACATTCTGCTACCAATATCCCTCCACCTTTGGGTCGTGGGTGGCCAACTGGTTAAGATGTCTGGTATTCTGTTTCCAACCTCATATGATCCTGGCTTTTGAGAGGACCTTAAGTATTAAAGCACTGCAAGGTCATATCAATAGGTCAAGGTCACATTTGCAGGACAGATTCACGTTTAAAACATGCTTAACTGATGTGTGATTTGTTTCATCATATGCAGAATCCCCTTGTGATAACAGTGATCAGACCAGGACTGTTTCCATAGCAACAAAATGTCTGACAGATCACATGATCAAAGATTCATGGTTATGATATATTATTTTACCTCTGATAAGCCCATGTTCAATATTAAGTTCAATCCCTTGTTATATAGTTCCATAAAAAAAGAAATACTCTTTGTCTTGCTCGTTCATTTTATTCCTTTTTAGAAAATTCTAAGCGAAAAAATGAAGCCATTGCTATGTAGATATTTAATTAATAGCATTATAAATTATTTTTTTTTAATGTTTTGAAAAAAATGGACATATTTTTGTTTCTTTGGTTGAAGAGCATGTACTGGGCTTACCATGCACACAGGTAAGGTAGGTTCTAGCTATACACTGGTGATTAGGCTTCCGACATCAGCGATCATCTTAAATAAAACTTGACAGACTCCAGAAAACTATTACAAGTACATGATTATGTTTGTATGCCAGTGGGCACAGATACAATTTGTACATTGTGTATATTGAGATATATCATACTTGAGTTGACCTAGAAAATTGAATTCAGTTGTGATGAGAAGGTAATGGTGTATTTCAACCTTGAGGGCAATAGATGTAATGTACTGGGATCGGATTTCCTTGTAATCCCAGTGTATCTTTACCTACCTAACATGTTTCTATACCTTTCTACACCTCTATACAGCCCGGCCAACACCATTTACCTGAGATCACAGGTAAAGGAGTTGATAGCTCCCTAGGGGGCTATTGTCTCCTATCTCTGATACTGATCTGTGGCCCAAGGATCCTTAACGGTGTTCAAAGCCTCGGAAAGGCGGTAACTTGTCTGTGGAATCCTTAATTGTAGAATGTAAATATTGTTATATCATTATAGTTCTGTCTGGGGCGTATAACATGAATATTCATGAGGTTAGGTCATTTAAATGTAAAATGCTACATTTTTTGTTAAGAATTTACAGTTACATAATATCTTAAGAAATGTGAGTTCTTCCCAATGTAAAAAGCATGAAAATTAGGGTTTTAACATAAAATGAAGTCCTGTTATTTATTCATTATGCAAGACTTTAAAGAGTTTTTTAGTGGTATATATATATATTATTTTGTTTGTATATAAATATTTCTCTTTAGGCGTAAGGTCTTTGTAATACCTACGGCTACTAGTTAATTATCTATATAGGGTTTCAGTGGACACACCAAACAGAATTTTATAAACCAATGAAATGACAAAGTTACAGTTTTGTAAACGTCTTCCCGACAAAAATTATAATGTAGATATATAAAAGTATGTACTTAAAATTAAAGGGTACTGGGAAATATGAGAGAGATCAGGTGTCAGGAAAATAAGGTTTCTGTAAAAGCAGATTTCTGTAAAGCCAAATTTATGTAATGTTGTTTTCCAGGTGTCAGGAAAATCAAGTTTTAAATAAAATCTTGGGTCAGCGAAATGAAGGACCATTAAATTTTAGGTGTGAGTTAATATAAGTCAGGTTTCAGTTAAGTCAGGTTCCTGTGAAGTCAGGTTTCTGTTGAGTCAGGTTTCATGTTTCAATCAGGTTTCTTTAAAGTCAGGCATCAATTAAATCTGCAGGTGTCATTTCAATCATGTTTCTGTAGAGTCAGGTGTCAGTGAAATCAGGTTTATGTTAAGTCAGGTGTCACTTAAATCAGGTTTCCGTAAAGTCAGGTGTCTATTAAATCAGGTTTCAGTAAAGTCAGGTGTCAATAAAGTCAGGTTTCTGTAAAGTCAGGTGTCAATTAAATCAGGTTTCAGTAAAGCCAGGTGTCAATTAAATAAGGTTTCAGGAAAGTCAGGTGTCAAATAAAGTCAGGTTTCAGTAAAGTCAGGTGTCAATTAAATCAGGTTTCAGGAAAGTCCGGTGTCAATTACATCTGGTTTCAGTAAAGTCAGGTGTCAATAAAGTCAGGTTTCTGTAAAGTCAGGTGTCAATTAAATCAGGTTTCAGTAAAGCCAGGTGTCAATTAAATAAGGTTTCAGGAAAGTCAGGTGCAATTAAAGTCAGGTTTCAGTAAAGTCAGGTGCAATTAAAGTCAGGTTTCAGTAAAGTCAGGTGTCAATTAAATAAGGCTTCAGTAAAGTCAGGTGTCAATAAAGTCAGGTTTCTGTAAAGTCAATTGTCAATTAAATCAGGTTTCAGTTAAGTCAGGTGTCAATTAAATCAGTTTTCAGTAAAGTCAGGTGCTAATTAAATCAAGTTTTAAGTTAAGTCAGGTGCTTATTCAATCAGGTTTCAGTTAAGTCAGGTGCTTATTCAATCAGGTTTCAAAAAAGTCAGGTGTCAATCGGGGGGTAACTTGTCTGTGGAATCCTTAATTGTAGAATGTAAATATTGTTATATCATTATAGTTCTGTCTGGGGCGTATAACATGAATATTCATGAGGTTAGGTCATTTAAATGTAAAATGTTACATTTTTTGTTAAGAATTTACAGTTACATAATATCATAAGAAATGTGAGTTCTTCCCAATGTGAAAAGCATGAAAATTAGGGTTTCAACATAAAATAAAGTCCTGTTATTTATTCATCATGCAAGACTTTAAAGAGTTTTTTAGTGGTATGTATATATATTATTTTGTTTGTATATAAATATTTCTCTTTAGGCGTAAGGTCTTTGTAATACCTACAGCTAGTAGTTAATTATCTATATAGGGTTTCAGTGAACACACCAAACAGAATTTTATAAACCAATGAAATGACAAAGTTACAGTTTTGTAAACGTCTTCCAGACAAAAATTATAATGTAGATATATAAAAGTATGTACTTAAAATGAAAGAGTCCTGGGAAATATGAGAGAGATCAGGTGTCAGGAAAATGAGGTTTCTGTATAAAAACAGATTTATGTGAAGCCAAATTTATGTAATGTTGATTTCCTGGTGTCAGGAAAATCAGGTTTTAAGTGAAATCTTGGGTTAGCAAAATGAAGGACCATTAAATTTTAGGTGTCAGTTAAAATAAGTTATAAGGTTTCAGCTAAGTCAGGTTCCTGTGAAGTCAGATTTCTGTGAAGCCAGGTTTCAATTCAATCAGGTTTCTTTAAAGTCAGGTGTCAATGAAATCAGATTTCTCTAAAGTCAGGGGTACATTAAGTCAGGTTTCTGTAAAGTTAGTTGTCAAATAAATCAGGTTTCAGTAAAGTCAGGTGTCAATAAAGCCAGGTTTCAGAAAATCCAGGTGTCAGTTAAATCTGGTTTCAGTAAAGTCAGGTGTCACTTAAATCAGGTTTCCGTAAAGTCAGGTGTCTATTAAGTCAGGTTTCAGTAAAGTCAGGTGTCAATAAAGTCAGGTTTCTGTAAAGTCAGGTGTCAATTAAATCAGGTTTCAGTAAAGCCAGGTGTCAATTAAATAAGGTTTCAGGAAAGTCAGGTGTCAAATAAAGTCAGGTTTCAGTAAAGTCAGGTGTCAATTAAATCAGGTTTCAGGAAAGTCCGGTGTCAATTACATCTGGTTTCAGTAAAGTCAGGTGTCAATAAAGTCAGGTTTCTGTAAAGTCAGGTGTCAATTAAATCAGGTTTCAGTAAAGCCAGGTGTCAATTAAATAAGGTTTCAGGAAAGTCAGGTGCAATTAAAGTCAGGTTTCAGTAAAGTCAGGTGCAATTAAAGTCAGGTTTCAGTAAAGTCAGGTGTCAATTAAATAAGGCTTCAGTAAAGTCAGGTGTCAATAAAGTCAGGTTTCTGTAAAGTCAATTGTCAATTAAATCAGGTTTCAGTTAAGTCAGGTGTCAATTAAATCAGTTTTCAGTAAAGTCAGGTGCTAATTAAATCAAGTTTTAAGTTAAGTCAGGTGCTTATTCAATCAGGTTTCAGTTAAGTCAGGTGCTTATTCAATCAGGTTTCAAAAAAGTCAGGTGTCAATTAAACCAGGTTTCAGTAAAGTCAGGTACCAATTAATTTAGGTTTCAGTTTAAGTCAGGTGCTAATTAAATCAGGTTTCAGTATATGTCAGGAATCGGTTAAATCAGGTTTTAATAAAGTCATGCAGGTTTCAGTTAAGTCAGGTTATGGGGAGCAAGTACAATTGTTATCAGCTAAAAAAAATTATAAATACTTACTAAACATATTTCCCTGCATGCATGATGTGTTCATGTGGATTCAGGTAACATATATGTATTTTCACGGGTAAAAACCTTGTAAAAACCTTGTAACTGTCATGGGTAAATGTATCAAATGTATCACTGTAATACCAGAGATCTACCTAAGTTAGGTATCATTGTATATATACATACAGGGAAAAAACTTAAACCTTCAACTCAGTGTTTGATACGATTTCTATTCATTTAAAAAAGTTTTGGTGTTTAGTTTCGGAGTTTTAATATTGACATAATGTATTAGTGTACACTAGGAACAGTCGCAGAGTGGTACATAGTACAGAGAGACGTGGAGGGTTGGGGGGGGGGGGGGGAGATGTCTGCGGTTTGGGCACCATCGCCTCTAAATGAGAGGAAGTACCCTTTCAAACTGGAGAGTTATACATACAAATGCTCAAGTGAGAATCAGATTTCCAGTATGGTTTACATTTTGTAAAGGTTGTGTAGAGAATTCAATTTAGCATACAAATTACTGATTGTAGCAAAAAATCTTTTTGTTCTTTATTGAAAAAAATAAAATAAATATATATATGTATCTACATGTTTGACACAACATAAGATATATTTTTTTGAATTCGTGTTTTTATTCATTGTATTGTTGTCATCATATGTGATTAGGGATCAAGTTACACCTGTATAGCGCAGTAGTGATTACTGATGGGGATAATTTACCTGTAATTATACCTGGTGGAACGGAGCACCGTATACGAGAATGTAACTCAACTTATCGCCCATCTCAGTTCCCCGGCCCATAGCCTGATCACGGCCATTTGGACAGAAACGATCCATCCCTGCCGTTTCTTACCAATTTAAATGGCCGGGACTTAAACACTTAGAGTATTTTGCGTGGAATGCCAGTGTTGGCGATATTTGGTTTTGACAGTTAAGACAAATCGTATCAGTGAGTGACAGAGGTTTTAGTACGGTAGTGCCTGTTACGACCAGACACGAATTGTCACAGAGCAGTAGGCTCGGCCCTGAGGTATACACAAAATTGGTCTCTACACATACGCTCCTACCTACAACACTACAGACTTAAATGGAAGTCAATAGGCCTCAATCTCCCTGCCCCTTCAATGGAATAACAATGACATGCTTCATTGCTCTGGACACGGGATATTTTGGGTCGTCTCTCGGGGCAGATTGTAGGTAATTACCCGAATGTGAGTGGACACCTTGATTTGGGGTGTATCTACTTAAGTCCGGGTCAGAGATATGCTTGAAAGTCTACCATCATCATACTATCTAGAATTTTGGCTGTGGTAATCATCTGCTTCTGTCCGCATAATCTTCTGACGGGCCAAAAGTTCAATAGATTCTTTTGATTTTAATCATGTGGTTGTGGATGTGCTTCATTGATGCTGTGGGATTTGTGAAAGTGGGTGAATTTCGGTCATCAATCTAACTTGTTCAAGGATATTTGTGAAGAATATACTGGTCATTAGTGATTGTGTGTTGTTACTACAAGTTGATGGGAGTGAACAGGTGTGAATTCTAACAGGGATTTGTCCTCCGAACGAACACGGGGGCTAAAAATATATATACAGTACAATACCAGGAAATGTGATGCATATAAGATGTTTCAGATGAAATTTGGTTGGATTTAAGAGTTCGTGACACTTCTGTGTATCAGATTACCTGTATATATCTATATATATGTACAGCGGATTGCCTGCAGGTATCGGCATCATGTACAGGTAAAAACAAAATTGTCTGTAATTAGGACATTGACAAATCTGTCGTTTTTGACAAGTATGTTGATGTCGTGAGTTACTTGTATCATAATTCATGTGTATATGATATGATTTATAACACCTATTTGGGAATAAGTTTGTGATATAAATAGACATCGATGTAAACACCTGATTAGGAAGATTTCCATCCCTCTTTTATTGTTTTGATGATGGTCTTCAACATTTAAATAATAGCACTACATTACCTTTAGTGTTTACCTGTATGTAGTAGTCATTACTTACCTATATACCTGTGATAATGTTACATAATAAGGAGTCATATTTACCTGTGATGAAGGTGTGTTTATAATGAGTAAACAGTAGGCTTTGTTTACATGTCATTACGTAATAACAATAAACATGTAAACAATCTACATAAACCAGTGAACCCAGTCCCTCCTTACCCCCCTCCCCCCCTCCCCCCCATCCCCACCCCCACTCCCCCAAACAACCCAAGGAAGAGTATCTTACCCTCTCATAATTCTGTATTCCATATCCCTGCTTTCTTATCCCCTAAATTGATGATAATATCAAAAACACTTATTTGGATATGCTTTATTTACATCACCACCTCTATATACATCATCACCTCTATATACATCATCACCTCTATATACATCACCATCTCTATATACATCACCACCTCTATATACATCACCACCTCTATATACATCATCACCTCTATATACATCATCACCTCTATATACATCATCACCTCTATATACATAATCACCTCTATATACCTCACCTCTATATACATCACCTTTATATACATCACCTCTATATACATCATCACCTCTATATACATAATCACCTCTATATACCTCACCTCTATATACATCACCTTTATATACATCACCTCTATATACATCATCACCTCTATATACATCATCACCTCTATATACATCACCACCTCTATATACATCACCTCTATATACATCACCTCTATATACATCACCTCTATATACATCACCTCTATATACATCATCACCTCTATATACATCATCACCTCTATATACATCATCACCTCTATATACATCACCACCTCTATATACATCACACCTCTATATACATCACCTCTATATACATCACCTCTATATACATCACACCTCTATATACATCATCACCTCTATATACATCACCTCTATACACATCATCACCTCTATATACATCACCACCTCTATATACATCACCTCTATATACATCACCACCTCTATATACATCATCACCTCTATATACATCACCACCTCTATATACATCATCACCTCTATATACATCACCTCTATATACATCACCTCTATATACATCACCTCTATATACATCACCTCTATATACATCACCTCTATATACATCACCTCTATATACATCACCACCTCTATATACACCATCACCTCTATATACATCACCTCTATATACATCACCTCTATATACATCACCTCTATATACATCATCATCTCTATATACATCACCACCTCTTTATACATCACCTCTATATACATCACCACCTCTTTATACATCACCTCTATATACATCACCTCTATATACATCACCTCTATATACATCATCACCTCTATATACATCACCACCTCTATATACATCACCTCTATATACATCACCTCTATATACACCATCACCTCTATATACATCACCTCTATATACAACACCTCTATATACATCACCACCTCTATATACATCACCTCTATATACATCACCTCTATATACATCATCAGCTCTATATACATCACCTCTATATACATCATCAGCTCTATATACATCACCTCTTTATACATCACCTCTATTTACATCATCACCTCTATATACATCATCACCTCTATATACATCATCACTTCTATATACATCATCACCTCTATATACATCACCTCTATATACATCACCTCTATATACATCATCAGCTCTATATACATCATCACCTCTATATACATCATCACCTCTATATACATCACCTCTATATACATCACCTCTATATACATCATCACCTCTATATACATCATCAGCTCTATATACATCATCACCTCTATATACATCATCACCTCTATATACATCATCACCTCTATATACATCATCACCTCTATATACATCATCACCTCTATATACCTCACCTCTATATACATCACCTTTATATACATCATCACCTCTATATACATCATCACCTCTATATACATCATCACCTCTATATACATCACCTCTATATACATCACCACCTCTATATACATCACCTCTATATACATCATCACCTCTATATACATCACCACCTCTATATATATCATCACCTCTATATACATCACCTCTATATACATCACCACCTCTATATACATCACCACCTCTATATACATCACCACCTCTATATACATCATCACCTCTATATACATCACCACCTCTATATACATCACCCCCTCTATATACATCATCACCTCTATATACATCACCTCTATATACATCATCACCTCTATATACATCACCTCTATATACATCATCACCTCTATATACATCACCTCTATATACATCATCAGCTCTATATACATCATCACCTCTATATACATCACCTCTATATACATCATCACCTCTATATACATCACCACCTCTATATACATCACCTCTATATACAACACACCTCTATATACATCACCACCTCTATATATATCATCACCTCTATATACATCACCTCTATATACATCATCACCTCTATATACATCACCTCTATATACATCACCTCTATATACATCACCCCCTCTATATATATCATCACCTCTATATACAACACACCTCTATATACATCACCTCTATATACATCACCTCTATATACATCACCTCTATATACATCACCACCTCTATATATATCATCACCTCTATATACATCACCACCTCTATATACATCACCCCCTCTATATACATCACCTCTATATACATCATCACCTCTATATACATCACCTCTATATACATCACCACCTCTATATACATCACCTCTATATACATCATCACCTCTATATACATCACCTCTATATACATCACCTCTATATACATCACCACCTCTATATACATCATCACCTCTATATACATCATCACCTCTATATACATCACCACCTCTATATACATCACCACCTCTATATACATCACCACCTCTATATACATCACCACCTCTATATACATCACCACCTCTATATACATCATCACCTCTATATACATCATCACCTCTATATACATCATCACCTCTATATACATCACCACCTCTATATACATCACCTCTATATACATCACCTCTATATACATCATCAGCTCTATATACATCAGCTCTATATACATCGCCACCTCTATATACATCACCTCTATATACATCACCACCTCTATATACATCACCCCCTCTATATACATCATCACCTCTATATACATACCTCTATATACATCACCTCTATATACATCACCTCTATATACATCACCTCTATATACATCACCACCTCTATATACATCATCACCTCTATATACATCACCTCTATATACACCACCTCTATATACATCACCACCTCTATATACATCATCACCTCTATATACATCACCACCTCTATATACATCACCTCTATATACATCACCTCTATATACATCACCACCTCTATATACATCACCACCTCTATATACACCACCTCTATATACATCACCACCTCTATATACACCACCTCTATATACATCATCACCTCTATATACATCATCACCTCTATATACATCACCTCTATATACATCATCACCTCTATATACATCACCTCTATATACATCACCTCTATATACATCACCTCTATATACATCACCTCTATATACATCACCACCTCTATATACATCATCACCTCTATATACATCACCTCTATATACATCACCTCTATATACATCATCACCTCTATATACATCACCACCTCTATATACATCACCACCTCTATATACATCACCTCTATATACATCACCACCTCTATATACATCACCTCTATATACATCACCTCTATATACATCACCTCTATATACATCACCTCTATATACATCACCTCTATATACATCACCTCTATATACATCACCTCTATATACATCACCTCTATATACACCACCTCTATATACATCATCACCTCTATATACATCACCACCTCTATATACATCACCTCTATATACATCACCTCTATATACATCACCTCTATATACATCACCACCTCTATATACATCACCTCTATATACATCACCTCTATATACATCATCACCTCTATATACATCACCACCTCTATATACATCACCTCTATATACATCACCACCTCTATATACATCACCTCTATATACATCACCTCTATATACACCACCTCTATATACATCATCACCTCTATATACATCACCACCTCTATATACATCACCTCTATATACATCACCTCTATATACATCACCACCTCTATATACATCACCTCTATATACATCATCACCTCTATATACATCACCACCTCTATAAACATCACCTCTATATACATCATCACCTCTATATACATCACCTCTATATACATCACCTCTATATACATCATCACCTCTATATACATCACCCCCTCTATATACATCACCACCTCTATATACATCACCACCTCTATATACATCACCTCTATATACATCATCACCTCTATATACATCACCACCTCTATATACATCACCCCCTCTATATACATCACCTCTATATACATCACCTCTATATACATCACCACCTCTATATACATCACCACCTCTATATACATCACCTCTATATACATCACCACCTCTATATACATCACCACCTCTATATACATCACCTCTATATACAACATCACCTCTATATATATACATCACCTCTATATACATCACCACCTCTATATACATTACCACCTCTATATACATCATCACTTCTATATACATCATCACCTCTATATACATCATCACTTCTATATACATCATCACCTCTATATACATCACCTCTATATACATCACCTCTATATACATCATCAGCTCTATATACATCACCTCTATATACATCATCAGCTCTATATACATCACCTCTTTATACATCATCACCTCTATATACATCACCTCTATATACATCACCTTTATATACATC